>NBZP02000005.1:1632095-2194415 GCA_002236755.2 Dothistroma septosporum
TACTATACTTAGTATACTAGACCTTATTAGGGAATTTCAAATACCCTATCTTATAGAGCTTAAAATTGCACGTAGAACAGTATATAGCACTTAGCTATATAGTAAGTATATAGGAAGTTATTTAGGTATCTATTTTTACTAGTAGAAGTTTTAAGGATCCTCGCTTACTAACTAGAATTTTAAGGGTCTAGCAATCGAGAAACATAGCTTTACGCGACAAAACCTTAACCTATCTCAAGTATTATTGTTTCTACGGCCCTAAACTACAAATTCTACGCCTAGGTATAGGTAGGTAGCGACTAGTAGATAGTAGGCAAATTGTTTGTGCAACTAGATACTATTAAGGCTCTTTAGACCCTTTAGACCCTTTGGCTTTAGGACTCTTTGCTAAGCTCTTCTCTACAAAGTAGTTATAGAGTAGAAGTAGCCGAAATTTCAGGGTCTTGTATTTGCTATATTATACTTCGGAACGTAAGCTAGCTTGCATTTGCCTACGTAACCCACGTACTTTAGCATTTGTCGCGTTTTGCGTATTCCGTACGTTTCGTATATAATATACGAAATATATGTTTCGTCCTTTCGTAATATAGTAGCTAATACTAGAATAGCTATCCCACGCCTCGTACTACTCGATTAGTACTATTTGAAGTTCTTGATTACTATCTATTAAGCTTGCCTTTATCGATAGATTGGGCTTGTAATACTAAGAGAATAGTAACTAGTTCTCTATATCGACTTAGATATTATATACTAATTCGCAAAGTATCTCGTCTATAGATTATATAACAAAGTTATTGCCTAAGGCAAGAACCTTCCTAGTAGTAGAGATCTGGACAATATTGCCTAAGTATACTAGTAGTACGAAGTAGACAATTATATTAGTATTATCTTTTGCTAGCCTTAGTAGGAAGTATATCGTAGAGATAGGAGTACTTAGCTTATTCTTCTTCTTATTAGGACTGTCTATATCTTATACTATATACTTGTACTTACTACTTATATTCGGCTTAGGCTTTAGTAACTTCGGCGTATAAGAACCTACTACTTTAGTATTATCTTTCTTATTATTATTACTATTATTATCTTCTTCTATTTCTTGCTTAATACCTATAGAGCTACAATTTGCGTAGATATGGAAAGCAATTGTTACTATCTATAATATAGTAGATTCTCCTTATAGAATAGAACTCGACTCTCGATTAGTACTATAGAATATATCGGGGTAGTACTATCTAGGAGTCTAGAAGCTATTAGGCTATTTTTCGTAGAGCTAGTATAGGTAGAAGAGGTATCTCTTTTTGCTAGTTATTATTAACTTCTCTACTTTTTAATAGAGTTTTCGTCTACTATTGTTGCTTAGAGTTAGTATTCGTATACAATTATTGCTAATAGCTTACCTTAGACACTATATAGTATATTGCTTAGCTTCTAATATCTCCGACTTGTCCTAGCTAAAGATATACTTATATTAATTCGCCCTATTGCTAGTAGAAGGATTACTAAGCTAGTTATAGATACTATCCTTATTTAGGCATATTAGTACCTTCTAGAGTACTATAGTAGACAGTTAGATTATAATTAATCGGAAGCTACTAGACAATACAATAGGTACTACGCCTAAAATTAGTAAGTACTATCTACAAATAGAGAAATAATTATACTATAGTATATACTAGGAGAATTACTAGTAGTTACTACTAGTATAATATATTAGGTAAAGGGAATAGATTAGGGTACTATATATACTTTAACGAGATTATAGTACGTAATATAAAGTATAATAGAGTAAGTTATCTACGTGTTAGGTCGAAATGTAGTAGAGTAGATAAAGTTAAAGTTAGTAAGTAAGGTCGAAATTTAGTAGTAGTAGTAATTGTTATTGTTAATACTACCAAATACTAGATAACTAAAGTACAAATGCTCCTTGTATTTCGTAGTATAAGCACGGTTAATCGCATAGTCAATTGTACTACCAAACGCGTAACCAAACGTATAGGTTAGCGCAAACGTATATATAGTTAGTAGGTAACTACCTACTAAGAATAGTAAGAGGTCCCTAGTAAATAATATATTAACTACGAGTCTATAGAATACTAGTAGCTATATTAACTTATAAAGTCGATATTGTTTAAGAGAGAGTTACAAGCTATCTCAAGTAGCTATAAAGTCTATTATATTATAAGTAGAGCTCTCGTAATAGGGATAAGTAATAGTAATAGTATAGGCAAGAGCAAGAATAAGGTAGGCGTAAGCTATAGCTAAAGGTATACTATAGGCGAATTTAAAGCTATAATATATAGGAAGTAAGATAAATTTCGATACGTATTATAGATACTAGGAGGACTACAACTAATCCAATAGTAGTACTCCGATTGCTATAAGGACTATAGTAAGCAAAGCGACATATATACTACTTAGTAATATATATATTCTACTAATACAATCTCTAGAACTAGTACTAGAATCCTAACGAAAGAGCTTATAATCCTCGACCTAATTATTATATAGTAATTAACTACAACTAGCGTATTTATCTATCTAGAGACCTAGATCTATGTCCTAATTTATATAGCTACTACTACGTAGTTTAATACTATTCTAGGAAGATAAGGCTACTAATAGATAGCATATAGTCTTCGTAATAAGGTAGTCTTTTCGTATAAGTATCTTAGAGTACTACTATCTAAGTCTATCCTATCCTTATTCTAATACTATAATACTATCGATTTTGGATATAGCTCTATCTCTTATTACTAGAAACAACCTCGCTTCTATTAGTAGATATCCTTCTCGAGTATAGAGTATAGGTTCGACCAAAGGACAATAGGGATAGTAGTAGTACTCGAAGCTTTATATCCTATTCGTAGTTAGTAAATAGCTATAGTAAAGAGAAGTTAGCCTTCTCGATAGCGACTATTTCGTACAAAGAGCTTATAGTAATAGCATTTATATAGACACGAAGTCTATACGATACTCTCTAGAGAATCGACCTACGAGTATATAGGCCTAGTAGCTATATAGCAATACTACCCGAGGACTAGAGTACTTAGCGCGTGCCCTTCTCTTAGTACGTAACTAATTAACAATATTATTACTAAAGGCACGAACTATACTATAGTACACAACAGTAATAAGACAATCGATTCGTATATAAATAGCCGATTATAGCTATTGTTCTAGAACAATAAGGCTAGAAGTAAGTATTATAAGAGAAACTAGTAGTAATAGTAGTATAGTAGAAGAGATAGCAAGTAGCTTATAGTACTTAGTAGGTAGTATTCGCTATAGTCTACAAATCGAGAATAGTAAATATAGAATATTCTATACGATAGTAGAGAGTATAATTTAGAGTAATAGCTAGATTACTAACACCTTCTAATTATATACTAAGCAAGACGTCTTATAGACTAATTTGCCTCTACTAGTAACGAGAGATTAGGTAGTTAAGGTAGATTTCCCTTAGACTAGATAGGCTATATCGACAAGAGAGAGTATAGTAGTATTTAATTGTCTAGTATATAAGATCTACTCTAATTTCAGACAAAGAACTAAACGACTCTTAGGATATTACAATTATAATCCTTATAGCTCTAGTATATAACGTACTAATATACTACCTAGAGCAAGGAACGAAACGTAGTAGAGCAACAATAGCTACTCAAACGTATACGTTCTATAGCGTTTGTTAGTAGAAGATTCTTAGAAGAAGCTAGTATAGGTATTGTAGGAGAGGGTAGATTCGATTATAGTCTACTAGCTATATGAACTAGACAAGAACTAGCTAAGGAAAAAGAAGCGTAATATTAATATACTAGATTACGACCTCTTCCTATTAAGGCTAGCCTTATACGTTCAACTCTAGCTAAACGTCGACAAGGTCTACTAGATATAGAAGGAGGGGATATACTATCCTATAAGTAAGGTAGTATAGTTTAGACTAGTAGTATCGGCAATACTCGGCGAGAATATATTCTTTATAGTTAGTAGAGTCGAGTATAGTAGGTAATAATACGCCGACGTAGAGAAGATACGATTACTAATTGTTATAAGGAATTATATAAGGAGCTAGGTAGGTCCTAAGCGTAGGAACGACTTAATAATAGTATAATAGAACTTAACTAGTACCTTGCCCTATACGTTAATGTCTATATCTTTAACCTCTCTACTACTTGTTAGTAGAATCCACGTTTTCGGTAGAGGTTAGATAGCTATAACGATAGCTACTAGTAAGTATACTAGTATATTGTCGATATTAATGCTTTTAGTCTTCTTCTATTAAAACTAGAAGATATTAAGTATCGGTAAATATTATCTAGGGTGCCCTCCAACTATCTAACTCTAAGCTAGAGCTATCTAAGCTCCGTAGAATTTACCTCTTTCTATAGTACAACCTCGATTAGAGATAATCTAGTAGAGGGACTTCTACGATTTAGTTAGCTAATATTCCTCCGAGCCTAACAAGATACTAGATAGTAGACGATCTTAATTAGTAAAGATCTATCCAATTTATTCTAGCGTATAGCTAGTTTGGTCTTCTTGTAAGATAGAGGCGTAATAGGCTCGAATACGAGCAATTAGTAAGGCGAAGGCTATAGAGAATCTTCGCTTATAGTAGTTATATCGATAACTTCAATTTCCCTCGAGTAGAACTTATATTTCGCCTAACGTAATAGTTAGTAAAGGCAAGCGTACTATCTCTATAGTACTTACTATATAGAGGCTCGCGTAGACTATAGTAGAACTTGTTATTTACTAGGGCGAAGGGAATAGATTGTAGTATATTGTAGTATTTGTAATAGTAGACAAGTTGTAGTCGTATGTTAGTACAATGCGTTTGGCGAAATATATCCGAAATATATACGTCCGATTAGCTAATATACTTAGAGTAGGTATAGTCTACTACGTTTAGTAGAGAATTGGCGAACAATATACTATTCTTTCCTTCTCTTCTCCTTTACGACGCGTATCTATACTACTATTTAGCTAACAACATGCTATAAGTTAACGATATCTTGTTATTAGTAGTTAAAGAGACGTTATTATAGATTAATACTTACTATATATATCTACGCTAATTTACGTAGAGTATACGCTATATAGTATAGGAGAAGATAAACTAACTATAGTAGAACAAACCTAAGTAATAGTACTATAAGCTACTATAGCTAGTCGTCCCTTTACTACTACTAAATCTAGTGCCCTATTATAGAGTAGATACTATAACGATACTAGCCTCGCCTCTACTTAATCGTAGAGCTAAGTCTAAGCACGACGCGTTCTAGATAGTCGTATAGCTACTAGAACTAGGCTATAGCTACGCGTAGTAGTATATAATACTAATACCTTATAGTCCTCGTAGCTACGTCTAGCTCCAAGTAGTAGTAGCTTTCTATCTTTATAGTCTCGTCTAGCTCTAGGTAACCTCAAGCGAAAGGCATCGACCTAGAGCTTCGATAGTAGTAATATAGGAGTTAGTAGTCTATTAGAGAGAATAAATCTAAGGCCAAAGTTCGATAAGTGTCGAAAGGTAATATCCCTACTACGTTCGAGTTAATAATACTAATATTACGAATAGACGATTTAGCCTCTAGCTAAGTACTAGCAATTAGCTTAATTATCGCAAGATTCTACGGATATCGACGAAGCTAGAATAGGAATAGATAGATTTAAGTACAAGCTACTACTACCTAGGGCATAGAGGCTAGATCCCGAAGTCAAATTCTATTTTAATTTCGTTATAGTACTATTTAAGGCAAGAGTATACTCTAGTTAAGAGAGAGCCTTTAATGCCTACGACAACGACATAGTACTAACAAGGATAGTAGATCGTACGTAGAAGGAGTAGTAGAAAATACTACTAGTTATAGGCGTAGGGGAGATCCTATATTAGTACGAGAATATATACGACACCTAGGTCTATATATAGGGAAGTTAGCCTAATATTATCGTAGATTATATACTAATGTCCCCTAGATAAGAGAGAAGCTCTATAACTACTATACGAATATTACTACAAAGCTAAAGAGAGTAGTTAAACAATATCTACTATCTACTAGTAGGGATTAAAGTAAGGTCGCGAAGAAGATACTAAAGAAGGATATTTGGTTATATAAAGAGAGTTTAGAGGTACGTTAAGGCCTAATACAATAATTATAATCTAACTAGATATAGCATAAACAATAGATTAGGCCTCTAGTATATAATATGCTTTATACTACTTACTTCGACAAAGGTAGTATTACTTTGTCGAAGTAAGGCAAGGAATACTTCTAGCTAATTTAGTAGTATTTAGTAATCTTCGTATATACTATAGTATATTATATTCTTTAGATAGTTGTAGAAAGGCATATTAAGAGAGACTACTCTAACTAGCTACGAGATAGCTATATCTATATCGAGGAGGTAGAGGTAAGAGTTAATAAATACAACGCTACCTAGCTAGACAAGGAGATAATACTAGATATACGTAAGGCGAAGATCCTATCTATTCTATAGTATAGTATAGCCTCGACGAGTAATAACAAGAAGGATAACTACTACTACTTCTACTAGGATATTTATACTAGCAAGCTATTAGCTAGCCTAGAGAACGAGCTTAGAGAGTCTAACTACGAAAGTAATAAGGATACTAACAAGAGCCTTAATATCTATAGTTAGAGCAAAGCCGGGCTTAGAGATTAAGACGACTATAGGCTTATAGAGTATAAGAACGGCTCTATAGTTAGGTCTAGAGTTGTTTATACTAATAAGGCTTAGTAGATTAATAGTAACGATAGTACTATTAACTTAACGTACGAGCAAGTGCTCTCCTTACTATAGAATAGTAGTAATTAGTAGGCTAAGTACGAACTCGAACAAGTACTACTAGAGGGGAATACTATAAGTAGCATTACTACTAACGACAAAGACGTAGCAAATAAAGAATACTATACTAGATAGGAAAGTAGTATAGATAGTATAATATCTAATAGATACGAAGAGTATAGTAGTAAAGACGTAGTATTTACGTCGAGCCTACTACTCTTAGTAAGGTACGTCTAGTTTATAGTAACGGAGAATAAAACTAATAATTCTTAAAGAGTAGTAAAAGGGGTTAATAACAACAAAGGCGTCGTAGATACTACTAAGCCTAAGGAGTCCAACCCTAACAAGTAAGTACCTAGTACTTCTTCCTACTATATAATACTAATATTAGTAGATTCTTTTGGCTCTCTACTACTAAGTTAAGGAACAAGGGCAATAGTTAGTATCGTATCTTGCCTTAGATTAAACAGATATTTACCTAGAATATAGAGGAAGAATACTTGTAGTATAAGGCGTATTTGGACAGAGAGTAGGTAGACTAGTATAGGTTAGGCGAGCAAGTAGGCGACAAAGGTATACTAGACGAGCCTATATTAAACAAGTTAAAGCAATAGGCGAACAAAGATAGGTCGCTTTCTATACGTATTTAGCTAATAGAGACGCTAGAAGAATAGATATAGCGCCTATATTATACTACTAATATTCTTAAAGTATTAAGTACTATAGTATCCTAATACCTTAGTATATAATATAACGTATAGGAAGTATAGAAGACTACTATTAATATAGGCTATCGATATCTTACAAAGAATTAGGCAAAAGGTAGCCCTAGATACGATATTACGATATAGTAGCTAATATTAAGGTGCCTCTTACGGTATTGCTACAATAATAGAACGACTTTATTGCTATAATACTTTGCCTTACGAAGTCGACTTAGCCTAAACTACTAGGAAGGCTATAGGACAATCCCTTAAATACTACTAGTATATACAAAGAACTTTCAAGACATTGTAGCTAGTTGTAATTATAACCTAGGTAATGTAATAGTTGTACTCTACGTTTGAGTAAGACCTAACCTAGGGTACGTACAATTGGTATATACGTTTAAGGCATTAGCTAGTATAACCTACGTACTTTAGTATTACTTACGTTTGGACTATACTTTGTATTTCGCGCATAATATAGCTTACGTACGTTTCGGCATTTCGTAACGTAACGTAGAACCTAGATTAAGTAGTATATAATATAGCTTACTACTATTATACTCGTATATCTTTATAGCCTTATACTATTAACGCGTAATCTCGTTACTAAGCTTATAGTAATCTTTAGAGTTATCTAGTCTAGTAAAGAAGTAGGTCTTACTAAAGTTAGAGTAGTAGTAGTTACTATAGTACTACTACTTTATTAGCTACAAGATAAAGTTATTGTCTACTAGTACTATATCTACTATAAGATAATTATCTTTATTAAATACTATACTATTGCGCTAGAGTAGTAAGTTACTACCTACGAATAGTCTATTATTGGAGTTATATTAAGTACTATAAGTCCCTTAGCAAATAGCTATAAGCTAAGTCTTATTAGTAGACCTCTAAGTAGTACGTTACTAACTACTAGGTATCTATACTAGTATACCTATACTATACTTAATAACAAGATAGACGAGTTTAAGTTAGAGATCTTTCTTCGACTACTATATCTATAGTTTTAGCTATATCTTGCTATAGTATAGAAGGTATTTAGCTATATCCGGATCTTATAGTAGATTATTTACTAGGCTAAGTTGTCTATAGTACTCGAATAAGGATATAATATAACTAGTATATAGTTTGTAGATATTAGTATACTAATAGCTAGTCTTATTATAGGTTAGGTTCTACTTTAACAACTATATTATCTATATAGTAATAATATTAGTAGTATTATTACTACTAATAGATAGCTATATCTTTATACCTATAGTCTTCGTACTATATAATACGCGAAAAGAGAGGCTATAAGAGAACTTAAATAGTAGCTCTACTTTAGTAGTTATAGCTTTATTCTCTTCTATCTCTTCTACCTTATAATAATCCTTATTATCTACGTTAATATTATTCTTATCTTCCTTAATAGTAATAGCCTTAGTAGTAAGGCCTATCGATATATTCAAAGCTTAATTATAAAGCTACAACTCCTTATTCTCGAGGCTCTTCTCTTATATAGGCAATAATATATACTTCGATAGTAATATATATCTTTAAGCTTTCGATTGTCTAGACTATAACTATTTAAGAGCTTAAAGCTAGCTATTATAAGGCTTTAGTAGAGGCGCTCTTCGGACGCGTTTAGATAGTAATTAAGAGGGCTCTACGGACGTAGTATAGTATATATATTTGCCTAGAGCTATAGTAATAATACCTTAGATTAGTAATAATAGCTATATATTAATAATATAGCAATAGCGACAATATTAGGAGAGAATATCGATATTCCTAGGTTAAACGCGTGTTTACTATAAGGAAGCTAGGACAGCTAATCCCCGGACCTAAGCCTATAGGTATAGTGCGTAATACTATATATTATAGTATTAACTATTAGATAGGCAAAGGTAGGGCAAATACAAGGTAGTGGCCTAAACGGGAGTTTCTGCTAATTGCAATATTCGTACTAATTTATCCTCCTTAGCTATACTATCTACTATAACTAACCTAGAGCTAGCAAGTAAGTTAATAATAAAGAACAATAGGTTAATAAGGTAGTTGTTAAGGTTCTATTATTGCGAGTTGAATAATAAGTCGGCCGCAAGTAGATATTATATAACCCAAACACGTGAGTTGATGAGTTGCTGAATTGATGAATTAGTCCGAATGTCGCGATTGGCGGAAACTCCCGTTCAGCCCACCGCCCCGGCACCTCGGATCAGCTATGGTTAGACCTCAGCTTCGCCAAAGATGGGTGCATCGGATCTTTTTCTTTTGGTCAGGAAAAAGACGATGCAAGCAAATTAGACCACTGCAAAGCACGGTTCAGGACGATCTTGAACAGATGCCAGACTGATACCATAGATGCGAAGCTTGGCGGGACTCTGAAGGATGTCTGTGCTCTTTATACAGTCCCCGCTGCCCTTGGAAGCGACACTGTCTTCGCAACGAAACTGGATACCGGTGACTTCAAGTGCAAGCCAACAGACACTTTGGCCACTGGTGGCAACAAGAGTGTCCTCCCTGGAATTTGTACTTGCTGGTACACGAGGTTTCCAGACTCCACAGACGTCTTCCACATGCCCAAGAGCGGCAACTGCGAGGACACCAACAAGGAAGACCTGTTCACTAGCTAGACAGCCGTTGTTTGCTGTACTGTTGGGCTTTTGGTTGATCGTCAACGACATTTGAGGGTCAACTTGGATTGTGTGTGGACACCGGAGTCATGTGTGGTATGGCTGCGTTCAAGCAGCGCTAGCGCATGCGGATAGAGTCATAGGTGCGCTCGTATGCTTCCCATCAAAATGTGGCGAACTGATAGTCGAGTGCAATCGTACAAATGGTATGAAAGGGCCTCAGCATGAACATCAGCGCAGGAACAGATCATGCCACTTTCGAGATCACTCCACACACTTTTGAGGCCTATTTTGAAAGACTTTGCCTGCTGATTTGCGGGTAATTCGGGCGCAGACTAGCATGCATCGTTTGTTACACCGAATGTCCTGGTTCTTGTCTGTGGGTCTTTCTCACTACTCTTCTCACCTCTGCCGAGCCTTCTTGTAGACATGGTCAGCGACCATGAGGTCAGCGTAGATCTCCAAATCGGACTGCACGGAATGCACGGTAGTCGCCATATCGCGTGCATCAATGGCCAATTTCGCCAGTTTGTTCGACATCCCGCTGCCCTCAATAGACTCATGCGACTCAGTTCCCAATCGTCCTGACGTTGATCGACGCTGGTCACTGACTCGGCAGGCTCGCTTAAGGTCAAAGCTGCAGGCTGAGTCAAGTGTCAATACTCAATAGTTCGGAATCTTTGGAGTGCAGTGTCGGGTTCTTCTGGTGGGTCTCCAGCAAAAAGGGATAGATCGCCTGGGAAATGGTGTATTCCAGTATTCTGTGCGTTGATGATGATATTTGCTGCATGTAACCTCTTTCAGCAACGAGCCGCTCGGGAGCTTCATTACTTCTGCCTTAACGCCACACCAGGTTCGACCGACACGTCAGTGTCGCATGTCCGTGAAGTTACCCAATCCTGCTTCGGCTTGGCAACGCGGCGACTGTACGTGCAAGACTACAAACATTCTCCGGGCCTATCTGCGCAAGTGTTGTCGGTCCACTTTTCCTTTGCCTTCGCAATATGGCCTCTGGCTCCGGCACTGTGAGAGCACACAGCTTCTACGCATACGTTCCGCTGGTACGGTGCCCGGAGCCTCCGGAAGGTATCTCTTTCGCAACTGGATGGCATCGTTTCATTGGTATCCCGAACTTCTGGATTTGCTCAAAATGTTATGTGAATTGGATTGAGAAAACTACGTTTGTCAAGCACTGTGAGCCGTTCTTCCACGACCCTTTGCCGGGCGCGAGATGTGTCTGCCAGTTCAACACGGAGCGAGCGAAGCGGCTGCTGGTGGCCTCGGTCGAGACTGGAGATGACATGGGCCTGCTTCATTATGCATACAAGAGGTCACAGATCAATTCCTGTGGCGGTCCGGTAGGCGTAGAAGGCGGTCATCGTTTGAAGTGGTTCACCAATCCAGACATACCCGGCTTCCTGTCATGTGAGGCCTGCTTCGAGGATTACATACTTGCGACCCCGGTGGCAGCGAAGTTCATCGCCAGAGATGTGCGAGACCACCAGTCGAGAGATGTCTGGCACTGCGATCTTTCGGTGCCATACATCAAGCGTAACTTGCTTCAACATGGCAAACCAGGTTCGTGGCACCTTTTCGTTGACGCTGCGAAGCATCGCATAACTCTGCCTCACTGCAAGAGCGAGGTTGCCCTTAGGTCTCGAAATTGGTCGCGACCGATAGACCAGCGTCTAAAGATGCGGATTTGCGAGTCTTGCATGTTGGATCACTTCGACGGTTTGTCAACGACCAAGAAGTTCACGACCGATTCGATCGAAGGTCTGCCCGACTACGTGGAAATCGAAAATTGCGATTTCTTGATGCCGTCCATGCGTTATGCCACCCTCCAGCTCTTCGCGAATTATGAAATGTGGCAAGATGCCGCGAGTCGCATAGTGGCAAAGCCAGAGTATGACATGTCTGCGACCTGTTTCGGAGACAAATGGTACGTTCTTCAGGATCCTAGGAATCCTACTTCGGAAGTCCCAAACTTCAATGTTTGCAAGCCATGCTATTTTGGCCTCATCCATCCGGCAGGATTCGATGCATTCTTCCGACTAAAAGCGTACCCTTACGGCCTCGATCGGACGTGTGATTTGTGCAACGGCGGCAGCAGAAGCGCGAGGTACATGGCGAAGTGGCAGCAATCAACATTCACAGGCGAACTCAAAGCACTAATGGAGTATGCTAGCACCATCTCTGCATATCCAGTGTGCGAAGAAGGTGAGATCGTGTATGGCCAACCGTGGTGGGGTATGGACTCGTTCTTGTTCTGCAGCAGCTGCTATCAAGAGGTGGCCAAGGGAACCTTCTTCGCGCCGCGCTTCAAGTATAAAGGAGCAGACTTCGCCAGTGCTCGGTGCAACATGTATGATACCAACATGCGCCGCCGCTACGCCCAAGCGTGCCGCCGTCGATCCCTAGGAACGTTCCAAATTTTTTGCGAGTGGAATCTGGATACTGGCAGGGGACGATTCTCCAATGCTTTCGGATGAGCACCAGCCGTCTCCAGATACCTCACAAGCGCGTCGACACAGTCGCGGCATGAGAAAACGAACATTGGCAGGGCGCCGTTCTCCAACAAGGTCGGACGACTGCTGCGTCGAAATGTTCCTCGCAAATCGGGCCACTCGATCGCCGCGACATTCCGCAAGGACAGTTGTGGCACGTATGCGCTCTCACGAATCCTCGAACGAGAAATTCTCTCGATGGCGCCGAAACCTCTGACTAATGATCTTGCGATCGTACTCTTCAGATATCTTCAACAACAAGATCTCCTTGGCGCCCTTCTTGCGCTCAATTGTCCAAGTGCCTTCGCCAGTGACCTGCTGCTTCATGTAATCCAGAAAAGCAGCAGCGAAATTGATGCAAGTATTGCCATCCCAAGTCTGCATGCCTTGCCGCTTGACAAAGCTTGGTATGTCCAGCGTGTCCCAGGCCTCGAGTCGTTGCAGAAACCCATCCTTGTTACGAAAGCCAACGACAATCTTGGGCACGCCCAGGAGGAATGACTGTGCCCAGAAACGGCACATTTTGCGCTCGAACTTCTTGGCGGCTTTTTGATCGTTGCCATAGAAGTCTTCGCTGGTCTTGAGTTCGACGTACGGGACGGGATCAGCTGGGTCGTCTGGCTTGCATCCAATTACAGCGTCGACCTCGCCACCAATGACGATGCTGTGGTTCCCGATGCCAGTGCGGACCACTGAGCAGTATTGTGCGTAGTTGCTCACGACTTCGAATTCGCGGTTCTCGATTTCCTCGCGGCCACAATCTGCCCATGGTCGTGGCAGTGTAGCTAGTGTCTCAAATTTGTAGCCTAAACATTTGAGCTGATGTATGCCGTTCCACAACACACTCATACATACCCCAGTATTGCATCTGCTCTGCTGGATACAAGTCATTGTGACGTCGATTCGCAACTTCGTTCTCCACTGCTTTGACCATTTTGTCTTCTTCAATGTATATCGTGCCCTAGGCCAAGAAGTCAGTCACTGATTCCAGTCAACTTGGTTGCTGAGCGATGCATACCTCGAAGCATGTGGCCAGCATCTTGAACTCGCCGAACATGTCGAAAGGTGCCACCAGGAGCTTCGTCATCATGCCACGCCAAGTGAGTACATCAGCCTGCAATTTGGTTTTCGTCTGTTCCTCGTACTGCTGGATGGTATCAAGCAACGGGTTGAGGTGAAGGTCAACCGTGTTGTCATACTTCCGAAAGGTGTTGAAGCCAGCCGAAAGGTCAATATGAGGCTGATCCTGTACGTAGGGTACATCGATGTCTGGTGGAAAGTAGTATCGCAGGCTTCGAGAGTCTAGTGGAAAGCAGACATGGTCATCGTCGAAAGAGAACTCTGTAATCTCCCGTGGCCGCTTCACGGCGGCTGACTTACCCTGGAAGGGACGCAGGTCGTGGAATTGAAACGATTGCATTGTGTTCGCTTGCAACTGCCATGACCTGAGGTGGTGTTGATGATAGAACTTGTTGTTGGAGACGCGTTTGTCTTGGTGAGTTGTGTTGCGGCTCGTTCCGATGGAAAGTGGGGCTATCTTAGAGCTATTGCCTGCCTGTAGTGATTTCTTTGCAACATCATCGTCAGCCGATTGGCTTGTTTCAATGTACGTATTGCTTGCGCATATGGCAGTGGCTCTGATCAGCTATTCAGTGCACTAACATACACGACATCACATCGACAATCAGTCAGGGCGGCCCTATATTCTTGCTTTGCTACTACAATGTGAAGCCCTTCGCAGGCGTCACGATACTATACAACACAGTCACAGTCTGAAAGACCTGCACCGCCACAGACCACACCGGCGCCGTTATCAACGCCAAATCATCCTCAGGACCCACACTCTCGCATAAATCCCAGCACAGCGTCGAATCCAGCAATGTGAACGATGCACTGCTGAAGTACAGTCGTATCCACACGGTAGTATCACAGAGCTCAAGCCTTGTGCAGGCTGCTGAATGCACTGTATTGGGTTGGGATGAAGCACTTAGAGAGTGTTACGCCACGTCCTTCACGGAATGGCGACGTCACCTGATCGCAGCGACTTCGTTCGACACATGTGCGGCCGAAAGAGCAGAGTCATATACATTAGCTCCAGGCTGTGAGCTTCATCGTGGACTCGGCGTGCTGTAGAAGCTGCCACCTCGGACAGTGCCGCGCTATGCATTTGCCGCTCCTACGCTGCACAGATCATCTTTGGGTACTGTTCATCCCTCTTACTTTTTATCCTCGAAGTCCGAAGCCTGCAAATTCCTCGTCATGGACGGCAACTTCACAACCAAGCCATCTAGCGCTTTGCTCATCGCTACCTGACAACCCAATCGACTCGTTTCTGTGAGGCCAAATGCGAGGTCTAGCATGTCGTTTTCATCGTCTGATGGTTCGTCCTACACATCGTTAGCATCTCTGCATTACATTTCCCCTCTGATCTGCCCGATTCTCGGATTGGCCTACCATCTTATCGTACATCTCATCCCCAGCCACTATGATATGACAAGTACTGCAAGCACAGCTTCCTCCACATGCGCCCTCCATCTCTAGATCGTTCGCTTGCGCGATGTCTAACAAATTATCTCCATCTGATACTTCAAAGGTGTGTTCATGGCCTTCCTTGTCGATAAAGGTCACCTTTCTCTCTTCGCCGGGCTTGGGAGGCGTGAGGTCGCCATGGTGTCTCGAGGGTGTTGTTGAGAACACTCTTGACGCAGTATGTGTCCGCGGGAGGAGTGATCGGGCTGTTGGGGATGATTTAGATTGCGCTACCCTGGTTCGTTGGAGCTGCTGAGGTTGTAGTGATGAATGTGTGGTGAGATATCTCTGCTGATATGCGGATCGCCATTGGGTTCGTGTTTCTCGTGATGCGGTGCGTAGGAGCTTAGTTAGACTCCGTGAGACTGCTTTACAATGTAGCTGGACCATCGTGTTGCGCGTACGGGGCGAAGTAAGGATCGTTCTGTTTGATCCGTTTCGGCATTGAGAAAAGTGATGCTGCTGGTAATCAATTTCGGCTGGAAAAATTGATGGGCGACTAAGTGATTTCGGGGGTGATGATGAAAGCCGCACCCCGTCGAACATCAGAGGTAATGACATACATGTCGGGCTGTACAACACATGCATTCTCGCATTCTGTGTGAGCCATCTCCCATAGCAACACCGATACTGGTTGGCACAAGTCGACATCATGGACAGGGACAGATTCCCGATGACACCTTCGCGCGAGCCGAATCCCCTGCGACCATACTATATCCCTCCATCGATAGGCACACTTGCTACAGCATCGCCATCTCAAGCACCTCATGCTGCTGCGAAGGCCAGTACTCCCAGGTCGGGCGCATCAATAGGAAGCAGTGCGCGGGACTTGTTCGATATCGATATCGACATCAAGTCAACAACAAGTGAGGCATGGCAGCATACGCGGAGCTTGGTCGACACCCTGGCATGGCGATACACATCGGTCTTGTTGGCACAGCCCTTTGATGTGTCGAAAACGATACTTCAGGTAGCGTTGCCACCTTCATCAGCGACGGCAGCGACGGCAGCGACGCCGCAGAAGAAACGCAGCCGAGCGTCTAGCAGACAGGGTGGCAGCGGGAGAGGGCGGCGTAGGGATCGATATGAAGACGAAACAGACGACAGCTACGCGAGCGACCGTAGCGACAACATCCCAGACTACTTTAGCTCGACTGCACCACGAAGTCGATCGCCGAGGAAACGAAGGCGAACGCCGCCAAGCGAGAATGCGTCGCCCTCACCAACACCTCGGCCGCGGAACAGGAGAGAGCAGGACGACGGAGATGCTTACAAGATCGTGAACAAGAAGCCGGCTAGCATCGTGAATGCCATATCGGCATTATACAACACCTCGGGTGCCGTAGGGCTATGGCGAGCCAGCAATACGACGTTCTTGTACTCGATACTGCTCCGAACGACCGACTCATTCATAAGAAGCTTATTGTTGGCGATTCTTGGACTTCCAGATCTGCCAGGCCCCGACCACGGCGGCCTGGCGCCAGGATTTAGCTCGGGTAGTGCTGGCTTCAGTGGCATCGATCTGAGCGACAGTCCCAACGCGACAGGGTCGCTGATCGTTGTAGGTCTCGCCAGCTGTATTACTGGACTTCTGTTGGCGCCACTGGATCTGGTCCGGACGAGGCTGATCGTGACGCCCGTATCGCATCCGCCAAGGGGTCTGATTTCCAACCTCAAAAGATTGCCATCTTTGGTAGCATCATCCGACCTATGGCTTCCCACCGCTCTGTTCCATTCCATACCCAGCATCTTCTCAGCCGCATCGCCGCTGTTCCTGCGGCGTCAGATGCGACTGGCTCCTGAGACGACTCCTGGTCTTTGGTCATTGGCTGCTTTCACAACTTCACTCAGCGAGCTTTTCATTCGACTGCCATTGGAGACCGTGGTTCGAAGAGCACAAGTGTCGGCCATCAAGAAGGCACAGTCAGACGTCCCACTCGTCGTCGAGCCTGCATCCTACACTGGCGTCTGGGCCACGGTCTACGGCATCATGTACCTCGAGGGCGAGACCATTACCAAGGGTGCGAATGGCATGCTACGGGCTCGACGAGGTCAAGGCGTTCCAGGCCTTGTTCGCGGTTGGCGTGTCGGCTTCTGGGGCCTGGTGGGCGTCTGGGGTGCCGGAGCCTTAGGTCCTGGTGACGTGAAGAGCGGCGGGCAGTTCTAAAGAGCGCTCAACCTTGTACCATTGATGAATGCAACAGATGATACCCCTTCTCTTCCGACAACTGTTGTCTAGCATCAGGCGTTGTGTCAGCTACAAATCGAACTCAGCTCAGGTACCGGCAGAAATATTTCTCAATTGACGGTCTTCATGGCGCGATCCTCAGCTGCGGTTGTCATCGGTGCGTGTTTGACTTCCGGTCTCTGTAACTCCGAGTCGTCGGCGTTGCATCGATTACTGCGCAATGGCTGATTGCGTTCAGAGCCGGAGTTGACAAATGCTGAGCGTCTTGCAGCGCCCAGAGACGAAGCTCACTCATGGAATTCTCGCGGGCTCTATTCCAGACGTGAAAGATCGGCGCCTTCCCATTACCCCATGGACGGTATCACGACCGATGCATCAGCACAGCAGTTGTGCGTACCGCTACCCTGCCGACTGACTAAGGAAGCCGCGGTCCAGACGACTCAAGTGTACTTCGTCAGCAGGACTCCCGTTTGCCAATTGATTTCCGACTATGATGTTTGGAGAGCTTTACTCGCCTCATAGGGCGGCAGGATCGATACGCCGCTTTGCGCACGTCCGCTGAGTAGAGCACGATCTGTGCAACGACCGCGCGCGCTTGGTGATCGCTACGCTCTCTGGATCGTTGCTCTATCTCGGCCATCCTTTCCCCGTCAGCATTCACGGCACGAGTGTCACTGAGCCGCCCGCCTGCAGACTTTGCCATTGAAGAAAGGGGGAGGTAAAAGAGTCCTGTTCGGCAGCTTTCATCAGTATGCTTACTAATTGGCGTGTAGTGTGAAAAGGGCAGACGTAATTATCAACGTTGTATATGATATGGTCAACCATGTCCTGCATACCAGAAGAGAGTGGAAACGATTTTCTACACCCATGAGCCTAGCTATGAACCCTCTTCGATAGCGACTGCTGTCATTAGACGACCGACACATCCGAGAATTTCGGAACGAACGCACATTCCATCTTTCCCCCGACAATCTCACCCTTCTCCTCCGCACCTTTGCCGGCCAATTTCCATTCGATACTCACTACCACTTCAACTCACTCTCCCACGCCTCCAACTGCGGAACCTTGCGGATGCTCTCCTTCAATTTCTTCTCCTCAACCCATCGCCTCTCGCACTTTTGCTCCCACCCTTCCGCCTTAAGCTACTGCTCCCTGCGAGAAGACGCCTACACCACCACGACCAGCCTCGCGCAAGCTGCGCATTGGTGACTCTGACCTGACGGGCCGCAGACGTGGGTGGTTGGAAGGTCTCACTTGGAGTTTGCAAACTGGTGCTTCGAGAAGGAGGGATTCTGGGAGGAGATGGGGTGGTGTGAGATGTAGGGTTGGGGAGGAGCAGCATGATGGCGAAGGGGAAAGAACGGGGGCTTCGATGAATGTTTTGAGTAGGGGCTTGCGACCGAGAGGGTAATGAGGAGTATGCGCAAATGACAAGGATGAGGCGTGGTGTCGGAAGGGGAGCGATCATGTTGAGGATCGGACGAAGGGTTCTGCTTTTGAATCGTTAATCTAGCGATTACGCACGGCGGCGCCGTCATAGGTCTAGCACATCAGAACTCAATACCCTTTCTTCTGGTCCTTGAACAGCTCAATCCACTTTTTCACAACGCGAATCTCCCAAAGATGCGCTTCTCTGATGAACAATGGCTCCGCTGAAACATCGAGGATCCCGTAGCTGTCCCAGTGATGCCCTCCGCCGGTGATGAGAAGCTGAGGGTGAAGGTAAGCATCAGTGGCATTCCTCGTATACCTCTTCGGCGCCGTGTCCGCATGATAGCACAACGGTAGCCACACATCCTGCTCGCCATCAATGTGTGCCAAACGGTCTGCGACGACGCTGTTCCCGCCGTACGTGTTGTAGGCATTGAGATTAGGAGTGGATGGAATAGAATTGTATTGACCCTTTGGAAACGCCCAAGAGCACCACTGTTGCTGGTAGGATGGAGTTACGATGCGGGATAGAAGCGAAGGCTGCGTGGAATCCTGGCGGGCGGCAAGATACGCTCCTTGCTCTGTGCAGGCGCTGTAGAGATATGAGCGGGAGGCGTCGTTGTCGGTGCTGCCGATGTAGGATGTTGTGTTGGGGTTGATGGCGTAGCACTCGACGATAGTCTGGTTCGCCATGCAAGCTGAGGGGGTGAGGTAGTTTTTGATGTAATTTGCATAGTTCCCAAGGTTGGTCCAGGTCTCGTTGCGCGTGTAGGGGGCGAGAGAGTAGTCGATGGAGGTGATGCGTTCAGGGGCGTCTGCGTTTGTCACGTTATAGCAGAAGCGGAAGACGTCGTCGGAGCTGTAGGCCGGGTACCAGTTGAGTTCTTGCCAGGTATTCGTCGGATAATTGCCGGGATTACCCAGAGGATATGCAATCGCCTGGGCGAAGTCGAGGTTGTTAAGGTCTTGCAGGCCGAAGACGGATTTCATGTGTTGGATGTTGGCGACGTTCTTGCTTTCAAACACTTCGTCGATTTTGTCCACGATTGCATTGAGGCTCCCGATGCAATCTTGAGGACCGTACTTCTGGTATGGATCGAACCAGGTATCGGCGCCTAGTGTTGCCTTGGTGGTACCGCTAGCAGCGATACCGCCCCATAGAGTGACCGGATATGTTTTCAGAGAGAAGGCTGTCTGGGCGCCTGCTAAGCTACCACCATAAAGGATCCAAGGTGTTTCAGTCGGTCCTAAGCTGCCGTTGACGCCAGGAAAGACCGCATGCTTCGCAAAGTACTCGTTGTCTGCGATAGTCTGCTCGGTGGTCAAGAATCGTAGCTCGTCGGTCGTGGACGAGTTGAAGGGAAAGCTCTGGCCATAGTAGCGATTTTCAAGAATCACGCCAAGCCCATTGGTAGCGTTCATCAAAATCTGAATGATGCCAGTCTCCAGGTTCGAGAAACGACTTTCTCCACTAGTCTCGCCTCCGATATAGAGGAAGACGGGACCTCCGGGCTTGTAATATGTATCGTCGAAGAAGTATCGTTGCTGAAAGGTGGCATTGGTGTGTGGCTCGTACTTCGAATCGCTGTGGAACGCGGCATGATCGATCTATCATGTGTCAGAAGCAGTTGGGTGCTGCCGGTGATCAAGCCGTGTGAGTGGACTGACTGGCTGGTTGATGGTATGAGCTGCGTATGTACTGGGTCTTGCCTGTCGTTGTTCCAGCCTGGAGGGAGTGCTGTCAGAAGCACCGTAGGCACTGGCGACATGCAGCAAAGCTGCTACAAGTTGCGGCTTGTGCATTTTCAGTGATGGTGTTCTGCGCGAAGACGAAGATGATCGAGGGAAGCAGAAAGTAATGGTTGAATCGGTGTTCGCGACCAGACATGCTGGATGTGCGGCACACGCGCGACCCGACCAGCCACCGCAGGCACTCGATCAGTGTTCCTTCGGTGTCGTAATGTTGCACCCAAAGGACGTGATAGCGCAGAGGCTAGCACAGAAGAGGCATGTCGGAACACCGGCGCTGGAGATCGTCGCATTGTAGTGGGGCATGATGCAGTTGCACGAGGTTGCATCGCGTGCGAGGACTCGGTCGGACACACTCCCAACGAAGCATTGAAGCCAAGCGATTGATGGCTGCTCGAGTATGCTTGTCGAGCTTGTTCGTATACATGAATGGCTTGGCGGCGAAGAGTGTTTGGCAATCGTTATGAGTACTGTGACTTTGTTGATGGCGTGCCTTCGCTCGGTATGTTTCGGCTTCATGCCCTTTCTCTGTACCAGCTTTCAGCAAGAGGTGATCCTGGATCCGTCAGGCGAAGGGTAGATCCTTCTGAACGCGAGTCCAATGCTCAGCGCGTAGCCACTCTCATGTCCTCCATAAGCGAAGTCGCAACGCGGATCTTACTGCTCGTCGCGTCTCGGATGCAGTGACTGGCACATTTGGCGTGTATGGGCTCAGAGGCTCGATCTTCGTCGTCTGCATCCTTTGAGGTTCAGGCTGTTTGCAGAAAGAGCTTGCGTCCAGAATATCTACGTTCAATGCGTAGCTGACTAAATCCACCTGTTCTTGACGATGGTATCATCGCTTGCCATCCGACTTTGTCGTTGTGGCAGTCGGCCTCACGCAAGCACAGCCTCATGCTTCCCTCACCCTGGTGTTCATGTCCTCGTGTGTCTGGTGTTTGCCGCCGTCATGATCATCATCTCTTGCGTTCAGCCCAACCTCGCGGCCTCCAGCTCATCATCAAATATCGACAAGTCCTCTGGCAGGAGCTTCGGCTTGACTCGCTCGTCTCTCAGCATACGTGCATCCTTCCTGACATCCTCTCCCTCAACCTCTAGCCTTGCCTTTGGCTCCAGCGCCTCAATCACGTAATGATTGTCGCAGTGCGGGCAGAACTCGTCTTGCTCGTCGTACTCGGTCATGTCCTTCCTGAAGCACTTTTTGCACTTCTTACACGCGAAGACCATCTCCATGGCCTGCTTCAGACCATGGTCCTGGGTCTCGGCATGACATTCTGCGCAGTCGAACCACTGCTTGCAGCAGGCAGAGCGGATCGAGACCTGGGCGTTGAGGATGTGCTTGCTTTGAACGATTAGCATGCCGGGTATGAGCACGGTTGTTGAACAATACCTACCACATGCTGGCACTACAGAGAGCGTAGTGCGGCTGTATCGACAGTCCCGGGTGTTTTTTGTGCCTTCACGCTCGTGCTTGCCGCTGAAATTAGGACGCGGTCTCCTGCCTGGAATACCCAAGCAAGCAAGGGACCAGGGCTCGGATCGGGTCGAGTCAGGTCCGATGCAGGGAACTTTGTTGTGAAACGTTGATCCGGCAGGTGCAGCTCTGCAGCTTGATGCGATGAGCAACGTGACGCGGCGCAGCTTTCGCTCTCCCGCGTGCGAGAGTCGATCGCTTCGTGTCCAGTATCACAGCAAAAACCCCACACAACGCCTGACCACAACGGGAGCAAAGGGTCGCTCTACCTACACATCATTGCAGCTGGTAACACCCAGCCGACCGCCCTTGCCCTGCGACCTCCTCCACCGCTGCATCGAAGGCCAGGGATTGTGCGGAAAGACGGCCTCGCAGGTTTGAGGCCTGTCGGCATGAAAGACCAACTTTCTGTACTGCGAGAGTGCTGTGCCAACGACAACAATCACACGCGGATGGACTGCAGCGAATGGAGGACTTGGAAGAGCTTTGTCTCGGGCTTGAGGACATGAGCTTCACGGCTGCTTATATTACTACGATACACACTCTGGATTAAGGAGTAACATCAACATGGCACAGAACGGGGACGGCCCGGATACGACATCGCTGAGACCGCTTTCAGCACTGCGATCAAAGTTCGAGAGTCTAGGGAAAGATGACGCCGCGCCTCCTTCACCAGTCGGACATAAGCCAGCGTGGCTGAGCGCAAGTGGACAAAATGTAGGAGGGAGACTTAGGACGGCTGAAGGCGGCGGTAATGCAGTCGGATTGGGGTCGAGCAATGTTGGAGCTTCTGCTACACCGACAACGCCTGTTGCTTCGACAGCTCGCAAGCTGAAGCCAGGCCCACCGACTCCACGACCATCATCGATGATATCCACCACACCCGCTCAGCACTCGCCGCCCTTGGTCATTGTGGCCTCTCCTCAATCACCTCAAAAGGCCATTCCAGTCGACATACGATCGGCCACTTTCGTCGGCAGCACTCCCATGCAGCCTCTGACACCCCAACGAACGACAGAGTCGCCCAAATCTCACTCGCGGAATATAAGTAGGGCTGCTACTCCTGCGCTGGAGGCTCGAGCTGCTGCTTTCCTGCAAGCTGTAGATTCACCGGTCGCAAGAGATACACCTGAACTTCTGGCACCAGACTTAAAGCTGAAGCAACAGCCCACCAAAGAAGCACCGGTGGTCAATCGAGCAGCAAAGCCGAAGGTTTCCAATAAGCCTCTTATCTTGGCCAGAAAGCCTAGCAATCTTGCTGCTCCAGAGACTGATGCTCACCTGACAGACCAAAGCATATCACCTTTCAGTACGCCACCGAGCAGCGAGGGCAGTTCGCCTGATGGTAGGAAAGGCATATCAATATCTGAACAGTCCGCTCAGAAGACGATATCTGCTGCTCCTGTGGCCCAAAGGCCCCGCAACGACTCGGACGCTTCATGGGTGCAGCGACTTCGAGGAGATTCCGATGCATCTTTTGCTAGTCGTGCTCGTGGCGAATCAGACGCGTCTTTTGTGGAGTCATCTTCATTGCCGGATAGCTGGGCAGCAGCACCGACACATCCTGCAGTGGCAGCAAACAAAGATCCGCGCGCTCATGGGTTCACACGGTCGCCGACCATGCCTGCAAAGTATCGTTCCATACACAATCATCAGGCTTCGAGCACAGACGACTTGCAGGAAGACAGGCCACGGTTGCCGGCAAGGCCCGAGCTGCAGACTCGTCGGCATAGCCCTCCGAAAACGCGCTCAGGTAGGACAAGCCCGAGCAAGCTTTCGAACATACTAGCAACGAGGAAATCGTCCGATGGTCTACGGCGATCGTCTGCCGCGGCCGACGCGGAAATCGCGCCGCGTATACCTGCCATCAAGCCAGCGCAAAAGTCCGCATTGACACAAGGCTTTGATGGTGTAACGATAACTGCGTCTACGCCAGCAGTACAGGCCGCGTCAAGGCCTGCTCTCAGCCAGGGCCTGGAGAGGAACAAACTCCCGTCAACGGCGCCCGCCGTGCCTGCACCACGTCGCTCGATGGACACTCGTCGACCACCGCCACCACCGCCACCACCGCCTTCAGCTGCAGCTTCCGCAATTCCCGCCCACGACGGAGCTGGTCATTCACGCGATGACCACGACGATTTCGCACCTCATGGCCTCAACAACGACCAGGTGGCTGGTCCTCAGGACTTTCCGGACGCGACACAAGCAAATCGTCGAGCACCCAGATTCAAAGTACGACCCTGGCAGATCCCGACAGAATATGACACGAGACTATTCACTGTGTGCGGCGAATATCTATGCACAAGTGGCTACATCACCAAAGCTTGGAATATCCGCACAGGTGAACAGCTTTTGCATCTGGAGAATCAGGCGCAGCAGAATGTCAAAGTCACATCGATCGTTTTCAAACCTTCACCAGATATAGAGGACGAAGGCAAGCGTATGTGGCTTGGGACGAATTCTGGTGACATTCACGAAGTCGACATTCCTTTGCAGCGCATTGTAAAGACAAAGGTCAATGCGCATGCAAGGAAGGAAGTGATCCGCATGTTTCGCTACGCTTCTGAGCTCTGGACGATGGATGATGGGGGCGACCTGTACGTGTGGAGACCGGACGACAATGGCATGCCGAGTCTGGACTCTCAATCGAACAATTGGCGTGTTCCGAAGAATCAAAGCTTTGCGATGGCGACGGGTCGACAGTTGTGGATCGCGGCTGGCAGAGACATCCGAGTGTACTACCCCAGCGTACAGTCAGATACAGACTTTCAAGTGCTGAAAAGTCCTTTGAATCAACCGTCTGCCGGTGATATTACATGCGGCGCCACACTGGACGGCAAGCAGGACCTCGTCTACTTTGGCCACTCCGATGGCAAAGTGAGTGTCTACAATCGCAAGAACTACAACTGTCAAGCAGTTCTCAACATCAGCCTGTACAAGATAAGTTCCCTTACAGGTGTCGGTGACTATCTCTGGGCAGGATATAGCACGGGCATGGCCTACGTCTACGACACCTCGACGAACCCTTGGACTGTCAAGAAAGACTGGAAAGCTCATGAGAAGCCCATTCTTAGCATTCAGGCAGATCCCTCCGCCATGTGGAAGATGGGTCGTCTCAATGTTGTGACTTTAGGGACCGACCAACTGCTGCGAATTTGGGACGGCATGTTGGAGGACGACTGGGTCGAGGGTCGCATGCACGATCGTGATATGGAGTTCTGCACTTTCAAGGAGATGAGCGCTGCCGTTCTCACGTGGAATGCAGGAGCTTCGAAGCCATCACACTTGAGTAATAGTCAAGATGACAACGCATTCCTTCGTGAATACCTTCGATATCGTGAGCCACCCGACATCTTCGTGTTTGGATTCCAGGAGCTTGTTGATCTCGAAGATAAGAAGGTCACAGCCAAGTCACTTTTCAAGAGCAAGAAGAAGGACCCTGCCGATCAGGAGCACATGTCGCGACAGTACAGAGCCTGGCGAGATCACCTTGCAAAATGTCTTGATGATCATATGCCAAACAGCGAGACTTACACGTTACTGCATACCGCAAGTATGGTCGGGCTCTTTACCTGCATTTTCGTTCGATCGTCCATTCGTCCACGTATACGGCATGTGCACACCTCGGAGGTCAAGCGAGGTATGGGTGGGCACCACGGCAACAAGGGTGCTCTCATTTTACGAATGGTGCTGGATGACAGCAGTCTTTGTTTCATCAACTGCCATCTTGCTGCAGGACAGACGCACACGATGCATCGAAATAACGATATCGCGGAGATACTGGAAGCTAACGCGCTGCCACCATATCCACTCGAGCAGAACGAAGCCGAACATGGCGATGTCTTTGCTGGTGGAGGTGATGGCAGCATGATCATGGATCACGAGATATGCATTTTGAATGGCGATTTGAATTACCGTATCGACACGATGGGAAGAGATGCGGTCATAAAGCAGGTTCAGCAAGGCAACCTCGCCAAACTGCTCGATCGTGACCAACTCCTGCTGAGCAGGAAGAAGAATCCCGGATTTCGCTTGCGAGCCTTTCAGGAGACACCGATCAGCTTTGCTCCAACCTATAAATATAATGTGCATACCGACGACTACGACACATCAGAGAAGCGCAGGGCGCCGGCATGGTGTGATCGAATATTGTATCGCGGGCTTGGTAAGGTCAAGCTCGAGGATTACCGGAGATGGGATCAGTTGAGGGTATCTGATCATCGTCCTGTGAGTGGGAGGCTGCGATTGAGAGTCAAAACTGTCGACCGCGACAAGAGGGAGATTGTGTGGGACAAGTGTGTGCAAGAGTTTGAAGGTGTGAGCCAGCGAATCGCTCGCGCCGCGCAGTAAGTCTGAACATCCGCTAACTGTGATCATTGCGATGCTGACAACCCTCGCAGACTGGAACACCTCATAAGCGTACTTGGCATGTCTCCCAAAGAAGCCGCTGCAGCATTGCAGGGTGCCCGGTAGTGTACCTTACGACGACAATCGTCAAGTTCTCCCTAGCGTATACCCAATCTACGAAGCCTAATCGATCTGCAAGATTGAGTTTGTCGCTTCCCCGCGTGAGGTCAGTGCTTCCATCACCAAAAGGCGCTCTCTATGTCTCTTTCGTCATGAAGCGGTCATGAAGCACGCGAACGCGCCCAATCTGTGCATTTGTGGACACGCATTGCACGGTCAAACGTAACTTGCATAACATCAGGGGAGTACTTCATCCTTTCATCTCTCAACGAGCCTTGCACGCCTTGCACCTCACTACTCTCACCGCAACCAGCAGATATCTCACCTCATTAATGAGCATCAAGCTTCTCAGGCCGGCCTATACCAGCCTCACAACTCGTACCACTCGACGATCGATCCCAGTCGCACGGGCCACCAGCCTCGCACACCACCTCCTCTCCTCCAACAAACCTTTTTCGACCACCAGCATCACTATGGCCCCTGAGCCCGAGAAAGACGCCCAAGGCATCGAAGAGTGGAAGAAGCGCGCTCCCTACCGCATCCACGAGCCGAACGAGCACTTCAAACATCGCTACGAGGCTTCCTGCCATTGTGGGAAGGTCGAGTATGAGTTGAGTAGAGAGGAGCCGTTGGATAGTAAGCTTTGTCATTGTACGACTTGTCAGACGCAGCACGCGGCGCCGTTTCAGGTGAGTTGATAAACATGGAAGGAGGAGACGTGGGGAGGCTTCGGCACGAATGGACAGCAGCACCAGATGTTGCATAGTCCGAAGAGTACATGGTCATAGCTATCCAGCAACGAACGCCGAGGCAACACTGCGTGGTTCGAGAGGAATGCATTGCTAACTTTGTGACAGTGGGCGGCGATCTTCAAGAAGGACGATATCAACTTCAAGAATGGACATCACAACTTGGAGTGGTATGATCCGAGCACGAAGAGTGTGGAGCACAAGTTGCCATGCAAGGTGAGGTGAGTAAGAGTCAACCTGGGCGGGTGCAGAGGCTGGAATGGGGGATTTGAGATACATTCAGAATGCCTGCGGCGTCGATCCCCTCACCTGATAGACATGGGCTGACACAGTTTATCTCTAGGTGCAGCTACTGCCATAGTCCGATCATGGACGAGGGGCGAAACATGATCTTGCTGTTCCCGACCTTGATTCATTTCAAGAGCGACAAGGATAAGGAGAACTTCAAGCCGAGGTGAGATTGAGACTGGACCGAGCATATGGTGTGTGAAATGGGCACTGACGAGTCAATAGAATGCACATGTTCTACGGTCAGCGTGTCATTGACATTCCGGATGGGTTACCAAAGTGGACTGGTCTGAACCAGGGCGAGGGTTCCGAGCTCATCGAGGACAGCCCGCCAGACATGATCCGCGATCTTGAGCGACGCCGTGTCGAGGAGCAGAAGAATCGCAGCTCTTTCGAGAAGGGAACCCACAAAGAGGGCAACTAGATCAGTCCATTGAATTGAATCAAAGAAGTAGCGGACAGAAGCAAGGCGATGCGGTGTACGTCGTCGAGAGCCAGAAACAGCGCTGGCAATAGGGAGGACGGGAGGACGATGCGAGAAGCCCATTGCACGAAAGGGATCGTGCCAGCTCACATCGGTAGCAAGTGAATAGAAAATGTGATGCCCAGCTCATGGGTCTCTGTGCTACACGTCTCCGCAGCGTGAACCTTGTCTATGCGTGTCTACTGAATGCAAGACACTCACCATTGTTCTTTCCAGGCCGATTTGCTCCACTCACTTGTGATTATTCGCCCTCTGGACCACGACGATGAAACTCACCATCTGCTACAGACTGTTCTTGCCAACCCCTTCAGTATCACTTCCAGACCCATCGATCTCCACCAATCTCACCAAAAACATCTCGGTCTCGGATCTCAGCTTGCCAAGACCGCAGCAAGCGCGACGCCCCATCCTCCAGTTGTGAGTTGACCTCCTACCTTTGCACGACCACATAGCGCGATTCGACGACATATCACATTACGACTGTGCGGCACGAGGCTGATCTGAAGTATGGCAGTTTCCATCATCTGCGACTCGGCATAATGCCCAAACGCAAGCGCGGCATTGCACAATCAACATCAGCACCTACTAAGCGGACCAAGCGCGCCCCTACAGCAGACGGTATGTCACTTAACATTGAGAGACGTCGTAGGGAATCACTCATGTTTCCGCGCATGTCTGCGCATTGCGACGAAATAGCGGCGTCTTCAGGATTCGTGACACGTGTGTTGACACCTCACAGCACCAGGACCATCTGCTTCGCCACATCCACACGGAGCAGTCGACTTCCAAAAGGAGTACAAGCTCCGAGCTATCATCGACGAGACCAAAACCAAGTATCTCATTGACTGGGAAGACGATTCAGAAACTGGTGAAAAGTACGAGCCGACCTGGGAGCTGAAAGCGAACGCCAACAAACTCGCCAAGGAAGACTGGAACGCCAGGAAAAGTAAGTCTTGCAGACAAGCAGAGCAGATCTCTCACTGACGCTGTAAATCAGGTCCTCGAGCGCAAAAAGCAAGGTCTGCTACTCCCCAGACGAAGAAGCGAGGGCGACCGCCCAAGCAAGTTGCCGAGAGCTCATCTGTGCCTTCAAAGAAGCCAGTGAGGCCGAAACGGGTCATTGACAGTCCGCCTGATCCGCCCGACGGGACTGCAAAGTCTGGAGACGACGTAGTGCGCCCACCGTCAGAAAGTGGGCCCGCCGGAACTGAGCCAGAACTCGAAATCGACGAGAGTGAACCCGAAGACGACGACGAAAGTCTACCATCCGTACCTGCCGACCTCCCCCATCCTGACGGGAGGCACGTCGCTGTCCAAGTGAGCGATCCACCGTCTAGCTATCAAGCAGGTGCATACGAACGAATCGCGGAGCACGGCGACTCATCTCGATCGACGTCTCGCGGCGATTCTTCTCTTAAATTATCTGCTTCGCTCTCTATCACTACTGAAGTCTATCCAAGCACTGCAAACGAATCAGTGCTTAGTCAGGCACCACCGCAATCGATCCAGACTACCGATAAGCGGAGTATCAGCCTCGTGGTGCCGGATTCGCAAAGTCAGCAGCAAATTCACGAGACTTCGAGCTTCAAGGGCTTTTCTCCTGCGCCGGAGCCAGAACTTACGGTCGCGACACTGGATCCGGCTTCGTCGAACGTACGACTCACGCTAGACGAGTCACCGCCGAAGCCTCTAGTTGAAGGACCCGGGGGGAGTGACAAGGGGCCAGAGGCGACTTCACACAAAGATCTGGAGCCAGCGCAACCTGATATCACATCACAAGGACTGTCGATCCAGCCGTACCAGTCTGCGGCGAAAGAGACCACTGCAAGCGACAAGACTTCCGCGACAGAAGCACTCGAACAGGCGCGTGAAGCGAGCGAATCTCGAGCTCCGGCGCTGTCAGAACTGCCTGTTGCACAAGGGACCGCTGCAAGCAGCATCGAATACGAGCCTGCAGCTGTCCAGGCACGCGCTAGTCTCCCATCGCAACAGCCTGTGTTGCAGCCAGAGCATTCCGGCGATAACACTGCCAGTGCGAAAAGCTCCACAAACGAGCAGCCATCTCAGCAAGCGGACGAAGCACAAGTCGAAGGAGGCGTCAACGAGGGTTCCGTGACTGCACCTGTTCAACGAGGGCACCGGTCTATCTCACAAGCTCCCGGGGCATCGTCTTCAGACGGAGCACATTCACCAGAGCACCAAGACGCGGTACAGACTCGACCAGTCGCGCCAGCGACCTCGGAAAGCAGCAGTGAATGCATTGTGATCAGCTCTGAGACCGAACAAGGGCAGAATCCATCGACCGAACTGCCTGACAACTCAGCGCAGTTTCTATCTCAAGCTCAACACAGCCCTCCACCCGGCGCACAGCGGCCGCCGCCTTCATCTATTCTCAACGGCAGCGTCGAGGACAAGCTTGAGCCACCGCAAACTCCACAACGCGCCACGACAGGGTTACAGAATAGCGCTCCTTCACTACAAGCAACCGTGACACAATCATCGGTCAGTTTCCAAACGCAGCTTGATCCGCCCACGTCTGCTGCCCGAAAAGTCGAGTCTCCAATACCAGCCTCGACATCGAAGTCAGGACGAGGGGCAGTCTACGTTCGACCTCTGCAAGACACAGCATTGAGGCCTCCAAGTGTAATCTCGGACCGACCTTTCGACAGTCCACTTCCATCTATACCTTCACAGACGCTTCCTGGCGTTGGTGAAAGCGCGCCACCGAGGTTTCAGACACCCACCCCATCACAAGACTCGGCCGCATCTCAGACTAAGCTCGAGATGGATCCATCGGCGTCAAAGGGCCCCTCACTTTCAAGCCAGCTCAAGGCTTTGCGAGAGGGCCGCAGACAGAAGCGATCTCAGACACCGGCCATCCCCAACAATGCGCAACCTGTTTCAGCACTGCCTCCGAGTATGAACGCTGAAGTCGCAGCAGCCCGACTGGTTTCTCCCGGAATTTCTATAGTTGATGGTGTGCGCTCGCCGTCTGCGGTACCAGCGGTAGAGCCGGAACCCCTAGTGACAAGAGAGGAGATGAACACGTCCGAGAGGTATGAGACTCTTATCCCTCAAGCACAGAGCAACGGCTTAGACTACCAGGGCAATTCGCAATCACAGCCTTTGATGAGTTCCAACATAGTGGTCGCTCCGGTAGATCCGAACGAGGACCCAGAAGTTGCCAACATGCACATCGTACCGATCCCGTTCAACGGACCTCAGCGCGACTCGTATCAAATCAACGTAACACACCAGAACGATTTCATCGAGCGCTTCCTAGCCGAACGACACCCTGCGGATCAGCTTCTCGAGGAAGCGGAGAGCCTACTTCAAGGACTGCACAATCTAGCAACGCATCCCGACCTTACGAATCCTGAAACGCTGTCACAGACTTCGGAGCCTGATCGTCAGGCACAGTGGGATTCTGATAGCAGCGGGAAATTCTGCTTTCTGCAGGAGCTGTTCGATGCATTGCAAGCTTTAAACCAAAACACACGTGTTGCAGTAGCTGCACGAGGCGGTCGAATACTCGATATGCTCGAAACTTTCTGCAGCGGCTGGTACTACTCGTACAGCAGATCAGGAGTCGAGCATCCAACGTCTCAGCCAGGAAAAGAAAAGCTCCATGTCACTATACTGGATCTTGATCATGATAACGAGATGCCTAAGGACGCGGACATTGTGATTGCTCTGGATGGAACGACAGAGTACCGACATCGAGTCATTCGCGCTGCAAGACTGCATACTAAGGGTGAGGGCATGACTGGTACTAACAGTTGGGCCATGCTACTCACACTAGTCGCGCCCAGAACTGTCGAGCATATTGAAAGATGTCTTGCTCCCAATCTGCCTCGCCTAGTGCGTGCAAGGGTGCTCGTCGGCACGGCCAGGAAGCTTCAGTGGGAAGCTTGCAGGAAAGAGCACGATGGTCAGGACTATGCTAAAGACGCTGCGAAAAAGCTTGTGGAGTATCTCGATGACCCAGAAGCTACCGGGTGGCCGCTCGGCGCGCTGAGCCAGATACAGGACTTGGATAGTCAGACTGAGACTGAGCTTGAATTCTCGCATGCTGATTTATTCGACACGGCCGAAGGTGATCACCCTGCCAAGAGAGCACGGCTGTTGATCGACCCAGCACAGCTTCCAACTACGATGAGCCCGCAGGACATGGAGATTACTCACGTCAGCGACTCGTTGGGCAAGACAACTCAGCCGAGCCTCGACGAGATCTTCGCGGCTCGATCTGGTCCCAGTTTGCGCGAACAGCAGCTCGAGGCGGAGCTGGATCGAGTGCAAGCTCGACTTGAGGACCACATCGAGGACCTGGAGCGAGTACAATACCAGAATGAGTCTCAGCGTCGAGAGATCGCTGAGAAGTCTAGTGAGCGCGAAGAAGCAGTCTCACGTGTACAGGCAGCTCTCACTCGGATGACAATGGCGGAGAATAATACCAGTACCCTCAAATCGGAGCGTACGGAACTGCAGAAACAGCTCAGTGAAGCTAATGCGAAGCTTCTTGACCACTTAGTGCCCGAGCGGGCTGAGTTCGAGAATCTACGACTAGAAGCCGAGGCGGCCAGAGCTGCGAAGGTGAAGGCCGACAAGAGTGCTGAGAAGGCTCAGAATGAAATGGAGTGGTTCAGGTCAATGTATCAGGACTCTTCGAATAAAGCTCGGGAGCTCCAAGCAGAGAACAACGACCTTCAGGTTCGCCTAGCGGTCGCAGAACAGCAGGCGTCCGGTGAGATAGCCAGAGCACGTCAAGTTTCAAAGGACAACCATCACAAGAACCTCGAGAGGGAGAATCACAAGCTTAGAGCTATCGTCATGGATCGAGAGGCCGGTCTCAAGTTTAGAGACGAGGAAATTACACGGCTGAAGGAATCGACAAGAGGTCGCATGGGAACACGACAATCTTCGGTACCAAGGAGTCCGCGGCTGGGCAGCCCTATGAAACTTGCGGGAGAAAGAGCATCAAGACAGGCCAGTCCTGCGGCTGGAGAGCTCAGAGGCAAGGGAGGACATCCTTTGAGGAATTCGGCTGGCGGCTAGCGATCGAGAAGTTCGCCCTCGAGACTGCCACCACCTTCTGAGGAACTCGTTTGGCGTAATCCGCGTCACAGGCGGTATGCAGCGATGAGAACGGCGTGAGAGTCACCCTGGGATAGAGATGAGATGCTTAATTTCGTTACTCGAAAGACGCTGCTATGGGCAGTGCTAGCACAGAATGGAGAGTCGTCAAATATCAATCTGCAAGCCCTCAGGCCTTCCCTCGTCAGCCTCGGCGCCCCTTGTCTGGCACAAGCGCGGAGCACGGAGGGCTGTGGAAACCTTCCGGCCGCTTCCCGAGGGATCTGATATGCTCTGGAAATCTGGAACACACAAGCACTCAAGTACCTTCGCTATTCTCGAGTTTGAACGCCGCTGATTTTGAAATGACGGCTCTACATACCTTCGTGTCACCGTTTTGTTCTGATTGAGCAGCTAGAGAAAGGTGTAACGATGGTGGAATTCTGACGCTTCGATCCTTTCCGATTCATGAACTTTGATGACTTCTTCTGGAACGGACTCAGCGAGAACTGGCGCTTCGGCAAGGTCCTCGCCGTTGGCATGCACTCAGTGCAGCAACTGAAAATCTCAAAGTGAGTTGGGTTGAAGTTGTAGAGCATCAGACGAAGCTGAAACCTGAATTCTGGCAACTCAGCAAGCTGTCAAGGCACTTCCGGCGTCGAAGGAGCTGGCGAACCTTGCCACTCTACCAGTTCACGAACAGTCGTCTCTCTTTATCTGCGGCTTGGTCCTTGCCTGTACTGTCAAGCTATCTGCATGCTGTGCTTGTTCTGGCAACGACACACAGCAGAACCGATGTCAATTTGCTCTCATCACTGGTGCTCTCCAGTCATTGAGTCGCGAATGGCCCGTTGCTCAGCATGTTATCAAGTAGCTGAAGAGGGCGGCCAACGAGGTCCTCAGACCTCGTGCCACTGCTTCGATACCGAGAACCTCGCTTACACAGACCGCAACGGACTCTGCGACACCCCCGTCGGGCACGTCGTGGCTGGACTCATTCTACAGTGAAGGTACCCGAGCCAGCTGTTGCCGGAAGGCGAGATGGTGAGCGTTTGAAGAGTCGACCACAGACCGGTCCGAAGAGCTCAATACGATTCAGATATGCCAGCCATGCTGCTACCACTCGTTCATAATTACGAAAGATATCTCTTGCTCTTGCCATAGGGGAAGGGAAACCGATGCGTCCAGCTCAGGAGCACTTCCCATGAATACAATCCTAGCAAACACCACGGGTATCTTGAAGCAACACAAAACACGGAAAGACCGACCTACTAACCCCGTCACTCCGCCTCATATCGAATTACCAGCTTCCTCCCCACCTTCTTCCCATCACTCGTCTGCTCATCGACCGACACCAACTTCGCTGTCCTCTCCGGCGGACTATCCCGACAAGTATAGACCCGATAACTTTTCAGATCCCCCAGTAACGCATCATGTCGATTCCTGACTTGCAAATCGAAATACGAAGTCCCCGCGAAAATATGCTGGCCAATCACAAAAGCAAGATTCCCGCCGGTTAGGTGCAAAACATGACAGCTGATCGTCCCGATTCGGAAAACCTCCCCATCCGAAAAAGACCCCTCGAATGCAGTCTTCCACTGACTCCCATCGTTCATGCTGTACTTCCTCTTAAACACCCTCTGCACCGCCGCCATCTTCCTCCCAATATTCACCTGCGGCGCATGGCCCTCAGATTGCAAGATCTGCGTCCGAAGATACCAAGCGCTGGAAGGATTCTGCTGCTGCTCGTGGGTATGCAGGATGCGGTCGACGAAGTAGCGATTTTGGTGTACGACGGACAGGACGCGGTCGGCTGCTATTGTGGAAATGTCGGTGGAGGCGGGCGAGTTGTCGAGGTGTGGGTCGATGATTATGGCGTGGCGTGTGACGGGATCGGCGACGATGTATTGCCAAGTGCAGGTGAGTTCCTCGTAGAGGGTGTGAACGAGAGGTGGGGGTTCGAGGGGTGATTGGGGGAGTTTGGGGAGGGCGGTGAAGTGGTCGGATATTGCCATTGGTGTGCTTCGTTCACGAATCCCGCGTTCGTGGTACCTTTGGCTGGTGGAGTGGTGGTATTGAGGAAGGCACGCTGCTTGTGGGCGATGAAGAGACTATTACTGTACACGCACGACGCACACGAAGAGGTCACGCATTGCCATTAGGCCTGGAGGTCTCACTCGCATACAGCCATACCAAGCCGGCCACATTCCGGTTCAGAGACATCCCCAGGATGGTGTATGTTCGGAACGAGCAGTTCGTCCATTTGGCGTCATCTTAGGTGTTGGCGGTTGCCTATTCCATGACAGTCGGTCAAGCTAGTCTGGGGTACTCCCGTCTTGCGGACACTGGAAAGAGTATCGTAGACACGGATAGCTGCTTGTGTATCATCTTAGATCAAGCAGCGTTGTCCTGGCCTCTGTTTGCGGCCACGAAATTCGTGGCGACCTAGATGTGCTCGTGCGGGTGAAGTGTTGGGCGGGACCCATGTCCGGTATGCACATCTGGTCTGCCGGATGTCGGTAGTTGGTCCTTCGGGATTGCAGGGGTTGGTGGTGATGGTGCCGCTAAAGTTGCGGCAGTCTGGGTTCCGCGTCATACCTCATTTCGTGGCCGAATATATATAGCTGGAGTCATTTGCAAATTCAAGATCACGGTCATTTTTGTCGTTCAGATGGTCGCTGCTCTTGCTCGTGTATTCTGTGCAGACCAGGAATGAGATCCGAGATACGGGTAGCGGAAGGCCTGATGATCAGATCTTGCAAGTTCCGGGCAGGAGGAAGTGGCTGGCAGTTGTGTTTCGGATGGTACCGGTGTCAGAGTCATGCATGGAGATATCAGGAGTGTCAGTAGGATGCAGAAGTCCAGCTTCCAGCAAGATTGTGTACCGGCTTTCTTGCAATCGCGTTGATGAGCACCAATATCGACCGCTGGTTCCGCGCTGACCACGGGTTCGGCCACGACTTATCCTTGATATGTTGTGACTTCCCAACGGTGACACAAGCGATAGTGGCCTTCTCACGGCTAGCTGCCTTAGTGCAACGCCCTTCTTGCTACGGGCCGCGTCTGCTGCTTCTTCCCACCTGTCGTGATGATGGTGAGATTATGTCTCCGTACACGTAGTGTTGGGAACGACGGAGCCTCGCAAGCCCAGCCTTTCCTCCACACCGTCGTGTCTGGGCTGCCGATTCGTGACGTCTGGCCAAACAGTGTCGCGTGCTGCATACATGTAGGAAGTGCAAGGGGCTCCGGCGCGATTGGCCGACAGTCACTGCCAACAACAATCTGTCGCACCCTTTCCAATGCTTATACGATGAATTGCTTACTGACGGCAGATAGAGTGTCATATCGTGGTGGAGGCCAGAATTGGCTGGCACTTCCTCAAGCTCCAACAGAGCTTGTAGTTGTAATCATCCGAAACGAAGCAATGGGTCGTCCTGTGGCATCTGGCCAGTCAGTCTAGCCAGCCAGGAATATACAAGACGCAGAGAAGCAGGCACGCGTATTATCATGTCGGACTTGGTCCACAAAGCACGTGATCACTAACTGGTTCAGCTGATGGCGCTGGTTTGCAACGATTTCGACCCGGATAGGAAGGCAAGACCTAGTTTGCTGCCTCGGATGCGCCATCCGAGCACTAGTTCTGAGGGAAGAAGTCGCGCATGTCCAAAGCGCCCACCCCGCTTGGCAAGTTTGATGCCGACAGCAACACGTCAGCAGGAATGCCACAGCACAGCATGGCTTCGATAAGTGTCAGTTGTCGCAATGACTGATGGTCATGGTGTGAGACGGCCTCAACGATGTCCGCAGCCACGCGTTGTGGGCAGTGTCACCCCAAGACCCCCGCCGAAATGGCCCATCGCCGTGGCGATCAGCTTCTGCACGACCATCTCGTGTTCCATGTCCCAGAGAGCGTAACGCGAAGCTTCCATCGACGCCTGCCCCACGCGCTCCACCAGCCGATGATTTCCTACCAGCCGATGATTTCCTATCATTTCCTCGGTGTGCCTCTCGTGTTTCTCTCCTGCTCGCCCATCGACTGAAACAAAAGCCCTTCAACAGGACGTCCGTCTGTCTTGAAGCCAGGCTAACAGGAAGCTGTACTCCATGTCTCTACTCCAGCGCATTACTTCAATCGACGGATCAGACCGCCTTCCGCCAGGAGTCGATGCGAAACAGCTAGGTTACGGAACCGCAAAGTCCCTCCGCAGGGTCATTAGCTACGATGCTATTCCCAAGCCTGCAGAGGACTCTAAAGCAACTGCGCCGACGGGTGGTGTGACTGCGTACAAAGTTCCGGTTGCTCAACGACTTGGTAAGTGGTCTTGCCTGTTGAGGTTGCCTTCGTCGCGAGCAAGCGTTCGGAAACGACCAATGCCGCCCGCGAAGATGCAGTCGGTGAGAGAGCTTGATGTCATGTCTGCGGTGCTTCGGACGGTAAGAGGCGCGATGGTTGTTGCTGCATCGACATCTCAATCGCACTCCCACTGATTGCCCTCGCGACGCCATCAAGTCTGGTTAGATACAGCAGACCAAGCTGGAACGTACGACTCGGTAGTCAGAGATCCAGTTTTGGTGCCGCTTCAATGAAGTGCTGACTCGGATTAGCACAGGTCGTCATTACCATCATATCGTGTTGGTTCGCATCAGGCATTGTCTTCGGATTCGCCGCACTAAAGCCAGTCCTTGTTGACAACGGCGTTTACAGAGAGCTGTGTACCATGGAGGAGATCGACGCGGGTGTCGAAGTATGCTATGAGCAAGATCTGAGGTCCGTTCCAGCTCAAGCGGCGAAAAGAACTTTGGACTGATAATGGTGCCAGGCTCAATCTATTCTTCGCAATTGCTTCCACGACCAGCAATGTATCAGCCTTGCCAGTAGGTACTTTGCTTGACAGATACGGTCCACGATTCGCAGCGATCGTCGGGAGTGTGTGTCTGGCCATCGGCGCTGTGCTAATGGCTACCGCCTTCGCCATTCCAGACTTTGATGGTTACATTGCAGGCAATGTATTCCTATCGCTTGGTGGTTCGTTTTTGTTCGTCCAGTCGTTCCAAGTTGCAAATGCGTTTCCTCGTTATGCCGGTACGATCGTAGCGCTCGTGACAGGCGCCTTTGATGCTTCAGTGAGTGTCGCGATACTGGCTGCGAGGAATACAGCTGATCAATGCGGACAGGCTGCTGTATTCCTCTTCTTCAGACTGACTTACGAGTCTTCCGGTGGTGCATTTGGACCTGAAAAGTTCTTCTATGGCTACCTTGTCGTCCCAGCGGTGATTCTCGTGGCTCAGGTTACCTTCATGAACAAACATGGGTACAAGACTGTTCCCCAGCTAGAGCAGAAGCTCGAGAAGATGGAAGACGCAACACGGGATGTGAGTACACAGTCGTCACAATGCCTCGAAGGAAGCCAGCTAATCAATCCAGGTGCACGACTCGGATGATGATCTCAGCGACGGCGAAGTCCGCAGGCAGCGTGAACGCAGACGAGAACACCGAGAGAGCAACATCGCGAGACTCGACGAATTGCTTGGAGATGCCGATGAGCGGAACGCACGCGAAAAGCGAGTCGAGGAGCACTATGCAGCAAGCGGTGTTTGGGGTGCTCTCCACGGCAAGTCTCCAAAGGAGCAGATGCTTTCGCCGTGGTTTATTCTGATCACCTTGCTCACGGTTCTGCAAATGCTGCGCATGAACTTCTTCATCGCCACCGTCAGATCACAGTACGAGTATATGCTGGGCTCCGTGGACGCAGGGCGTGCTATTAATGCGTTCTTCGACGTGGCGCTTCCAGTAAGTTGATTGTACTTCTCAAGATGGATGTCCGCTAACTCGACGCAGATCGGAGGGATTGCTGCAACGCCTTTTATCGGATTCCTGCTGGACAATGTAAGCACAGCGATGATGTTGACGGTCTTGGTTGCCCTCATCACGGCGGTCGGCGTCCTCGGATCACTACCTTTCTACTGGGCGGCATATGCTAACGTGATCCTGTTCGTGCTGCTGCGGCCACTCTACTATTCGGCCATGTCGTAAGTACCTATCGAAATCATTCGTGCGATACCACTGACTTGTTCGAAGCGACTACGCCGCTAAAGTCTTTGGATTCGCGAACTTCGGCAGAGTGTATGGCACCATTGTGTGCTTCTCTGGCTTGGTCAACTTGAGCCAGCCACTGATCGACGCTGCGAATCATGAAGTCTTTCGTGACAACCCGATCCCGATCAATGTTGTCCTGACCTCGTTGGGATGTGTGATCGGTGTTGCATTGATGGCATTCGTGTGGATCCAAGATCACAAGATTCACAAGCAGGAGGAGAAGACAGGCTTCCCGAGCGAGAGGACGCGTCTGCTGCCAGAGATTGACGAGGAAGAGTGATGCGATTTAGCGTGTAACGATGCGTGTAGTATAGAGCCATAGAATTAAGGACATAGTTCAGAGACAAGGGTGTCGTCCGCTTATACATGCGCTCCTGATGGCGTGCTCGCAATGCGGTTCCTCGGTTGTGCCCGAAACTCCAAATAAGGGAGAGGCACGCGCAGAACATTCAACGACTGCTCCTCTTGATTGCCGTACCATGCGTTGCCCGTATAAATTTTGTCCTCTGTTCAACGTCGCGATGTGCATAGTGAGTAGAGGCTATGATATAAAGTGAATGCATAAAATTGATTGACCCTTGCGTGGGATGCGTGTAGATGGTTGAGAAGACAGTGGAATACTTCACCTGGTCAGAGATCAGTAACTGCTTCCAGGACATGTGAGGCAGGGATATCGATCAAGTCGTTGCTTTCAGACTTTGCCTTGCTGTCCTCAAGGCCAACCAGCATGCTGCCGAAGCAGGTGTGAGTAAAGCGGTTGGCGCAGATTTGGTTTACCAGATGCTCAACGTAGTCATCATTGCAGAAGGAACACTGTGGAACGCTGCTCACCTACCTCGTGCGAGTGTGCAATTCGATGGGCTGCTATTATCAGCCTCGGTACGGCGTTGTTTGTTGGATGCTTGTAGGTCATCAACGGATCATGGGCGCCGTCCCGAAGGATTACCCTCCTGTTGATGGTTTTAAAAGTCGCGTTGGTCTCGGCCAAGTTCGGAATCGCCCAACACCATACGATTGTGACTGCGAGAGTCGGCAAGGAGCGATGATTTGAGTATCATGGTCGTGGTTGAGAGAAGAAGGGACGGCGGCGCGCTGGAGAATTTCATGTCCAGCTGCGATTAGCGCGCGCACGGCCGCTAGGGAAGAAGCTCGGCGAGCTAGAGACTTGTTAGATGGGAAGACAGAGAAGACGACTTTCAGAACGCATCCGACATACACCACCCACTGCATCAATAATTTGCTACGACTGTACTCTTTCGCGACTACTACGCTCCTATCGCTCAATCGACTGCCTCCAATTGTCATTGCCACGACCATACCGAGCTCCACCAAATCGACTCGTGCCAACTGCAACGTCCCGCGGCTTTGTGCTCGGGAGTCCGTAACGCTGCTCGATCCTCGCCTCCCACGCATCGTCGAGCAAGCCAAATAGGCGACCTACAGTGCTGCACAGCCCTTTAGCAGGTGCCAATGGGTTCGAACAACGACAATAGCCCAAGCAACCTGTGGACACGACGATCAAAGTACGTTGCTTCCCATGCTAGCAGTCGCATTTGCACACCACTAACCGGGCATGCGAGCAACAGCAGCAGCAAGCTCGCACTCTCAGTCAACAAGAACGACCGAAACGATTCTCGCGACAGTCACGAAACGCCTTCGAAGAGGTTTGGGAGTTTGAGTAGCCACGGGAAAAACAACCCCTTCAATTCGATCGGACCCATATCGACCTCGTCAGTCGCATCGCCTACGGGCACCGGGGCTTCATCTGCCTTTGGCTTGGGTAGCGGAGCTTTCGCCAGCTTTGGCGCTTCCGGCAAAACACCAAAGACGCCAGGAGGCTCTTTCGACTTGACCAAGAGCATCAGTGAGAAGAAGGACTCATCAGACGATAACGGAAAGGACAGCAGAAGGCCACCTGCGCGGCAATCATTATCCAACTGTGGGCTGAACAAGAACGCTGCCGAGTCACCCATACCTTCGTCGAAAGAGTCTGCTCTATTGCACCCGCTCAAGGACAGCTGGATCATATACTACCGCAAGCCGACCAGCAAGAACAGCGACTATGAGAAATCAATCACGCCCATGTGCCGCATAAGCACCGTGGAGGACTTCTGGAGAGTATACGTACACCTTATCAGGCCTAGCAGTCTGCCTACTGTCAGTGACTATCACTTTTTCAAGGAAGGTATACGGCCTGTATGGGAAGACGAAGAGAACAAGAAGGGCGGTAAATGGACGATGCGCTTGAAGAAGGGCGTAGCCGACCGATACTGGGAGGACTTACTCATGGCGATGGTCGGAGACCAATTCGCAGAAGCCGGTGAGGAAGTGTGCGGTGCAGTGGTCAGCGTGCGGGTGCAAGAGGACGTCTTTTCGATTTGGACGAAGAACGACGGCGGCAGGAATGTCAAGATACGGGAGACGATCAAGAGGGTTCTGTCATTACCTCCGGACACGAATCTGCAATGGCGCAGCCACGACGAGAGCATCACCCAGCAAATCGAAGTTGACAAGGCGCGTCAGGAGAAAGCGAATCAGGACAAGGCCAGGCGTAATACGCTTGTGGGCGACAAGAAGAAGGATGAAGAGTAGTTCCGCTGTCTCTTCGCACGAAGGCACTGGCAAAATGTTATCGGCCTTCCGACGAAGCTTCTTGTGGACCGGCCGAGGGGACTGCGAGCATGACGAATCATAGGTCTGCGTCTGGCGTTGGTGAGCATTGTACGTGCATTGCAGCGAGAGATATGGGAGAGCAAGGTCCTCGAGTTGGGCATCGTTTTGTTTCCAGCGTCGAACACGCTGCTCTGTCATTCTACTTTTGAGCGAACAATGTACACTACTGACGGTCTTGAGACCGTCGCATGGGCGAATAGTGAGCGAAACGATCATGTGCCTGTGACGGCAGCGAAGTCAGTTGATTCTGATAGGGGTTTTGCTTCTCTTGACGTGGGATTTGAGCTCATCCTTGTTGTTGTTCGCGAGGACGCAAGAATGGCGCCTTGAGTGTACACGAAAATGCTGGTTCATAGCTAAGGCTCTCATGCCTGTGTTCTCGCTATTCAATTTGAAAGCCTCGATCACTGCAACGATCGCTGTGCCATGACCCTTGTTCTTCGTCACTTTCGTGCAGCGGGGCAAGCGCGAAGCGGACCATGCACGCGTTCTACATTACTTCTAGAAGCTTGTCACCTTGTCCTTGTGCGCTCCCACATCCTTCGTTTCGTGCACACCTCTTCTTCCGCTACTTCTTTTCGTTTATGTCCATGATGTACGCAGGCCTTCCGCAGTCGAGGTTTCACGTCCGGACGTGAGAGGGAAAGTGAGCAAAAGCTGCCAAAGCTCACCTCACTTCGTCCAGCCTCATCGGGCCATGTTAAAGGGACTCCGGGACCTTCTTCGGAGAGACACAAAGGACACTGAACAGGTTGGTGCACGTCGAAACAGTGCTTGAGAACATGCGAGTCGTGGTGGACACCAAACGAGCGTGGGGACAAAGAGGTATGTGGCTAACTTATTTCGCACCGCAGTCTTCTACCAATGCGGCGGCACAAGCGGGCGAGCAGACCGAGCAGACCGAGGAGGAGACTTCGATGGCGGCAACGAGTGGCAAGCGAGCACGTGAGATAGAGACCAGCATCGACGGGGCAAGAGGCAGTAAGAAGGTGAGGCAGAGCGGGAGCGAGAAGGAAGACAACTTGACGGCCAACTACGGGAAACATCCGGAAGCGAAGCCTATTTCGTTTCCTGGTGCTGCGTACGGCAGCAGCACGGCATACAGCTTCAACAGAGACTGGGGAGGGAAGGAGGCTTCACCACCAAAGAAGATGGCACCTGGACCAAGACGAGGTGTTGGTGTGCGGCCTCAGAATACTCTCGGCAATGGTGCACCGCAAGCAGCGAAGAAGGGTACCACCATGTTCTCGAACTATGCCTCGAATCACCCACGAACAGGACGATCATCGCAGCCGAACGGTAGAACAGAGCTCACGCATGCCAGAAATGGTGTTGCGCCTAGCTCGTCGACAATTGAGCTACAGGAAGATTCGATTGTGGACGATGACTTGCAATTGCAAACGTCTTCGCGCAAGAGGAGAAAGATTGGTGACGGAGACTCGACCAGTACTGTGGATTTGACAGCCGTCGAGGAAGGTGCTTCGTTCGCGACTGCATCGGAGAAAGGTGACAGACGAGGATCTGGAGGCAGTCAGACATCCATCTCGAAGAAGTCGAGGAATAAATTGCCTTGGCAAGGGACTGAACAGAGGGCTGTCGACTCGTTGGTGAACGTCAACGCTGGCAATGTGAAGAATATTCTGAGTAACGTCAACGTGCGCACGCCGGTTGTGCCTTCCTCGCGGCCCACTGATACCAAGAAGAATATCATCAATGTCGATGTTGATGGTTCAGCCACATCCAATGTGACTGCCGCGGTCAGAATATCGCCGCGTGCAAAGAAGGCCGATGCTACCAAAATGCAGCCTATCAATTTGACGGAAGGCTACGAGGAGGTGACGGAGCGGGCACGTCAGAGGCGAACAGCACAGATGCCGCAGCAGCAGCCTTATAAAGATCCGCGAGCATACGGCGACGCAGACATCAAAGGTGTCAACGACCTTATGAGCTCCGCAGCAAGCAGGAAGCCCAAGCCGGCGAAGAGCAGTCAGCAGGCGCCGAGCGCACAGATGTCTCGAGAGCAGAGCCACGAGACGAACGATGAGACCTGCGATTCCCATGTCCGACGATCAGCTTCGCGGTCAGTGGCTCTTGACTCAACATCCCTGCGAAAAAAGTTTGTTCGCGACAACATGGTCGCGCCCATTACAGAACGCCGAAAAGCTATACAGCGAATGCAGACCAGCAGCCAGACTGACCAATCTATGAACGATGATAGTCTGGACGAACTTGGAGGTCCTACGACTATCGGCACATCAGCTTCACGTCAGAATTCTCCAGCAAAGCCCTTCCCGGCTCCATCGCAAGCAGACCGACGTTCGCCTTCAAGGCAAATCTCGCCGAGTAACATCAAGCCAACAAATCTCAAGGAACTCAACGCTGGTGGCCTGCAACTTCCCAACAAGTTTCGTCCACATACCTCAGATGTGGAGTCCTTGCGAGACGACACTGACGGGGAAGTGCGCGTTTCCATCAGGGCCATCTGCTGCAAAGCCATTTGCTCCCACGTCCGAGGCCTGGAACTTGTTTGGGACGACAGTATGAATGCTTTCTCCCTTTTCTCGCAGAAACAACGACAACGGAGTCCAGGTACTAAGAAGCCAATCACCATCAGCCAAGGCGAGGTCACACTCTGGTTTCAGAGCAAAGATCGCACCTGGGTTTATCTCAAAGTACCAGCATCTGAAGTCAGCAATGGCGGTATCCTCATGGACTTCCACAACGACTCCGCACTCAGTGATTGCTTCAACATGCTTGTTAGCGATCGTCTCACGATCAAAACGCTCTCTCCGATAACGATGGACAAGTTGATCGAGAAACAAAAGGAGGAGCAGCTGGAGGTGCACAGAAGAGAGACTTCGAAGGCTGTTATGAACCCTGTCGTCTCAAACCAAAAGCTGCTCCGCAATCCTCGATTGCAACATCAGCGGCAAGAAGACGAAGAGCAAATCGTGTACGAGACCGACTCTCCTGCATCAAACCTACCGCCTCAACGTCCTCGAGCGCGTGAGCGTATGCAGAACGGTGACGCTGAGACGCTGGCACAGACAATCGTCAACGATGGCCACCAGAGCGCACGGCGGACTCATCAAAATGAGACGATGTCTGTCTTCTTCAGCAACGGCGGAGTTAGGCGATCGACTCGACAGACGAAGCCTTCAGAATACGAAGATCGTGCACCTTCGCCGGTCAAGTGGACAAAAGTGAATAACCCTGAGCCATGGGCACATCCCGTGCTGTATCCGTCAGAAGGCCCAAAGCGAGTCACTGTCGAGTTCAATGATCTGGAGCGACTGGACGAAGAGGAGTGGCTGAACGACAATCTCGTGAACTATGAGCTCAAGCACATTGAGCACGGCATGACGACCGAGGATCGCGACAAGGTTCACTTCTTCAACACCTTCTTCTTCACCTCGGTGTCCACGAATGGTTCGAGAAGGGCTTTCAACTACGATGCGGTCAAGCGATGGACGAAGAACATTGACATCTTCACCATACCTTATTTGGTGGTGCCTATTAGCGAGAATCTACATTGGTTTGTAATTGTCATATGCAACCTCCACAATCTGCCACGGAAGTTTGCGGAACGCGAAGAGGAAGAGACGATTGTGTCAGCCGGTGCCACGGATTCCGAATTTGCTACTACGCGCAACGGTACACCGCTTCCTGGAAAGAATGACTTCGACGCTCGACAGGCTCCAGAGACAGTAGCAGACAACGAAGCTGGTTCTCCAGCGAGCGAAGCTCACGAAGGACATGACAACGGCAAGGCAATTGGCGAGGACGACGTCACAGATGACACTACTGCCGCACCTGGGGGTGACACCTTCGAGTTTGACGATGATGGTAAGATCGTCGAGCAAGACCTGCCGCAAAGCATTCGCCCGGGTACTGCTACGAGCAAGAAATCGAGGAAGAAAGCACCGGCGCCGAGGACATACGATCCTGACCAGCCACTCCTGATTGCGCTTGACTCATTTGGACATCCGCGTTCCGGAGAGATGAAGATCCTCAAACGATGGATCGCAGCTGAAGCTAAAGCAAAGCGCAGTATGGATGTTGACTGGAAGTCACTGCAAGGCATGAATGCAAAGGACCTTCCGGCGCAGCTCAACTTCTCGGACTGCGGTGTTTTTCTGGCCGGCTACATCCACGCCTTCGCTAAGGACCCTCAGAAATTTGTCACGAAAGCCATGCTCAAGGAATTTGCACGGGAGGATATGTTCGCCGACTTTGATCCGATCAAGAGGAGAAACGACATGCGTGAGAGACTGCTGCAGCTGCACAAGGAACAGGAGCAGGAACGAGTTGCGCGCAAGAAAGCCAAGGCTGCAGCCAGGAACGGCGTGGTCCAGCAAGCTCCGAAAGTTGCTGATGCTAGCGAGCTTGAAGCGGCGAAAGCGCAGTCACCGGCTGTCAACTCAAGTCCAGCACCAGCACAGTCGGCGATTTCGACGTCGAGTCCAGCACAACCACGGTCATCGGCACCCCGATCCAGGTCAGCATCGCCGCCGAATAGCGACCATGAAAATTCTACTACGACGACTGCGAATATGGCTACACAAATTCAGCAGGAGATGTCCAGCGCGACAGCTGCAGGTGAGGATGATCTCGAGTATTCGCAACCCCGCGCATTAGGCGAGAAGGCTGACCGTGATGAGCCGTCTGATCCGCTATATTCGAGCAATCAGAACCCTGTCGACGATGATGGCGACTCGGAGATGCTCGATGTTGCAGATCGGCCAGAAATTGAAGAGGAGAGGGAAGGCGGCTTGTTCCGTTTCCCTCCCGGCTTCACCTGCGGGCCGCCTTCCGCGGACATCTTTACGCAGCCCTTGCCTGTTGTACCTGCAGAGACGTCGATGAATAGTGACAATCTACTGAACGATCTGCTGAGGATGAAAGACTTGGAGTCTGAGCAGCGATGTGGAGCGAAGGTAATCATTAACCTTGAGGCTGACGATGAGCAACCGTCGCAGCAGTTGGAGCCGGTGATACCAGATTCTCAGGAGAAGGAGAATCAACCCGTCGCCGATGAGAAGGAGGACGAGGACAACACACTGGGTTTTTAGAGAGATTAACGAGATCAATCGCTGTCGGATGGTCGCTCGTGACTCGCTCAACCACATGGTTCGACATGTTTGTCAAGTTTGGTACGTTGATGAAGCGTTTATGGTCACTATAGCTAAAGATACCCCACGGCATGCATACGCCGGCATGATTTGAACCCAAAATACTGCTTTCTATCGGATTCCCTTCCAGTCCCCCTCGCCACCATCATCCGCGATCTTCAACACTGGCTCCAGATCCCTCGTCCGCTCGAATTACCCTCCAGGGCCAGCCTCGCGTCCTCGCGCATCCTCTCTCCGGAACCACTCCTCCGCCATCTTGATCTGATCGGGATGAATTTTACTCAACAAAGCGTAACCTTTGCCTGTCAAATAAATGCTTAATTCTCGGCTGAAGCACCGGGCGCTTTCTGTTGGTAAACGCCGCGACAGGATATGTAACGACGACTCCGCGTTGTATGATACTTCAGGAATGTAGACCTTTCAGCTCAGGCCAAAGCCCGGCCAATACATGTGTTGTAAGACGACTCTATGTACAGCTAGAACTTCCCGCTATGAACTGGCCACTGCTGTTCTCACAGCCACACTCGCCTGTGGTAGGGCTCCTAATGCAGCCAGTGCCAACACCAGATGCGGTACCGCTACCGCTCCAGAAATATGTCCAGCAGTCTGAGTCGGACGTGAAGGTCGTCGGCACTGCGCAAGTGTACGCTGAGCAGGTGCCGTAAGGTGCGCTGTGTCAATTGGTGAGATCTTGACGCGGCTCAAGTGTGGTCGGCTGTACTTACCCCTTGCTGCTGTCGTAACTGTGGTCGGTCTCAAAGACTGCGAACGTTTGGGTTCCGGGAGTACGAGTGTTGTGAGAGCACTCGGCAGCCTGAATGGCTGTCGAGACGTCGGAGGCAGAGCTGCGTTCGCAATGTCAACACCGCTACGCGCCCTCTGACCATCACCTACTGACCATGCGATTGTCTTCGGACACTTGCCCTTGCTGTTGGAGGTCGCAGGGTCCAAAGTGGCATTCGCGTACGCCAGCGTGATCGCGAGACCAATGAAAGTACGGAACTGCATCCTGGCAATAGTCGAAGTGTTGTAGAAAGACTGTAAGGACTGACTATACGGCTAGAAAAGCCCAGGAGCATCGTACCTACAATACCATCTCTTATATACTGCAGCAACGCAGTTCATTCTATAAGAATTGAGCAGTGCAACCTCCACCATTGCGTGTTCCTTGCCGCATCATTGTTTGATGTGTATTAGTTGTCATCGCTGTGCTACCTCGCAAGGCCAGAATCAAGACGCATTGGGACACACTCTGAACGATGTTCCAATTTGATTTGGACTGTGCGTGCTTCGCGTGATGCGCAGGGATTTAAAGCCGATGCCGAAGTTTGGATTCCATTAATTCGGCGCAGCCACTTCGTTGCAGCAGTGGATCATGCAGAGTCCAGAGGCATGGCGAGGACTCGAAGCGGCGCCAGAGCAGTTTCCTCGTCACTTTCGCGAGCACCCCTTCGCCAACCGAGCACCACACTTATATCAAAGCTCAATTAACTTGAATCGAATTTTATCGAACTAGAAAACGGTCATGAGGGCTTTGAGGACAACAACTTTGCTCTGCGAACTGCTCGAGTACTCGCGCGCGTCGCTCGTGCGTTGCTCGCGGCCAAAAAGAAGCTTAGGAGATGCGAGGTGTGGTTTGGAGTGTTCGCAATCACCCAATTTTGGGCAGCTGGTGGTGCTTGACGCAGCCAGATGGTGCTCGAGGAAGTCATCAGCGAACAATTCTTGCAGAGCATGCACGGCACGGTCCATGATGGCTGTGTTGTCTCCAAAGATGCCGTTCCAAGAAGACAATTCATACTCGGCTCCAGTGCTTCTCAGACTAAGCAACAACGTTTGGGTTGGTCATATACGTCGACCGGACACGACTTGCCAACATGTTTAGTGATTTCCATTCAGAACAGGTGTTCGTCCGGGTGGGAGCTCGAAGGTCCAGCAAGAGAGGACGAGTGTGCACCGTGGGCTGCTGGCGGTAGAGCAGCATGGAAGCAGAGGTTCCGGCAACGAGTGGTATCGTTGTCGCTCTTAGGGGTCAACGGACAGCCCGTAACACGTCAAGTCGTTCTCTTCTCACTGCTTCCGGACTCCAACGGCTGTTGTGCTGTGGTAAGTCCAGCTACATGGTGATGACCAAGTCGCCGGGCAGCGATCCGAGTCCTCCTGTGTCATAGGAACATAAGTGAGTGCATTGTCAATATCCTGATGATGTTGATGGCATGAGTGAGCAAGAGTCGCGCTGACTTTGCAGTTCCCGGCCTTGGCAAAACTCTTATCGACAACCCTACTAACCTTATCACATTGCATTGAATGCCTCAGGCACCACATCCAATGTCTCGACATCAGCCTTACATGCGTCGTCGTCTGCCACGCGACACCGTCAAAATGGCGTCCTCAGACCTCCCCACGCTCTCTCCCTCAGCTCCAAGAGCCGCCTTCTTCTACGGTACCCTTATGGCCCCAAGTGTCCTCCACCGCGTCTGTCACGGCTCCATGTCCGCAAACAATCCTGTGTATACAACGCATAAGCTCAAAACCTGCCCCGCAATTCTCCATTCTCACCAACGACGGAAGGTCAAAAATGCTGACTACCCTGGTCTCATCACTCAATCAAACTCCAGTGTCTGGGGAACCTATGTGACGGGGCTGACCGCGAACGATATATGGCGCTTAGATATCTTCGAAGGCGACGAGTACGAACGCAGAAAAGTGAAAGTTCGCCTGCTGGAGGAAAGTGGCGAGAAAGAAGGAGAGGAGGTTGAGGCGGAGACGTACGTTTGGATTTCGGGCGAGGATAGGTTAGAGGATTCGGAGTGGGATTTTGAAGAATTTCGACGCGACAAGATGCGTTTCTGGGTGGGCAGGGAAGGTGAAGGAGAGTATGCGGGTAGGGCTTCCATTATTGGTGAGAGGGTGAGTTGAGAATCGAAGGATCTGATGTGCTAATCGTTGCTTGTGTTTGCAGAAGTCGATGAGGCTGTTGAAGCGGCCGAGAAGGAGGACAGGAAAGATGGGACGGGAGGAAGGGGTGCGGGTGGAGGAGCTATCACGACTGCGTTGCATGAGGCTACGAGGAGTACTGTGTGATTGGGAACTGCTTGGTTGTGGTTGCTTATGCGTGGCGTTGGAATGTTCTGCGATATTGACGGAATGGACTAGATCCAACGACGACTTGCGCTCAGCACTGTGGTGACATACAGACCGCCAAAGTGTCGCTGCTTGTACTTGGAAGTTCATTGATGACGTTACGAACGCGAAGCTGTGTCCGCGATGTGGAGCTGAAGAGACCTTGCGCGGTTCATAGCATGAACATGTACGAAACTGTGGTACAGCAGTCCTTTTCCTGGAACGCCCTGCTAACTCAATGCTCCCTGTTATGCAACGGTAGGTGTACAGCGCCAGCAATACAAACGCCATCAAAACCGTTAGATCCATAATTGCTTTTGCGCCACATCTACTCTTACACGCATTCCCATTCTGCGAATACACACCAGCGCGCACTGCGATCAGCAAGCACAAGGCCCCTCCAAAGCCCTCGTTCTCCAATCTTGATTACAGTCTCCCAAGTAGTGGTCAGACCCATATCCTCCTCTACATTACGACTAGTATGTTCCTGCTTCCTGGTTAAGCGAATGATCTTCTGACTCGGTGACTGGATCGCGAGCTTAGCCGGCTTTTGCTGTGCCGGAGTCATGTCATTGCCGGAGTTGGAGGAGCTTTCACTGTACTGGCTGCCACTCGTCGATGCGCTGACGGAAATCATGCTCATTGCGCTGGTGGGTCGAACCACGGGATTGGGGCTTTGTGGTCGTCCGGTATTACTGGTGCTGGCTCCCCAGGTATCTGGCGTGAAGCGCGAGAGGGATGAAGGGTGCTGCCGGATGCAGAATACGAAAGTGTTATTCATCGTGAGACGAGCACATTGTGGCTGGGCAATGTATAGATCATGGCGTTGTGCGTGCGGTGTCGGGTGTCTTGTAACGAAGTCGTATGGCGGATTTTGGCCGTGATGCGAGAGTGGCAACGCGAGTGCCATGGAGTGAGGATTGTCCTTGATGGAGTGCATCAGCCCGCGTTTGCCGGCATAGATCTTGAGCACGCCAAGTCCATCGTCTCCAGGGAGAAGAGCCTTGACAGTGAAGCGTTTCCGGCCGCCCACCCATTCTGCTTGAGCGAAAGCCTTCTTCGTAACAACATCACCACTTTCGAAGTAGTCTCCGTCGGCGTCCTGAGCAAATGACCTGGCCTCAGTCTCTGCGACACATTCGACATCTTCCGGAACGTTGACATGGATATGCGCCATCTCGAGATTCTCGAGATGTAACATGCTCGTGTCAAAGTCTGCCAGCTCGACCGCGTTTCTGAAGTATGCCGGACATGCGCAAGGCAGGGCAGCAAGTATTTCGTGGTCAACAGGCGGTACCATATGCTGATGCTCTGGTAGCAGTGGAATATGCGTGTAGCAAATCTCCATGGGTCTGGTCAAGAAGTACCATGGCTCAGCGACTTGGCTGCTGGCGTAGCTGTAAGCACCTCGCCGAGGGTGAGTAGGACTAGCCAAGGCACAGTCAATGATACGCCACTCACCATCCACAATCACGGTGTTCCACCAGTGGTTGGGACGAGCAAGAGTATCTGCATCGAGGACCTCACCAGGGCCCTTGAGATAGCCACGCACGACCTCTGCGTGGAGGCCGACAGCCGAGCACATGTCTCGCACAAGTAACGCAATCTCTTCACTGCAACCACGCTTCGTTTGAATGACCCGTCTGGTGTCAAGTTGGCCTTCGAAGTCATCTTCCCAAGCGATCCGCTCCGCCACCCATATAAATATTGCTCGGAGTCTCGATACGTCGCTTCTGTGCGGCCTGCACAAATAGCTCTGTGCAAGTGAGGAGGCACTGATCATTGGTGGCACGTTTTGCACAAACCTGGTGCTCTTGTCTACAAGCGCCAGATTCGGGAGATTGAAGTCGGTCGGCTCGGTGATAGGCAGGCCATCTAGACTCTCGTCGCCCTCGACGATCTCCAGCAACTCATTGATCGGCTGCAATGCAGACAGATCATGCAACTCGCATCTTTCGGAGCGTTCGGCGCGCTCCCTTTGACTCAACGAATTGGATCGATTGATGTCACGCCTGACCTGCATCCAATCATTGCCGCCGCCAAGGCCCATGTCTCGAGCTGCCGCACCAGGTGCTGTACGAGGTCGAGCATTGCTGTCTCCTGATATCGAATTCGGTCCCATGCCAAGCATCTTCGTCGGACTTCCAGCTCTGCTACCTGCACGGCTTCCAGGCCGGCTGGTACTTGCATTGCCAATCGTAGATCTCGCGTTCGCAGCACCAGTTTTCGCGGTCGTCTTGGCCGTTTCGATCATCCGCTTGAAGAAGCCACTACGCTTCCCTGCTTGAGGCGAGCTCAACCCACCAAGCACACCTGCACTCTCCATTGGATCTTTTGCCCAGTCTGCGACTGGTGTAATCAGAGGTTGATGCTGCGAAGCATGACTTTCATGATAGCTAGGACCAGAACCTGAACTATCGCTTGCGACCATACTGCGTGCGCTCGAGTTGATGTCACTCGTGGATTTTGTGATGCCCATTTCTCGACGTTCTCGCTGGCTTCCAAAGCCAAACTTGCGCCGTGCAAGACTGCCAGCGCTTGTCGCACTGAAGCCGCCAGCAGAATAGCCAGACATAATGCTACGGCTCGTCATCTGGGTACTGTTGCTGCTCTGTGTCGCTGACGAATTCTCGGTCGAATTTGTTGCATTGGTCTTGGTGGTGTACGTGCGGTCCAGATCCTTTCGACCCAGCTCGAATGCCGATTTCTGGTGACGAAGCGGTGGAAGCGGAGGCTGGGTAGCCCTCTGGCGGCCATTTGAGCTGTTGCTGGAGCTGCTGCTTGAAGTTGTCGGACGTGATGCTGCGTACTGCGCGCCTTTGAGCGGTGGCATTGGTGGGTGATCCGAGGAGAACAGCGGTGCTTGCCTTAACTGATGTTCCATACGCTGGACATAGTTCTCGATCGGCAATGGTCCGTCTCTCGACGAAGGTAACGAAGGTGTCTTGCTTCGTGCGCCACCATAAGATTGAAGTTGCTCTGGCATAGCGAACCCCATCGATGACTGTGCACGATCCTGCAAAGCAAAGCCCGTCGATGACTGCGCCCGAGTATGGCTTCTGACATCTTCAAAAGCGTCTGGGGACCACATCTTGGGAGGAGTATCAGCTCTTGCTGGTGAAGAAGGCTGGAAGCCACTCATGTCCTGCAGCGAAGACATGACATCGTTCATTGCTGCCCGTAACGGAGAGGGTGTCATGTGGCTGCCCCCAGGCGACGGCGGGACTGGTGTCGGTGTTCCATCTCTGTAATATTGAGGGTTCATGTTTTCCTCCAGCTCTAAGGATGGCGCTCGACTTGGCTGATAGGCAACTCTGTGCGCCGGTGGCGGAGGTGGAGGTGGGGAAGAATTTACGTCGTCTTCTTCGATGTCTGCTCGTGAAGGCGCTCTTGAGTAGTAGAGCGGCTGCTCATAAGATATAGGTGATGTTTGCTGCGAGATTGCAGGCAGCATCTGTGGGTAAGCTGAGCCATCGTGATATGATGCCGGGAGAGGCGAATGGGATCGTGGTGGCGCGGGTGATCTCGACCGATATACAGGCTGCGGTGAAGGTGCGCGATGAGGCTGATACTGTGGCTGCGGTGTTGGTGAAGTAGAAGGTGCTGGTGGTGCCGGTGGCGGTCTCGGACTGCGCGAGCGTCGCGCTTCACCCCCTCGAGGCGGTGGAGCAGGTATCCGCGGAGCAGTATCTTCCGGTATGATGACCTTCCCACCCTGCTTCTTGACTGTGCCCGTTGGAGCTTGTGCAGTCTTCATGCTGCTGTATGGACGGAACTTGCTCTTCTCTCGCTTCATCTTCTCCCTGTCACTTTCCGGGGTGCCATCCCCGGACTTTGCGCCGTCCAGACTGTGACGCCCATCGAACTCTTCATAAGCCTGATAGGGCTTCCTGAACAAGGACTTATTTCTGGCAGAGCCTGATTGCTTTGGTTGCCTAAGAGGTGTGACATTGCGACTGTTCGGCGCAGGCTGAAACGACTCGTCCAGGACCTGCACGAAGTTGGAAGGGAACAGTCCCACGGCCCTTGGATCGCGACGCAGGCGACCCATCCACCATGACCCGTCGCCGGCGTTCAGAGCTTCTATCAGGTCGCCCTCTATGAAGCCAAGATCCTTCTTCGTCTCTCCGCCCCATGAGTATGTTGCCTTGCACCAGCACGGGAAGCGAGGGAGCTCCTCGGACACAGCCATCTTGGCTCGCCAGCAGTCCAAGGGTGTGTCGTACGGACAGTGAGTGGTCGGTGGATTACTGCATAGCAATTGTTACGGAAGCGCAACTGTCGAGCGTTGAATGAAGATGCGATTTGTGGACGTGGGTCGTTGCTAGGCTGAGATAGTGGCCCTGGTCAACATGGAGCTGCGATGGGGGAACAATATGAAGCGCTCTAGGCAGAAATACTGCTGTCGATTATCGAAGAAGCTTCGAAAGAATACGTGAAAACTGGTCGCCAGCTGTGGCCGCCCAGCGCATGTGTACCGTGCGTGTCGTTGCTGGGCTGTTGTGCCATGTTTTGTTGTTGTCGCACAAGTTCCGGTTCCTGCGCTAGCTCTGCTTCTATTTCGAGCCAAGATCCGTTTCAGATCCTGGACCCCACCAGAGCTTGTAGACTTCAGCTTTCACTTCACCACCTCGTCCTTGCCTGGCCATCTGTGAACGTACATATAACCAGATAACTCAAGCCTCCTAAGGGGCGTCTGTTTTGAAGTTTCACACCATCAACTGTTCCGCTCTTCGAACGTGCACCCGACAACATGCATGGAACCTCTTGCCACGAGGAGTCTGTTCCGCTGCCTTGGACAACACCCGGAAGGAGCCGACAGCTATCCGATCGCTGCGCACATTGAGAAATATGCCCAAATGTTCGCGTTGTGTCAGAGACATCAGGAGCCTGAAGAAGGTAGCAGCGTGATGGAACTACAAGGTCTACCACAGTGGATCTCACGATGCTGCTTCGGCGGTTTGCTGTTCAGCGAGGCTATCGTCCTCGTGACTGGCCCATCTCTTCTTCAATCGCCCGCCTGCTGTGATTGCAGATCGAGGAAGACAATACCCGATTGAAGGCCTCACGGAGGCGAGCCGCTTGTCATCTATCTGTATTCTCGTGGTCATGATGCAGCAGAGCACACCTTGACCATCGTGTTCATGGCCACGTGAGGTCTTCCTTTGGAAGACGCTCCTGCTCTCCAGCATCATATCCATAACCACGAAGACTTACCTGGGCAGCGCACAACGAAAGTGCTGGAGCCTATCCTTCGATGCGATGCATATGTTATCAGGAGTACGTGGATGCACCGGACACTTGGAAAGAGTGAAATACTTGTGGCCGGCTGAATCACGGCTGTATGGATATCGTGCTGCACAAATCTCATCCTGATCCAGTCGTTGATCGTTTCGTCAGCATGAGCGTTATTTTGTTTGCCTTGAAATACTGGAAGTGCATCGGCAGCAGATGGGTTATCTGCGGCTCAAGGTGGATTGGTTCTACCACCGTGGGGCTCATAGAAGCCAAAAACGACTAGCAAGGCGGTGGAGGTGGGACACAGTCACGGTAGACGCGACGCATTGACTGGCACGCTTCTAGCTTGTCTAAAGCGCTACGTGTCTCCAGTCCATGCTCAACTCCATCGAATCAACCCATTTTGTCTTCGCGAAATATTGAAGTTTTGCACCACGCACTGGCACCCACTTTCGCCGACGGGGTGGATGAATGAGTTAAAAATCACATCGTTTTGATTGCTCTCGGTCCCGACTCTGAGAATAGATCCATACTTTGGGAGGCGAGAAGAGGACAGCGTTGATGAATGTGAAGTCGCAAGTCGGGGAACGTAGAGTAGGGAACATGAGGTCGTAGTTCGCTCCTGGGGAGCTCGATATCTGAAGCCACGCTTGGCCGATGAGGCACCCTCATAAGCCAGTCAGATCTGCCAAACGCCTCGCTATGCAGCCACCAACATGGAAAAGCAGTCGAAAACGCCGAAACTATGTTTGTTAGTAAGACGAGCGGGGTCCTTCTTCCTCAGCCGCAAGGAAGTTTCGCGCTGACCGGTCGAGTTTGCTGCTCATGTCAGTAACGCTTTTGCACAAATCAGAGGCCGCCCCTAAGACTTCTGATCCTTTTTCTTCCTGAGAGTCTGTCCTTCACCGCTGAAGAAATGCTTCTTCTCCTGCTCAGCATTCTGTTCCGCATCTTTGTTCTTGAGTGGCTTGATCTCATAGCCGAAAAACAGCTTGCCAGGAGGTAACCGAAGTGGCTGCGGTCCATTACGTCTCTTAGCAGTCTTGGCCGGACCAATTCCGGGAATGGCTACTGATCCTGCTGCGCCAGTTGCGGGTGTTGAAGTTCCTGGCGTTGGGGTGGGAGTGGCGACTGCGGACTTGCCCTTCTTCGCGACCAGGCGCTGACCTGCACCACCAAAGTTGACCGACGCAGCACCCTTTGCTGCCTCTGTTGAGTTCGGCGCAATCGAGGAGTAGTTGATCGCTTGTGCCATACTTCCCTCTGTGTGCATCATACCTCCTTTTCCTGCCATCATCGAACCTATGCTTCGTGGTGTGCTTGTTCCGCTGTTCCTTTGTGGCTCTTGGTAGCCTACCGGTGGGGCGAAGTCGACCTCGAGATCCGTCTCTTGCACACTGATAGAGTGCTTGCCCTCGATGTTCGGCTTGACCTCTAACACTGCGATCTCGTATACTGTGTCATTGTACGAGAATGTAAAAACATCTCCCAGCGACAAACACGAGAAGTTCCGGAAGGCGGTCTCGAGCACGGCTTTCGGGTCGCTGATATCCAGGAAGTTGACATTCTGTGGCTGTAGCTTGATGAACTGTCCTGGTGGTAGATCGGTGCTCTTCGTTTGGAGGAGATCGCCGGGCTCAAGACCAAGCACGGTCATGGTCCAGAAAGGCAGGTAGCATCGTCCCTCTTCTGCCGTGAACTCGAGCACACCCGCGTGCGTGCTCTTGCCTCTTGCGCCGTTGACGAGCTCAAAGAGCATGGGATATGTGATATGGAGCTGAGTGAGTTTGTCGAGGGCCGAGGCTGGGAGGAAGATCTTGCCGCCGTGGTTGGCAGCGTCGCGCTCTGGACCAGGCATCATGGCGATGGGATAGCACCGATAGTACTCGTCGAAACGGCGTGGTCGTCCACCTCGATTCATCATAGCGCTGCGATACATTTGCATCGGGTCGGTGTCGTCATAGTAATACGACTGAGGAGTATGTTAGTATAAGCCTTGGAAATCGCATAGAGACCACATACCATGATGTCGTCTGCCTGCTGTAGCGAGCGGGGTGGCGATAGATGCGGTCTTTGTCGATCGGCGTATCTGGTGGCCAAAGATGTCGTTTCGGCAGTGATGAAGGCGAAGGAGGATAGAAAGTGGTCAATCAGAAGCTGTGAAGATTGACGAGCAGATGTGTGAGCTGTGAAGTTCCGAGAACTCGGTATACGTCAGTTCACATACGCCGATACCTGCGTGCCAGGGTCTCTTGTGAAGCTTACTAAAGACGCCTCACTATCTTCAGCACGACATCACGTACAGTGGATTCGAGCGCCAGAACACCTTCTTTCCCCTAGCTCCAGCTCGCATTGAAATGGGTAAACCGCCAACATCCCGGAGCTCGCTCGAAAAGTGGGCGTGCCTGTACAAGTGAATGTGCTGGAAATTACAAGAAGTCGACACGTGACCGCGCGAGTTGATGCGACTCTCGATCTCGCTGCCCGGACTGGCGTGAAGAGACACGGAGAGAACATCTCTCGACGTCTTCGGAGCCCTGCATCCAACAAAACGTTGTCTCTGGTACACAGCAACGAGCGCTTTTCGTCCCATTCCCAATTGGCCAAGTTCAATCGCCAAAACACGACGACGCGTAGAGTGCCCCTAGTGGCGGCACGCGAGTCGAACGCGCCATCCCCGCGGATCTGGTAATAACGGTGCACATCGATCGTGCGTGCATAGACGCCGCAAACTACGATCTCACGTTGGGGTTGAGTGTGTTCTTTTCTCCTTACCTGCACTGCGCACATTGCCGCCAGATCTCGCCTTTGCTACCTCTGACAATCATCTTCAAAGAGTGATACTGAGACAACACCAACAACGCTGCAGAAACAACAGATTCTAGCCTCTTCGGGCATTGATCTCCGCCATGGCAAGACCCAGGCGTTCTGCCACAGGAGGCAAGCAAACCTGTACGCACTCGCCCTCTGGGAGCCCGGCCTCTGCACTATAGGCCTTCTTCTGCTCCGCTGCTAACACGATACAGCCGACATCACGGTGGCCGGTCCGTCAGATACATCGCAGCGGTCCAGCCGCTCGTCCCGATTCGCCACCCTGAAGAGCAGAGCCTCTCGGACCATCCCAAGCAGCACTGACGTCGAAAGTTCTGAAGACGAGATCAACGTATCAAAGCCTACAACAGCATCGAGGAGAGTCGTTAAGGGTATCGCTCTGCCACAAGTTGGTGCCATGGCTCGATCGTCGTTCATCAAGTCCGAGCCGAAGGGCACTTCTTCCACGGACTCGTCCATCTCCTCTGTCGCCGACACATCTCGCGATACCTCAGTAGAGTACGAAACACCTGGGACAACGCCAGCTACATCGATTAAGGGAGCGACCATGTCGACCGCGAAGCGAAAGCGATCAACACTTGGTCAGAGCGTCTACCAGATGGGGGACTCAGAAGAGGAGGACGATGAGGAGATGGCATTGCGTCTGCAAGAGGAGGAGTATACTCAGACAGGTGCTGCAACACTGCCAGCTCCCAAGCGCATCAAGACAGCTATCGCTGATTCGGAGGACGAAGAGAGTGAGCTTAGTGAACCTGGATCCGTGCAGTCCCTCGACTCGATGCCACTCGCGCGCTCCAGCCGACGACCTGTTGCAGTGAAAATTGAAACCGCAAAATCATCCGCTTTCAAGGGTAAAAGCAAGAAACTTGTCTTATCCAGCAAGAAGGCAACGCCGCCACGCAAGGCAAGTACCAATGCCCGTAAATCCCTTGGCAAGAAATTGAAGATCGAGGACAGCGATGATCAGGGCGAGGAGCTCGGTGGAAGTGACAGCGAAGACGATTTTGTGGTTCAGGACTCGGAATCAGAGGACGTGTCTACCGGCGTTAGTGACGCCGAGTCTGACATTCCGCTGGTCACGGCAAAAGCCAGCGCTGCCTCAAGTTCTGCTCTTCGCGGTATTGTTCGTCGACCTGCTCGTGGTAGAGCCTCTGCGCGAGGACGGGGCCGCCGATTCGGGAACATCACCGCACAGCAGGCTCGCCAGATAGGTGCCGACATCGAAGAAACGGTCTCGCTGGCTCTCATGTCTAGGAAGGAGCGAGAGCGAAAGAAGCTGGAGAAGGCCCACCCGGAAATTAAGACCATGTGGGAGACGCTCGAGGATATTGAGGTCATCAAGCCAATTCCAGCTGCGCAGCCTGATAGTATCAATCGCAAGCTGAAGCCGTTCCAGCTCGAAGGTCTGAACTGGATGATCAGGCAGGAGAAATCATCGTATGAGGGTGGTTTGCTAGGTGACGAAATGGGAATGGGCAAGACGATCCAAGCAGTCTCGCTCATCATGTCCGACCACCCGCAGAAAGATCCTACACTGGTCGTGGTACCGCCTGTTGCGCTCATGCAGTGGTCATCCGAGATCACTGACTACACTGATGGCAAGCTCAAGGTTTTGGTCTACCATGGTCAGAACACAAAGATCAAGAAGATGTCTGTCAGGGAATTGAAGAAGTACGATGTCATCATGATCTCGTACAACAGCTTGGAGTCACTCTATCGCAAGGAGACCAAAGGCTGGTCACGAGGCGAGGACATCATCAAGGAAGACTCGCCCATTCACGCGATCCACTTCCATCGCCTGATCTTGGACGAGGCTCACAGCATCAAGACCCGCACGACTGGCGTTGCCAAAGCCTGCTTCGCCCTCACCGGCACATACAAGTGGTGTCTGTCTGGCACGCCGGTCCAGAACCGTATCGGAGAGTTTTTCTCGCTGTTGCGTTTCCTTGAAGTTCGGCCGTTTGCAGACTACTTCTGCAAACGCTGTCCATGCTCGATGCTACACTGGGAGCTCGATGATGACCATACGTGCAAGTCTTGCAAACATACTGGCATGGAGCACGTCTCTGTCTTCAACCAAGAGCTTCTCAACCCTCTCACGCAATCGGAGGAACCAGGAGATCGCACGAAGGCAATGGACAAGCTGCACATGATCACCGCTCGTATCATGCTTCGTCGTGTGAAGCGCGACTATGTCAGCTCTATGGAACTGCCACCAAAAGAGGTCATCCTTCACCAGGAGTTCTTTGGCGATGTCGAGCGCGACTTCTCTCAAAGCGTCATGTCCGATACCACGCGCAAGTTCGATACCTATGTCGCTCGCGGAGTCATGCTGAACAACTACGCGAACATCTTCGGTCTCATCATGCAGATGCGTCAGGTTGCCAACCATCCTGATCTTCTGCTGAAGAGGACTGCCGAAGAGGGGCAGAATGTCCTGGTCTGCAATATCTGCGATGAGGTGGCCGAGGAGGCCATTCGATCACAGTGCAAACACGACTTCTGCCGCCAGTGTGTGAAGAGCTATGTGCAGTCTGTCGAGGACGAGGGCGGTGAAGCTGATTGCCCACGCTGCCACATTCCTCTCGCTATCGACTTCGATCAGGCGGAGATCGAGCAAGATGAGGACAACGTCAAGAAGTCTTCGATCATCAATCGCATCAATATGAAGGACTGGACTTCGTCAAGCAAGATCGAGATGCTTGTATACGACCTCTACAAGCTGCGATCCAAGAAGCAGACTCTCAAATCGATCGTCTTTTCGCAGTTCACCTCCATGCTGCAGCTCATCGAGTGGCGTCTTCGCCGCGCCGGCTTCAACACTGTTATGCTTGATGGATCCATGACGCCTATCCAGCGTCAGAGAAGTATTGAGCATTTCATGACCAATCCCGACTGCGAAGTCTTCTTGGTGTCGTTGAAAGCTGGTGGTGTCGCTCTCAACCTGACAGAGGCATCGAGGGTCTACATCGTCGACCCTTGGTGGAACCCAGCTGCAGAGTGGCAATCCGCTGATCGGTGCCACCGTATCGGACAGAAGCGGCCTTGCGTTATCACTCGGCTGTGTATCGAGGATTCTGTAGAGTCGAGAATGGTCATGCTGCAGGAGAAGAAGGCGAACATGATCAACGGCACGATCAACAATGACAAGACTTCGATGGAAAAGCTTACTCCGGAGGACATGCAGTTCTTGTTCCGTGGCACGTGAGGTACCACAGATCGAGGAGACGAAAGAACGAGAGAAGAATTCGGAACACTTCGCTACGCTATTGCTCTACTACGATTCACGATTTTGCAAGTGTCGCTATGAGGACAGATGGGAGGAACGCCGGTCAGAGACTTCGCCGCGCATTACAGTAGCTAGAATAAGAGGCCAGACGCATTCCCAGCACCGTGTGAGCAGTGTACGACCTCACCGCGTCTCCCGCAGGACTGTGCCAGCCTCACCCTCCAACCTTCTTCCTAATCCGCTTTGCCACGTCTCTATACTTCCTTATTCGCTCCCAGTACTGAAGATTGGGCGTCATTTCTATCCCGACGCATCAGATTTGAACCTTGTATCTCTCGACGTCCAACACCCTTTTTGTCCTTGGCAGCTTTGGCAGCTCTGTCATCTTGGTCTCTGAAGTCGTTCTTTAGCTCCAATCTAGAGGTCCCGAGCGCTGAGTCTAGCTGGTGGATTTCTGCGTTGTGATCAAACCAGTATGGGAAGTAGCTGTCGGTGTGGAGAGGGCTTCTATGATGTCTAGGATGGGAGTTTCAGGGTCTTGGTGGTGATTGGAGATGGGTGAGGAGTCTGTGGTGGTGGTGGTGGATTGCTGAGTATTGCTTTGATGATCATGGAGAGTCTGCTGGTGTAGTGAGGCGTTTGGTCCTGGTAAGCTCTGAGAGACAAAGACGTGATGCTGGGGATTACTACGATGTTCTTCCGGTGTGCGGTGGCCGTTGACGAGATCAAATATCTTGGGTGAAGACACGTCTGGAGCATTGAGGAGCTTTCAGAACGAGACTGGTGTCGTCCACAGTATGCTACCGCTCTATATGTGCCCCCCAATCCCCGTGCTGGACCCCACAAAAATACCTACGTAGCAGAGCATCATCCCATGGCAGACTCAGGCGACGAAGACGTCTCAGCCATGAGCTCCAACTTAGACTTTGCCCACTTCTCCTAGGTCAGCCTTAGCTCCAAACAAGACTCCGATTTTGACGCCTGGTCGACAGACAACGCGCCAAACGACCAACTTTACCAGGTCGTGCAGTACCTCAAGCAGGAGCTTCAGGAATGCAGAGATACCTACGAGAAGAGGATCCAGAACACAGCGGACGGGGAAATCTATCCCAACGCTCTCGGATTGGGATACGGCGATGGGTTGGAGGATGTGGCGGGAAGGGACGAGAGGGCTCAGATGAGTGAGATAGCGAGAGAAATCGGGAGTTCGAGGAAAGCGATTGGAGGGGTCGAGGATATGTTGGCGGCGGAAGGGAAGGAGAAGTGGAGGGTGGAAAAAGTAGTGGCTCAGGGTACGGTGCGGACGTTCTTGACTACTTGGTGTGGCCTGCTGCCTTCTCGGTATGATCATGTCAAACTACCATTCTTCGTCGCTGGTATCCGTGTGCCACACACTCTCATCCATAGCGTAACTGAACAAAGGTCGATGGTACCAGTGCTCCTCGGCAATTTCTTCGAGCTTCGCCTTGACCTCATCTCGACCGCTGATTTGCATTGTGATGTGATCGTACTTGGCAAACACGGCTTGTCCAGCGTGCACAGGCCAGATCGGGTTCTCGATGTAGTCGTCTACATCGGTTTCTGCCGGAGGTGCTTCGGGTCGGTCTTTCGTATATGAGATGCCTCCTTGGTCGTGCATAAGGTGGTAGAAGAGTATATACTCCAGCCGCGGACATTGTGTCGCGAGAAAGGTGAACATCGTCTCCCACGGCCGTGGTTCATCTTTCGAAGGAAGCAGACGGACATCGCGGAGCTTGAGGCTCGTCATATGCTTGGAGCAAGGCCGAAGGAAATTGGACAAGATCTTTGACGTCGTGGTGAGCTTCTCCAGCTTGATGCGGGTCAAGTGAGGAAGTGTGACTTCTGCTGCGAGGCGTTGAAAGGCCATGAAGGGATAGCTGCCCCTCCAGCTGGAAGGATCGCGAGCTGTAGGAGCGACGAGATGGCTTTGTCTCTGATCCGGGAAGATCTGAAGGCCAAGCTCCAGCAGGTCCGGGGTGGCTTGGAAGAATCTCACCAGGCCGTGGCCATAGTGATCGCTGTCACGGAGTCGATCAAAATCGCTGGCATCGGAGTCGGCCGCATCAGATTCGTCGCTGTCGTCAGAAATGCGAGTCAGCCAGCCCTTGACGATATTGAGCTCGACGTATTTGATGGATGACAGTGCAGCGGTCATAGTCCGCTGCGAGAGGACTTTCGTCGAGATATTCTCCAACTCGATCGCATCGGTATACAAGCGCTCGAGGTTTCGACCTATGCCGGCCAAAGCTCTCACAGTTGCGGTGAAAAGACGTGTAGGTCCAGACATCGTGATGCCAGGGCGGTATCCTATTGGTCCTATCACTCGCGGGTCCTGACCGATTGCATCCTTCAGCATTCTCCAGCCGTACGGTGCGTAGTCTTCACTTCTGCGCATCCCCACGGTCATGAGGTTGGGCAAGTGCTTGAATGCTCTGGCTAGCCTCGACTCTAGCTGTCCAGTGATCATGAGTTTTTCATGGTCGCGCTGGTGTAGAACGTAGGCCTCAAATTGCTTAGAACGGACAGTGTGCTGTGCCGATATCCTCGCGGCATACAGATCATATAGATCTGGCGGTCCGCAATCACGACCTCCACCGCCAGCATAGTCCTCATGGTGTTCGGGACAACAAAGTGGTCTTATGAAGGTGTAGCAGTCCGGATTGAACCAGACGTGTTGCGTGTACTTTCTCAGTTCTGGGTGCTCTGCTATAGACTGCAACACATCGAGCGATGGGCTGATGACAAGAAATCCCCTCTTGCGGAAATAGCGCTGGCCAAAGTGTGAGAAGCATGCCCGCTCGACTGCTCGATGGCTGAGGCGGGCGCTGAATAGATCGACATCATCGAGATACTCGACTACGTGAGCGATGAGCTCTGAAGGTAGCTCCAAGAGGTCCATGTCGGTGCATTCTCACCGAACTAGAGGCGATGCTCCCTGCGTGTTAGCATGGATGATGCGGTGTCGACGAGGCTTTCCTTCGTGCTTTTGAGCCCACTGTCACAAGCCGTCAAATATGCTGTGCTCAATGGACTGATATGCCGCACGTGAGATCCTCAAGCCAGTGTGATGATGTTGGGTGCGAATGTTGATGAATTTCCTTTCCCCAAAGGTGCGGTGCTCACTTGAAAGAAGTCGGGAAGTGGAGAGCAGTCCAGCGTCGTGAAGCCAGCCCGAGCACCTCTCGCCCTTCAATCGCAGCAGAAACCACCTTCGACATGACAACACCAGGACGTCTCTCTGAAGACGACATCTACCGCACATCCACCCAATATCGGCTGTGGTCCTTCTCTCCAGAACAGCTCTCCACCCGACGACGAAAGACGCACGAGCTCGCTCTCGCGCGAGCGCGTCAACTCCATGCCAGCCAAACGGGCGATCAACAACACAATGGGTCCGCACAGCCCGAATACTTGACCGAACGCGAGGAACTACGCCTAATCCACCGATACTGCGAACTCATCCAAACGACCGCGGACCACCTGAAATGGCCCTCCAACATCAAGCCCGTCGCGGTGCAATACCTCAAACGCTTCTACCTCTCCAACTCGTGCATGACATATCCACCCAAGGAAATCTACAAGACCATCCTCTTCCTCGCCAGTAAGACCGAAGCCTACCACCTCACAGTCACAAAATTCGCCCAAAGCATCAGCGCCGACCCTGAAGCAATCCTCGCACCAGAGTACAAAATCATGCAAGCATTGCGCTTCACTCTCGACGTCCGACAACCCTTCCGAGGCCTCAAGGGTGTGCTCATGGAATTGTTGAACATGGCCGAAGGCCTCGTCGGCACAGTGGACGGTGTGGAAGAGCGCAGCGGTCGCGACATACAAGAAGCATTGAAAAACCTCCAAGCTCCACCACCAGAATGCAGGACACCGTGGAAGGGCCCGTCCAACGGCAGCGCTCTGGAGAAGAAACACTTCATAGACCGGATTCAAGCCTGCTACGCCACGGCAAAGAACCTCTGCGACGGACCCGCGAGTCTCACAGATGCATATTTCCTCTACACGCCCTCGCAAATCCTGCTCGCAGCGCTGCATATCGCGGACACGCCCCTTACAGCTTTCTATCTGGATACCAAACTTCCCCTGACACTTGTCTCACGGCCGAAGATTCTCGCGACTATTGAGGGTTGTGCGGCGCTGCTGTCGTCATATGATCAGAAAGACAGTATGGGGAAGGAAGAGAGGGCGGCATTGGAAAAGAAGCTGGACCTCTGTAGGGATCCCACGACGAAGGACCTAGTGAAGGCGCATGCGGAAATGAAGAGGAACGGGGCGGAGGACGGGGTGGTGGATGAGCATGAGGCGAAGCGGAGGAAGTTGGAGAGGGAGAAGAGGGCGAAAGAGGACCCGTTCGGGCCGAGTTTGGGGAATGGCAAGGCATAAGGGAACCTGGGCGATCTTAAGGCAAGGCATGGAGGCGGACGTATGGAGGCGTGTATGATTATGGCATGAAAAGTCGAGTCAGCAAGGCGCCTCGGAGTACAGTAAAGTGAAAACTTGACGTAGCAAGGCGCCTCGGAGTACAGTACAGTGAAAACTTGACGCAGGCTTCTTCTTCTTCTTCTTCTTCTTCTTCTTCTCCTTCTCCTTCCTCCTTCCCCTTCTCCTTCTCCTTCTTCTTCTTCTTCTTCTTCTTCTTCTTCTTCTTCTTCTCCTTCTCCTTCCTCCTTCCCCTTCTCCTTCTTCTTCTTCTTCTTCTTCTCCTTCTCCTTCTCCTTGTAACGGCGTTTGGCACGTGTGGCGACTCATCTCGACATTTATCAATGTACTCGCTCGACCTCCCGTTACGCCGTGATCAGTACTCCGGATCGTACACTTTTACGTACTCTGAAACATATCTTACCTTCTCGTCCCTTCGCTAGACACCTTGGGTCGGATATAAGTGGCAGCATAGCCACCAACGTATCATTCAGGTGTACACGATAGCTCGTAAGTATCGCTTTCTAAGCCGTGGCGAAAGTCAGACGAAGCGAGAAAGGAAGCAGAAAGGTCGGACTCTTCGTGATACATTTATTCTCGCTCATCAATCGCCGCGGCATGATCACTCTTCAGATAAACCCAGCATAACGACTTCTCCTCCCAAAGCCCACATCACTACTCGGACTACCACGCCCCTTCTCATACAGCCACTTGTTGTTCAGTCCGACACTCGCCCTGCTCCCCTTCGTCGGTGTCTGTGCACTCTTCCCCGCCTCCTCAAACTCACTCAAGCTCAACGGCGAGCTCCTCGTGTTGCTGTAGCTAAGTCTCCTCCTCTCACCTCCACTCCTCAGCCTGTCACTATACGGCGATCCAGCCCCACCCATCTGCTCCTGCGTACTCGATGCAAACGGTGATCCCGATGTTGACCTACTCAAGAAGGAAGTGTTGCCCTCCAGAGGCGTGCCTCGTCCACTGAGTGGTGAGCCACTGGGTTCCGGACGTATGCTGCTGCTCGTTGATCTGGGTGTTGCGCATCTTGAATAGCGAGGCGGTGTGACCCATTGCTCTTTCTCTTGAGGTGTTGCGGGGCGGGACATGGGTGCGAGGCCGAGGAGTTGGCGTTGGTTCGGGGAGAGAGGGATGTCTTCGCAGGCGTCTGCTTTTCGGTACAGGGGCATTGCGGACAGTGTGATGTTGATGAGGAAGAGAAGGTCGATCGCCCAGAGGATGTAGAGTTGGTAGGGGTGAATTGCTTGGAGCCAGGAATGTGGGATCCTGGGTGGTTGTTAGTTTGATCGAGGTGGGAATCTGCAAGCGGGACCTACACTGAGCGGTATATGTTGGGCACGAAGAAGGAGAAGAGGATCAGGCCGGAGCTGATGAGGATCGCTTTGACATTACTGCCGTCGAAATTGGTCGCATTGCGCCGGCGGATGACTTCGTTCATGCGAGGATGTATCCAACCCGAGTCGCGTCTAGGTGTTGGTGTGTTGATCTTCTGTGGCGTCGCGGCATCTTTCTTCGGCGTGAGATTGAGTGCTGGGAGCGTGATACTGCTGCTGGAGAATGGCGACATGGTCCCAATCTCATTCTTGATGCCGGCTGCGGTCTGCGCGACTGTTTGCGAGGATGGTATTACCGCTGTCGAGGACATTGTCGCGACTTGATCGCGTGGGTGTGATGCTATTCGTGTCACTGTTGTTAGTATATTAGTGGCTGGCGCCGCAATGCCAGTGTCGTCTATCGCACCATCGTCTTTGTGTCTGGACTCTTTGAATCGTTGCTATGCGGAAGCCGACTAAGGTTCAGCGGCATGCCGAAGATCTGCCTGATCTCGTTCCGGCCCATCTGCACCCGACATGTTTCACCCAGCGTCACCTCCCACTCAGACGCCGGAGCCCGACTTCGCATCTGACATGGCCTCGAATCAATCTTGGATGTAGACCACACCAACAACATGTCGTCGTCGCTGCAGTCTCTGGATGCGCAGATAGCCAAGGTGCTATCAGAATGGTCGTTGGTCACAACTGTTCTGGCTGTCATCCTGATTGGCTTTTTGATCCATCCATTGATCTACGCTGACGAGCCCGACACGCATCCTCTGCTTCTTGCACGACAGGCTACAGCATCACCGGTCCGGAACAAGGGCGAGTCAGCCGTGTACAGATCTCCGGAAGTTCCGCATGGCTATTCACTCCGGACTGGCCTGAACGTCAAAGATCATGGTGCACCTCGCTGGGCAAGTGGGAAAGATGGGGATGTGCGAGACATCTGGCGTGAGGTGCGGCGAGGAGGAAAGCAAGGTGCCGACGGCAAGGACATACCGAAAGGGTTGATCATGACTGTCCTTGGAAAGGAAGACCTTGTGGAACACGATATCGATGAGCTGAGCCAAGAGATTGGTATCATTGGACAGCATTTGAAGAAGAACGGAGCAAATAAGGTCGCAGTCTACTTGCCGAATAGCATTGAGTATCTGCAGATGATCTTTGGTATGTCCGCCTATACCATGTGTCAGGACATGCGCTGACACCGAGAAAGCCACCGCCTTCTACGGACTCACCCCAATCTTGCTCCCGTACAACGTGCCGCATGCAAAGTTGTATAAGCTCCTCGCTGACACAGGAGCCGACAGCCTCGTATGCTCAGCTGGAGACGTACCGCAAGAAGATCTGGCCAAGCAAGCGAAGAATATCAAGCTACTCACATTGGTCGTGGAGAGGACGAGCCGTCATATGGACTGGGACGGCGCGCCTGAAGGAGGTCTTTCTGTCGGCGTCTGGCACAACATTGTCGAGGATAACAAGAGCAGTGCCACCATTGAACTACCTGACAATGACGGAGACAAGCCTGGCGCTATCGTCACCGTTTGGCAGCCTACTGACCTCGCTAAGGAGCCGGAAATTGTCAGCTTCACGCAAGAGAACATTGTCTCTGCGGTCGCCGCACAGATCTCTGCGATACCTCTACGTCAACGTCTTACCTCAGCGGATCTCGTGCTTCCGGCCGATACATTCACACACAACTACGTGCTCACCAACACGTTCGCTACACTTTTCACGCACAGTAGCCTGGCCATCAACAGCGTTGCGGTACCCGGCGCAGACCTCAGTCTGGCTCGCCGAGGTATCGCTCCGACAGTGATCATCGCGAGCGCCGAGACTCTGGCAAAGCTGCATCAACAGGAAACTGCCGGTATCAGGTCTGGGTTGCAACGGTTCGGCAAATACACCCAGGACCAGACCATATCCGCCGGTCGCATGCCTACCGATGGACTGTTGTTCAAGCTTCTTGCACCTTCATCAACTTCCAATGAGCCTGGTAAGCTGCGCCTCATACTGACATCTGAACGCATTGGCGCAGGTTCGCCAGCACTGACGTCAACTCAACTCTCCGATCTTCGCATCTTTACACGGAGTCGCATCATATATGCGCTTACTGCTGCACGAGTGGCAGGCGCGGTGGCACAAACAAATGTCTTTGACTACCGAAGAGACGATGGACCAGGTCACTCACACTTCGGTGTTCCGTTGAGTAGTGTTGAGGTGAAGCTAGTGGGCGGAGAGGAAGCTGTTGGAGCTGAGTCGCCACGTGGACAACTCACAGCTAGCGGACCGGCTGTCGCTGGTGGCGAGGTCAAGCTGTCGGCGCAAGGGAGGGTTAGACAGGACAGCACGATTGCTTATGCATAGTCGGAGGCAAACTGATAGAAGAACAATGTATTCTGAACTCAATTTACTGCACGACTGCGTTGAGGCACCTCAATTTTTTTCAGGGCCGCCTAATAGAGCAAGCGACATGGTTCTTTCATGAAGCATGAGCATGTTTGCTCCATCACACGGCGAAGTCTACAAGTAACCATCTGACACAGGCCTCCCGTGACTAGTCCAAAGCTCAAAGCAAGTTCCAAAGCACCAGTAGCAACTTGAATATGGACTCAACACAAGACGTCACCAACGTCAATACGAACCCTACATATATCTGGGACGATGCCGAAGCCAACGCCACCATGTACGACGGGAAAAGCCGCGCCTACCACGAAGAGATGAACGAGTCACCCAACCCCGAGGCCCAAGGGATCGTTCTTCCGCTACTAATCTTTGAAGATCTGGATCAGAAGACTGCCGATGAGACCATCAAAGCGAAGGAGAGTCCCAGAAAGGTCAGCAAGAAGGAAACCTCTGAGATGATCAACCAGACGAAGCGTACACCTGAGAAGAATAGTGCCACGAAAGACACTCCGAGAAAGACTACCAAGAATAAGGCTGCCAAGGCGAAGGCTTTTGAGGGGAAGGCACCGACGCGTCAGCAGCAGAGGAAGGAGAGGGATCGTGAGCTCTTGGATTCGTCTGAACGTTCGAAAGAGGAGGTCAAGGCTGTGGAGGGACATTTCAACACTGGAAATAGGTTCAGCATGCTAGCTCGGTCGGCAGAGGCTTGAGGGGTTTTGGAGAAGAGGTGGTGAATGTCGGAGATGTGGTGGAGGGCAATTGACCGTACACTCATGTTGGCGCCTTTCCGTGGCGATGGTACTTTCTCGTTTCGTCGCATCGTATTGTGTCGTCTGAAATTCGTATCGTAGTGCTGAATCAGACTTGCATCCACTGAGCAGCGCCATACATCACCTCTAGGCCATGGTATCCCGCGCAATCCTCATAGTCTCCCCGTCCCTATCTCCAGTCACGATTTCTTTTCTCCCTGAATTGTAGCCACAACTTTCCTCTGATGTTTACTGCTCCTGAACTCCAAATACCAAATTCCCTGCCACGTCCCTGTGTTTAGTCGTCCATTACTGATCGGCACCGTAACGCTCGCTCCTACAAGAGCACTCTTGATGTGCGCTGGCATGTCGTCCTGTTGTCTCGTCAGCCGCGCCGTCCCTCGGTCTCTCCCGTCCCACACAGCAGCTCCAGTCCGCTTCGTAGACACAACTTACCAGCCCCTCAGCACTATGCCTATACAAGTTCCCTTTCCTGTCCTCTGGCGCTATCCGGTCTAGAGCATCGGACATGTCTTCGCGCACATCCTCATCCCAATTCTCATTCAACGACAATCCGCAAGATGTGTGCTGGATGAACAGATGCAAAATTCCAACTTTGTAGTCCTTGATTTCTGGCAGCTCTTTCGTGACAGTGTCGGTGATGAGGTACGACCCCCGGCTCTTCGAAGGGAGCGTAAATTGTTTCTGGAACCAGGACATGCTGGGCGATTGTGGCTGCGGTGCTATGGCTTGCGCGATCGGGTTACAGGAAGCTGGAGGGCAGCAAGTGCAGATCGGGAGGACTGGTGTTCGGGGCGTGAAGTCTGCGCCGAGTAGGGAGAGCGGAAGGAGGATGGGTTTGAGGAGAAGTTGGAAGAAGTTGGGAAAGAAGGCAAGGATGAAGATTGAGAGGAAGATGAAAGTGTTGCGCAGGCTGGTGTCGAAGGGCATTGAGGTTTTGGTGGAGGTGTTTTTGGCAGGCAAGTGATGTCATTTGATGGCACTTTGGGAAGTACAGAGGGGTGGGTTTGATGAGAATGCTGCATGGGTGAAGCGCGCTGCGATTTCAACAATTGATGTGGTTGTTTTTCGATACGGTCATCACCACACCACGCTTTCTTGCAGGACGTGCTGGCTATGCGCTGTGGAGTCTGCTTCCTGCCGTCCATCATCAAGCGCAGGGCATGGAACGTGTGGCCGTATTGCGGAATCTGGGGCGCACATGGATGCGATAGTATACGATACAAGCGGCGCACGACGCGTCGTGTCCCCGATCATAAGATGGCATTCAAGACCCCGGGTGAAGTGGAGGATCATGATCTCGAGGCAGTGGTAGCGCCGGAACTGTAATATGGTGGCGGCGTCGACAGCCATTGCAAGAGTACCCATCGCACCTATGGACATCCAGCTTTGCAGATCGCGAGAGGCAGGAAGTCCGCTGCTCTCGGTATGAGCCATGCTACATCGCCTGCGTTAGGGATCTCGAATGGCAGATCAAGCGGCAATGCGAGGACGTTAACACGACGGGCGAGGAAGCTGTTGCGACCACCAACACATCATCAATGCTGCTTCAGTACTCTAAGTGGTGTGTCACCATGTTCCATGGGCCTCTTGTTGACGCGATCTAGCACAAGTGATCGAAGCCCTCTCCAAGATCGTGTCCAAAGGTCGTGTCTTCGGTACAGACCTCCTCGGCAGCAACAACAGACTCAATCAGTACTCCAGTGCTTCTTCGTGAAACATCGATATGCAATTCAAGACAGTCACTGCTATCCTCCTGGGCATCACCGCCACTGGTGCCATTGCCGGACCAGTGGTCGTATGATCATCCTGCACATACTCGAGCTGTATCACGGCTGACATATAACAGGCTGAGAGGCGTTGTAGCCCGTGCCGAGGCCAGCCAGGCCGGTGAGCAGGCACAGGCAGGTGTACGGCATTGGAACCAGAATCGGGACTAGAACCTCGACAGCGGCCACAACCAAGTCGGCGGCTATCGCAATGGTCCCTGCGACAATCGTGATCGCCCAGGCGGCGATGGCTATGGCCGTGGTTACGGACGTGGCAATATGGACTTGCCGCACTGTAATCAGTGCCAAGACGATGGTAATCTATCGACCGTCAATGATAGGCATCCTTTGGCTAGTCCTTGTGGCTGCAGGTTCTGACAATGCTGATGACGGCGACGATGATGATGACAACGACTGAGACCCGAAGAGGGGCGCCTATCAGCGCAACTACGGCTTCCGGCCCCCTAACAAGGTCGTCGATACCTGTGGTCCTACGTGGAGAGATCAGCAGTGCCGCTGGTACCCAGATTGTTCGCCTCCAGGGGCAAGACCACAGCTCGAAAACCCGTGATGGCACTTCAATGGTGCCCCATTTTCGTGACCTTGTACATGCAAACGATGACACTTCGCTAGCCCAACAACATCTCACTCCTTTTGGGATGAAAGTCTTGTACTTCGTGATGCCTTTCCTATTCTAAGCTCTACTACGTTGCCGGCCATGATGCCGTGGTATAATGCTTTCTCACTTTACTCCCCACATCGCTCAGTGAATCAAGCCCATCACTTCCACCACACAAACGAATCCATCAAAAGAACGCCGTCGCTAAACAACACTGCGCCAGAGAATTACACACAATCATGGTATCACCATCGACTCGCTGCTCTGCCTCAAGCATACAACGCACTCTGCCTCGGGTTACTTAGCAAATCACCCCAATCGCCCTTTGCAGTTACCTCCCTCGCCCTCCACGTCACATGTGTCTTCGCCCCATTGAACCTCCTCCCCGTCCCCTCCCTCAGCGGGTGCCGTTCCGAATATGCCATCGATGACCTCCTCGCCGCCGAGGAAGCCAATAGAGAAGACTTTGCGCCTTTCTGACTTGACGACAAGATATCCATTGATGAGTTCTGCCGTTTGAGCTGCTGGAGTTGGATCGCCGGGGGCGTGATGTCCAGATCCCCGGAGGTGTTCCGTTGTTTGAAACGTTGCCAGCTTCGACCCAGGAAAGAGGCCCGTCGATCTGGTTCGGGGCGGGTTTCCGAGGCGGGATCGTCGAAGTAGGACCAGGAGACGGATTCTTCGAAGCGGACTTTTTTGGCGGTTTTGGTTGAGGAGAGGGGGCTGAGTATGTTGCTGTTGTCTGTGCTGAAGCTGCAGATGCTACTCCGCGAGCTGGCGACGCTCATGTTCTGCTCGTTGAGGGTGGAAGTTTCGGATTTGAGGGTTGTCGTTTCGGAGGCTGGAGTTAGGTCCGCATCAGAAGTGAGGTCCAAGGATAGGCCCAGCTTGGACATGTCGGACATTGTCGGCGCGATTTGGGTGGACGTCGCCATCTACCTCGCAGCAGTGATGTTGGAGTGATGTATGTAGTGTAGAGTGGCAATGTTATGTGCAAGACGAGCGTCGCTAAGATTGTGGTATAGCTGGAGCTGGAGCTGGAGCTGTCCTATTGAAGCGACTGTAGTCGAAAAGGGTCCTTTCCCTGAAGTGTCCTTGTGTCAAGATCAACGAACGATAAGAGAATGCCAGGACTCAAAAGTTCATGCGAAGGGTGGACACAGGAATGTGTTCGGATAAACACGACAAACGCACGACTTCGTGTTGAGGACCCGTACCCCGGAGGTGTTTCCGCTGCCTTGGAAGACGAGCCGACCACGAGCTGCGAACGACAGGCATATGTACGACTACTGCACTGCGCCTTTGCGTTTCTCTGTTGTGACGCTGGTTGAGATGCTAGCGTGCATTGAGACTTGCTACGTCGTACAAGGCTTCTCCAGGCGTTGAGCGACCCCAAATGGGCACTAACCGCAGAAATGCCGGATGCCGTCGTGCCGTTCATGCTCCTTGATTGGATATCTCCTGCCAAGGATGGACGAGTTCCTGATAGTCTAAGGTACGGCTTGCATGGGTGGCCGGTTTCCGATTGACAGATGCTGTGGTGGGTGCCATGGGTCGCACGGTTTCGAAGATAGGTAAGTGGTTAGAGATATGGGCGAATCCTTCTTGAAGCTGCCGACCCGAAGGTTGGTCAGCGACGCACAACATGAGCTGTATTGCACAAGAACCTGTCAAACGTCTTGACAGCGACCGTCTGTGAAAAGCATGAACGAGGCTGGAGTCAAAGCTATCGCAAGACAACGCTGGTCATACTCCGTCACATCTCTCTCCGATTACGCAAACGCTGGCCCATGTCGACTCCGATACCCACGATAACGGACGTCTATTCCGAGCGGCCCGCAGACGCCGCATGTTGCAAATGGCCAGGTCGAAGACGTCAATTGATGAGTGAGGTCCTGAGCCTGTCGCACACGGCTCCACGAGCACGCTGCAGTCAACAGCTTCTCAGACGGGACGTCTGCAGGAGGTGCAGCAATCAAGGCCAGGGATGAGCGGATGCTTTCGCTTCATGCAGTGGCCCTGATCGGTACGACCATTCAGTATTGTACGGTAAGCCCGGAACTTTGAGGAATTCCAACGTCTGGACATGTTGCAAATTCCAGGCACAAGCTTTTGTCCTTTGGGCGACTCCAATAACAGTCTGGCTGGGTCCCTCCACGCAAATGCGCAGTAATGCGTGAAGGCTCGGTCTGAACCCTGTCACCTGCGCCACTGAACAACCTTGCCATGCCCTCAATAAGCAAAGTTGAATAACGATAGCGGGGCGTGAGAAGTGGTGAGGGTATCGTCACCGCACTACAGGCGCGAAGTATTTGTAGTGGACACGCTCTCGCTCTCGCACTCGCACTTGTTCGAGGTCTGAAGTGGAGAGGCTCACCGTGGTGAGCGTTGGTGCTCAGCGCGCGGATCTCGACTCACTTCGTAAAGGATCAGAGTACCCACAACGTGGGTGAGAGCCAGTGTGGAGCAATTGCGTGGAGTGAGCGGCATGGTTGAGCAGAGTAGAGCAGAGTAGAGCAGAGCAGAGCTGAGCTGAGCAGAGCAGTCGATCAGGCGACAAACTCCCCATGGGCTTCTGGTCATCTACGATCCGCCGCGCCGTGGACTCTTGCAGTAATCGGGTTTCAGATTAAGGTTGGGCGACCTTCATCAACGTTGGCAGAGAGCGCGCGACTCATGGACAAGCTCTAGCAAAGATCTGATCGAATCAGGCTATGCGGTTCGTATACTGGCGGATGTTGAAACGCTGCTGAATGCGGACTCAACGAGGAAAGTAACGACACGAAGCGTGGTTCCGTTGTGAGCGACTCGGCATTTCCCATGGCATGATGCGTGATGTGCAAAGGTGAGGTCGGTTGATGGTTCGCAAGAGCTCCTGTGTATGCAAGTGATGACATAGGTGGCTGTCGGCCTTCCGTACCTGCAGTGCATCATATATCCAGGCGAGTTCTACTGCGTGCGTCGCATTTTGATGCGACCTTCGTGGTGCAGAAGAAGTAGTTCGTCTCAGTGGACTGGCGCGATAAGGATGACTTGCCATGGCCAGTTCACAGTCTAATCGACAAAGATTGCCGGGCTTTCGTTTGCATAATAGCAACCTCGACCGGAATGCCACGGCTTGTCCTGTCAATGCAGGGCAGGCACCCAGGCCGATGTTTCGAAACCGCCCACCTGTGAGCTACGTTGCGGGAGTCAGCACAGCGTGATCGAACCATGTCGTCCATCCTCAAAGGGCCCCCCCCCCCTTTTCCTCTTAAGCGTGTACTCTTCCGCCTCGGACATCGAAGTCATGGTTGCCTCTATATCGATCCGGGCTGCTTGCATGAGCACGCCGTCGGGATAAGATCGCTCGCAGGGCTCTTCCGGGACTCTTCTTGTCCTTGGTCGGAAGGACATCTGTTCGCGACGTACTGCTGGAATCTTTCATTAGCCTCTGTTGCCGATCTTATGTTCCTGCAGCAGCAAGATATGCGACCAGTGGGATCCTGCAGGCCCGAGTATCGTCGACTCAGAACACCTCCCAAGCTCGACCGGATCGGACTTTTAGCGCACGCCGCTTTCGTTGTTCGCGCGATTCGTCCGTCATCGTGTGCCTGGATGCACGATTCAAGCGGCTTGCAACTCTACAGAAGTTTTTAGCATGCGGCACATCAGCGACAAGACTTGGCATTCCGCAGCTCGACAGATCCAAGGCCAACTGCGCGGTCAGAGATATCTGCAAAGTCCTGTTTCGTGGCGGCGTTTCGCAGGGAAAAGTAAACGCCTCGTATTGACCTTGTACGTCGCTTCGCGCGCTAATCAACGCGGCAATATACTATCGCCTTTCTCATGACTATCCTCGGCAGGTCTCCCAAAGGACACTTCGCTCCAAGCATGCTGGCAAACTGCGTCGTAACATCTCCTGGCAGCCTAGCGAGTCCGCAAGACGCACAAGTCGAGTGACAGGTAGCGCTGAGACTTGAAGTCGCCGCTAGCAACAAAGTCTTGATTGGCGGCCGGTGGAGAGCGTGGTCAATTGAGCCGGATCGACATGATTAGGGCAGAGTAGCAAGGTAGCAGCAGTGCATCGGAAAGCATATTGTCACTACCGGTAAAGGGGGAGGGGGGGGCGGGGCACCCTAAGCAACAAGAACAAGATTGACCCCAAGACACGGAACTCTCAACGCGCGTTAGAAAACCTTAACACTTGCTATGTATTGTGCTATTGCCTCCACCTCACCCTCCACAGGCTCCACTACTTGCAAGTCGCTGCCAACTACCTCACCATCCGACGGGTGTGACGGTGCATGCGGGTGACGGCAGTTGTCAAACCTTGGTGACTCTAAGCATAAACTCAAACTCCCGGCGCATTGTGCATGTCGGGTGGCTTGCTGTTATTGCAACGTCACCCGTGCTCACTGTCTCAACAATCACACTGGAGTCACACATCATGCAGGTGATACCAATCAACTTCACCAAGACTTGTGATGGGATGCAACGTCGCTAGTATGCGTCGATGCCTCGTTGCTTTGAGATGGCGCCATCACCAGGTCATATGGCCACAGGTGGTCTTCGTGGACCCCCCCCCCCTCAGTGGACGACCTATGGACGACCCCAGGACCATCTGAGGCTTTGTGTTCTACTATGACGCGCCTCGTATCTCTCGCGCGAAGCTGTCCACAACAGCTACTCTAGATGGGGTCTGCGTCGGACTGAATGTCTACTGCCATAACGACATGGTTGCTGGAAGCATCACATCAATGTGACCGTGGCACAACTCAACAGCATGGCGAGCACTGTTGAGCACACGACACCATCACAAACCTTCTGGATATCACCTCGTTCACGTATACCACCGCAAACCATTGCCTTGCCGGCAGGCGACCAAATCGGAGTCGCAATTGTGCAGCCTCTGCTCATGTGCTTTAGGACGACCAACGAATACGATGAGACAGAATGTATCGACAGCGTCAAGGCTGCAGCTGCAGGCTGTATTTCAGAGATCCCTGCTCTAGCAGGCAAGTTGATCTGGACAGGTGAGGCACGGCATCGCATCGAGTGCGTGATCTCAGGCGATCCGAAAGTTCAGGTCAGAATCCAGTGGCTGAATTGGGGTGCCCGGGAGCTCGATGCAGAACATTGGCCAATGTATCGCTTTCAGCACTCGGAGGTCTGCCTCGACCCAAGACCAGCGTCTGGTATTGGCACTTACAATTTTGGGGTGCAAGCCAACATCCTGCGTGGAGGTATAATCATTGTGCTGCACATGAACCACACTATCCTGGACGGCTCTGCGCAAGGCGTTCTCGAGACCATCTTTGCACACCATCTGTCAAGGGCAATGGACCAGCAAGCTCCCGAGCCATCTGGGCTAATTCCACCAGCAGCACTGGACAAGACCACCACTCAAGGCTTTCACCCTGCGCGTCACATGCTCGAATGGAAAGACTGGCGGCTTGTAGAGAAGAATGCAATATCTGCCGAAGCAGCGACCAAAGCGCTCATTGCCAAGTTCGCAAAGCTTACCTATACAATCTGGCACACTCCACCAGAGAAGTTGGCAAAACTTCGACGCAACATGCAGGATCCTGCGCACCCGAAGCTGTCCATGGCAACGTGTCTCTCCATCTGGCTCTGGCGCGCCATCACTCGCTCCAGAGGCCTCTCTCCCGAGACAACGTCCAGAATGCTGCTCCCAATTCAGACTCGCGGCCGTGTGAAAGAAGTGCATCAGAACTACTCCGGCAGCGCCCTGGTCTATGGCCGCACGAAGGCCACAGCCTCAGAACTATCAACTCTACCCACGCACGAACTAGGTACCCGCATCGGTAAGAGCCTAGAATGGTGGAGCGTCGACAGAATCCGCGAATTCTGGGGCTCCATCGAAGATTGCGACGACACTGCAAAATACCAATCCAATACAGACCGCGAATTCGGCACAGATTTCGAGTGCACGCATATGAGCAACTTTCCTTTCTATAACTTGCATTGGGGGAGAGGGCTTCAGATCCGGGCGTATAGACTTCCCGGGATACCATTCACGGACGGGTGGTGTTCATTCGCGCCACGCCTGACGTCGGGTGGGAATGAGTTGCATCTGTATCTTGCAAGGGATACGTTGGACGTGCTGTTCAGGGATGCGGAGTTTAGGGAATATGCTGAGTATTGGTGCGCATCGGATTCTGCACTAGACGAGCAGGCTGCTGCGACTGAGCGGACGTCCTCTCGGCTGTGATAGATTTATCTCAAATGCATACCATCGCCTGATCCCACTCTCCATGGCATGCGACTTTCGATCCTCCAACGAGAACCTACAGATAGTCTCGATCCTGTTTGGGGTGGATAGATGGCACGAGCTGCAGTATCGTTGACAAACAAATGTCTTGCATGTGAGTACGTTTTGATGTTACTTCCATGAGAGCCGTCCCAGGACGTTGAACGCTTCGCATCGAATCTCCCAACTTCACCGTGAAGACAGACTCAGATCTGATTCGAGGTTCTGTTCTTCCCAGCCCGAACACAGTTGAAACCTGAAGAAATGGTACAAAGTGTATCAAAACTAACAACATCGCACCAGCTTTAGTTCTTCAAGCTTTGAATTTGGTTGACAGGTCCGCATGAACCACAATAAGCCTGGCACTGTCCTTCATTCTGAAGCCGCCCCTCCCTCAGGTCTCATCCTCATCTTACAGCAACCAAAAACGGCGCCAGCCCGAAATACAACCACACAAACCCCGTTGTTCCAAAGGTCCCCCAGAAAGCCGGCCTCGGCGGCGTAACAGCCTCCAGCAAAGGCCTCGCAACACCAGTCTTCTCATCTCTTTCCAGGAAGTCTTCCCTCGTCTTCAGATTCGGGTCTGGGGCGAGAACGTAGATAATCGGCGTGACGGAGTTGTACAGACAGTCCAGGAGAATTTTCGTGAAAGGTGGAAAGGCGATTGAGGCGGCTAGATTTTGGTATGATGCTGCTTTGGTGGTGGTCCAGTACAGGGTGGCGATCAGGCAGGAGAAGTAAGTGAGATGCATCCAAGCGCCATCGTAGACGATGGTGCGATAGAGGCGGCCTGAAAGGGAGGATGATGCGGTTGCTTTGCTTGCTGCGCAGTCTGCGCCTGTCGTGAGGAATTTTGGCATGGCGGATTCGCCGAAGAGGGAGTGGTGGATGAGCCATAGGATGCCTTTGAGCTGGTATGGGAGGTTCCAGAGGCGGGTGCCGTCGTCTAGGCTGATGGTGTTTTCGGCTGCGGTGGCGAGGCGCCAGGAGAGGAGGTAGGAGGAGGAGTAGGCGACGAAGGCTAAGAAGAGGGAAATTGGGAGGTCGTAGTTGTTGGTGGGGATGACCGTGGTGTTGACTAGGAGGATGATGGTTGGGAGAGAGATCATTAGGAATAGTCGGAAGATCGTCATGTGGAGAACTGGGATGAGGCCGGCAATACGGGCGCCGATGGGTTTGTCTGCGAGGATCGGATGCGCGAAGAGGGTGTATGCGTGAATGATGCCTGTCATCCACTTGGTCTGCAGCTTCGCCATGTCGGTGTACGTGAGTGCGTTCAGGCCATGCTGATGTTCTTCCTCCAGAATCCTGCACTTGTAGCCATGAGCCTGCAGGATGATGCTGACGATGAAAGAGTCCTCTTGCTTGACCATGGTTGGAAAGCCGCCGATTGATTCAAAGATCGAGCGTCGGCCGAGGTATCCAGTGCCCTGACACACCGCTTTGCCCTTGCCATCGAAGACTCGCTGGACCACATCTGACTCCAGATGGAAGCGTGGAGCGAGACAAAAGCCCTTTGGTAGGTTGTAGAACTTCTGCGGCGAGCCAGCCAGTGCAACTTGCTCGTCTTCCTCCAGGAAGGGCACAGTCGCTCTCAACCACTCCGGACCCAGCAGCATGTCGATATCGAGTACGCCGAAGTATGGTGCTGCGCCACCAGCAAATGTCTCAACAAGCTCCATACCGTAGCAGATGTTTGCCGCCTTGGAGTGTATCTTGACTGCACTTCCCCGGGCGCCGTAACGGAGCTGAATCGAAGGATTCTGCTCGCTGATTCTGTTCACCAGATCGCTAACTTCCGAGGAACCTCCGTCGTCCAGTACGACCACCCGAAATCGATCAGCCGGGTAGTCCTGGCGGATCGCTGCATCGATCGTGTCTGTGATGATATCAAGACCTTCGCCGTAGCAGGGTAGGAAGATGTCTACGCGTGGAACATCGTTGCCCGGAGCTCGCTTCCGTTCTTGAGGTGTCCATGTCTTCCCTAGGCCTGAGAGGAGTAACGCATTCAACAGCCCGCTCACTGTGGCACTTATCAGTATCCCATGCAGTAGTTATGAATGTGGCTGCTGACCCTGAAATGTCCCTTCGACGAGTAAAAAGCCAATGTAGGCGGTCGATGCGGTGCCAGTCGCAGTTCCAATATACTTGACGACCGTGATCCATCGCCATGCAAAATAGATCAAGTTCGTGAGCAGTGGGACTTTCGCAAACGTGATTGCCTTCTTCAATGCAGTATTCCTCTTTTCTTCTTGCTCCTGTGTCCGCGTCCTCAAAGTGGATACATCTGGTGAGGATGTCTTGAGGTTTGCCATGGTTTTGCTGCCTTTCTAAGCTTGTGACATAAAAACAGTGGCATTCAGACTTGCAAACATGAAAGCAACAAGATCTCAGAGACGAGCCTTACATCACCGAGCACTGCCTATCGAAGGCGGGGCCTTTTGCACGCCATCGTGGCCCTCTGGCAATACAAGTGGTTTATAGCGCGGCGTTTCGTTGCATACTACTGTAGCATCCATGTCTGTCGCCATGCCTCATCTGGTCTTCATCGACGCAGCGATAAGCGATTGAGCATCGGCATACAGAGATGCGTTGGTACCGCGGAATATGTCGTAGCGCAATGGAAACATTGCCGAGCACCATTAGCAGATGTTCTGAGGCCGCATCAGACAACACCGCCAGAGGACCCGCAAGCCGCAAGACAGGGTGTGTGTTTCAGCCGACAGTACCAGGCTGGTCCGCCAGCATGGGCGTCATCCAGTCGTGAAGTCTCGGTCTGTCCTCGACAACAATAAAACGCTCTTGTCCGTGATCGAGCAATCCGGTCGCCGATCCCTTCGCAGGCCTCGGCTTCCATGTCACCTGAAAGTGTGGCTAGGGACAGCTAAACGTGATCGCTGGTGAGGACTACGGCGGGTTTCAGCATTTTGCGTAACTCTTGCTCTCCGTTGAGTCCTTACAAACACGCCCAGTGCACTCAATGGCCATCAATAATGGATATTGCAACGTGTTGCTGCTGGAGCCGAATGAGGCGACGTCGAAAGAAGTTGCGGCTCCCCACGCGGGGGATCGCCATCACACAAGGATCCATGAACGAGTAACACACTGCAGAGAACAGGATGCATACTGAATGCATGACTCTGAGGAGAAAGTTTGCCAGGCGTTGACACAAATGAGAACGTTGCAGCTGGTATCAGTGACGTCGCAGTACTTACCTCGCCGGTCCCCTGGTACAAAGACATTCCAGGCACCAAAATCGATTATCATCCACGCGCCGATAGCAAGGCAAAGCAAAGAGCCAGAGAGCCCACGAAACATGCGCTGCTACGCGTGGGACTGAAGTGCGCGGCCGCTGCCGTCTAATCGTGTCAGTTGCCCAGCAGACGGCCATCATCTGCACCGTTGGCCACTATCATTTATCGTATGTAAGCTCCGACCAGCGGTACCGCCCGTCGTAAACAATCACATTGTGGATCATGCATTCTGCAGATGCTCTTTATGGCAGTCGCACAGGCCGTAGTCCAATCGTGTGAGAGAAACCGGCAATGACCTGAGACCTGCGGTGGCATGGATGCTGCCGTTTCGAGCACGCCCGGTCGAACAGTTCAAGGCTCCTCATTCGATAAGCTACAGTCTTTGCTTTCGTCGGCTGACTAACAACGACCTGGCTCACCGAGGTTGACGAAGAAGGCCGGGTTTCGAGTTGAGGTGTAAGCTTGTTTGGCAACACACTGGGACAAGGACTTGAGCGGGCGGCGCAGAAGGTCTCCACGGTGCCGTGATGTGTGGTCGTTGCAGGATCAGTGCTGATAGATCATCGAAACGACAGACCATAATCTGGGGTCGCAAATTGAAAGACCAAAGCACGTGTCAATTCTGCTGTCGCTGGTGTGGATCAAATCACAAGCGCAGCATGCTATCAATCATGCTGAGAGCGCGGGCAGCCAACAGCGCGACTCAACCAAATTTATCGCAGTATGTCTGATCCGTGTCATTGGCCATCCTTGGTGTGCCATTGCATGTGTTTGACTCAGCTCTTCACGCGGGTTCCAAACATGACGGCGTGGATGTGGAAATTGATCGGAACCTCCCCTCAGCGCAGGTAATATGAGGTACGATGTGGAAACACCGGTGTGTGCTGACAATGCACCCTGCATGAGATCAACGGTGCCACACTGTTTGGTGCATGCGAGCCTTCACCCGAGGCACCGAACTCAGCGAGGCTGGCCTTGCAACTTCTCTTGACAGGGGAAGTTCGAGCTCTCTGCGGCCTAGAAAGCTCATTGCGGTGCACGACTCGCAAAGATGTTGTCATTTGAACATCCAATGTTTCCCCGGAAGTTGTCGTTTGGGACACTCGTCGACCTGAGTGAGAAATATGGCCTTGGGGAGAATGCAATACGACTAAGGATTGCCATCGTCGGAGCAGGGATCACGGGCATCTCAACAGCGTGTCATGTCCTTGACGCTGGGCATGAATGCCATATCTTTGAAGCCGGTGTTGAGACTAGTGTTGGCGGCATCTGGACAAGAGTCAACGACACCTCAACACTTCAGATACACTCTCAATTTTACCGCTTCCACGACGCAGTATCATGGCAGAGCGATTATCCAAACCGTAAGGAGATATTGAAAGAAGTCTGGAGACTGTGGGACCGCTACGACCTCGAATCCAGATCAACGTTCAGCTGCAAGGTGACCAGCACCTACCAGGAAGATGACGGCAAATGGATCGTTAATGACTCTGCCAACGGACATTTCGATGGTCTCGTCGTCGCGGTCGGTACTTGTGGAGAAGCTTTTGCTCCGTCGATGGCTGGTCAAGAGTGCTTCAAGGGCCAGGTTCTGCACTCTTCAGAGCTCAATCGCCGCGCCGTGAAGGACAAGAATGTCCTCATCGTGGGTGGTGGTGCCAGCGCAGTGGAAGCGTTGGAGTTTGCGTGCGACAATGGTGCGACAACGGCGAAGGTGTTAGCGAGATCAGAAAGGTGGTTCATTCCTCGACATCCCACGCTGAATGCATGCTTGGCCGGTACCATCGGCGACAGATTCGGGATTTTGTCATATGTCCTTGAGTTTCTGCTCCGCCTTTTCTTCTACAAGGATCTTTCGGACATGGCGCCACCATCGGGATCCAAGAGCAGTCTTTATTCCGGCACTCCAGTTGTGAACAGCCGCGTGTTCTCACTCATGCGGCAAGGGCGCGCCCGCTGGTTGCGGGGCGACGTTTTACACTTCACACCAGAAGGCATCCAATTCTCGAAACGTGTCGGTGGAGCGAGGGAGGGAGCCCTTGGAACCGTGGTGATAGAGCAAGGTGAAGTCTGCATCTTGGCGACTGGATATCGCCGCCCCGGTATGACCTTCTTGCCGAAATCTGAATCCTCGAGGAAGTACCAGGCTCCAAACTGGTTTTTGCAGTGTTTTCCGACCGACAATCCGACGATATGCGCGACCAACTGCACTTGGAAAGATGGCATTGGCAGTGTCGGTGGTTGCCATATTGGGATATACACTCGCTTTCTGCTGGTTTTCCTGCTAGACGCACGAACGGCACCTTCAAAGGCCATGATGAAGGGATGGGTCGATCTTGTGCATATAGTCAAGAAACCGTGCTCAGGCGGAGCATTGGCGTTCGTGACTTCGGCCGAGGTCTTCTTGTGGTTCCTGGCAATGATTTTTCTCCAGCCAGCGTTGTGGCCGTGGCTGAGGTTCATTCTGGCGGGTCCGGGACCAGATCCAGACCCGAGAGCCTCGCAAAAGGCTAGAGCTCCTGTTGTAATGGCAGCTCCTTTTGTAAGCAGCAATGATTAAGGTTTTCCTTCGTGGCGAGCTTTCAGCATTGCAGACCGATTCTTGTATATTCATAGACACACCGGTAGGCCGAAAACCGAGCACTTGAGATGTCCTGCTGTTAGCGGACAGTAGCAAAATTGTGTCATCTCATGCATTGCTATTCAATGTTTTCATCTGCACTACGACTTGTCGACGGATTAAGTCGTGAGACGGATTCAACCGAAGCTTCCGAATTCGTGGGGCTCTTGCCCAGCAGACTTTCGACTCGATCTCTGTTTTCTTCAGCCCCCATCCCATCGCAGGAAGTTCCCGCAATGCCGTGATTAGAGACCCGCTTCATGCTGCAGAAGCGTCTGAGAAGGAGAAAAGCCTCATCGACATTGGAGGAATGTACCGATGGCATCTTTGGCGTCAGCACTCAGCGAGCTCCTCGCAGCAGGCGCCGGACTGTGCTATGGCCTTGGTTTCCTTATACTCGCCCTTGGATGGTCGATCAGGCAGGAAGAGTACTGGTCAGCACCATCCGAGGACCAGCAAGCTCGGCTCCGTCTGGCATCGCAACATCTCTGGTCTCTCCGCAAAGACATTGTAGCACTCGCGAAGCACAACTTCCTTCAGCTGCCAGACGGGCCGCAGCTACACTACTTAACGCCGTCACGAGGTATATCGAGCGGCAATAAGCTGGTTATATTTCTGCATGGCTTTCCAGATTCGGCCTATCTGTACAGACGACAGCTCGCTTCATCGTTGGCAGATGAGGCGCAACTTGTGGCTCTAGACCTTCCGGGCTGTGGAGGCAGCGACAGTCTGGCATCCTATGGGCCCGACCAGATGCTCAATACGATTGCCGGTGCAATTGTGCTTTTGAAGCAACGATATTTGGAATATACCCCGAGTTCGCGTTGCATTCTCGTTGGGCATGACTGGGGAGGCGTCATCGCATACCGCATCGCAGCCGAGACCAAGCAGCTTGTGGATCGTGTCATCACCATCAATGCGCCATACATGGCATATACTGCCAACGTACTGAGGTCACGTGTGTCTCGGGGAAAGACCCTACTGTCGGAATGTCGGCTCAGCGAGGCTGCCAGCGAGTTGGGCCCCGTTTTGTCCCAGATCCGAAAATCTGGCTACACGTACATGTTGACGTTGCCATTTCCGCTCGCCACAAGGATGCCTCGATTGGCGGCCTGCCTTATCAAATTTGTGCAACGAATGGAGCACGGGCATCATAGAGAGCCAACACCAGACGAGGTCGCCGTGCGGCTTGCCATGGCCTGCGGTCCAGGTCCTTCAGAGCAGCACACTATAGGCCAAGATGGCTCCATATATGGCTCCTCTGTCTTTGCTCGATCACAGACCCTGCCGCCTGGTGACTGGGACCAGAAGGTGCTGTTATATTCTGCGGGTCTATTGCTTGGGAATTGGGTCAAAACATATCCAGGACGCCGCGAAACTTCCGTTTCTGTGGAGAGGCCCGCGCAATTCAAATGCCCTGTGGATGTCATCTTCGGATTACAGGATGTCGCCCTTGATCCGAGGGTCGTATTGGATGGCATCGAGACTTGTTTTACGACGGTGTCAGATGAAGTATTGGAGAGGGTCATGCGAGTGCCCGAATGTGGGCATTGGTCCATCCTCCAGGAGAAGGGCGCCGCCGCTCTGGAGTCGAAACTTCATCAAATTCTGCAGAGGAGCCAGTAACAATGTTTAGACATATCGCATGCCTTTCTTGCCTCGTGTATTCGGTCCTCTCGAGCGTGTCCTGTCCAGGCGAAGGTGAGGACATGTATGTAAGCGACATCCTTTTCCAATTGAGCAGCGCTTCTAAAATTGCCTCCTGCGTGAATGCGTGTCGTCTGCAGCGTATCGTTTGCGAGGGCGCCGGGGCAGATGTCCAGCGACCACGTCTTCGCTTCCGCGGAAGGCTCCAGTATCTGTTTACGGATGGACCAAGAAACAGCTTGCATTGAGCGTACAGTGATTCCTGTGTCGAAGCTGGAACGTGGGCTTCCATGCGCCCTACTGCGAAGGATCAGCGTCGCTGAGCCGTGTCTGCGTATCGCAGTATTGCAGTATCGTCGCCATGTCTTCGGGCTGTGATTTATTGTCTCCCTCTGCAGGAGCGAATAAGGATCTGTGGCGATGGCGAAGACAGTCGTCTTGATTGTGCGTCCTAGAAGGTCACAAGGTCATGCAGTGAGATATGGCTTGGGCTCTTGAGCATTTCATTGAGCTCGTAGATCAGCCAAAGATGTCGTCGATGGCATTGCCCCTTTTCCGTTTCTTCTTGTATGACCCATCGCTCATCGTTGCGGTACGCTTCTTCGTCGACTTCGGTCCCTTAGGGGAGGAGTTCACCACCTGCTCACTGGGCACGGTCTGCCGTAGGGAGTTGATCGCTTCCGTGCCTGACGATGCTGCTTCACCATCGCGCTGAACAAGCTCCCCCAGATCTTCCTCCCCTGCATGTTGATGACTCCGCTCATCGCTTTCCCAGGCTTCCTTACCGAACTCCTCCAAGACTTTCTCGACTTCGGCCTGTCCCAAATCCTCCAACTCGGCAGTGATGCCAACGATTTGACACACTTGCGATAACGCTGCAAGCAGGAAAAGTCCAAGCACAGAGAATCTCCCGTCTGCCACGAGCTGTGAGAAAGCATGTTGCCACTTGGCAGCCATGATGTCCTGCCAGAAGTTGACGCGCTTGGTCGTGGTCAAATTGATCCGGGCGTCTCGTGCTTTCTTTTTGGTCAGGGCAAGATTCGTGGACGCCGCCTCGTTGAGATGACCGAGATCAGTGACTAGAGAGCTGAGTTGTTTTCGAAAGACAGAAAAGTGGCGCCACCATATGCTTCTTCGGTGCTGATTTTTGTTGCGATGATGGAAGAGGTGCAAGATGTCAGCCAGGTGCTGCAACTCTGCTTGATCAGGGAGCAACACCTGTACGAGATCTTCGGCGACCATAGCGAAGGATGATCTAGTCTCGAAGGACTCCTGTTTGAGTTGCTAAAGCGACACCGCCGTGCTACGATTACCGGCTCTTTCTTCTTGTACCGAAGCCTGGCTTAAGAATGTCATCAAGTTCTGCTCAAAGTCCTCAAGAGAGCATCATCACGACTGTCACCAGATAGCTCGTGTCTGCTTGCGTCGAGTATAACGTGTCCTGTAGTTCACGGCATGGACTGCGCTCCAATCAAAGCTGGTGCAATATTGATGCGCAGAATGAAGAGGTCCGGACCGCGAGACGCGCTGATCATGCCGCTTCTGCCTGCCGGCGTTCGGCTTCTGACATGCTGCCATCGCGACCGAGGGACCTCACTCGCTACTGGCGGATCTCTGATCGCGTGACTCCTCGTGACAATCAACGATAACATGGTCTGAACAGCCACATACGCTGCCTTCGCAGCCACCTGACACTCCTACCAAGCCTCTCATCCTCGTGCGAACACATTACACATCTTACGTCACAATGGAGCCTCGGCGACCACCGGAGTACCACCTCGAGATCGCAGCCGACAGACAGAGCATAAAAGATGTCGTGAAAGGTACGACCACCAGCATGTCAGCACATGATACGTCTAAGCTAAGACTGCAATTCTCAGGCATCCTCCATACCATCTTCTTCCACCGCTATTTCACGCCACTCATCCCCTCAACCCACGAAATTCTTGACCAAACCCTCCCCTACGTCTCCTCCCCTTCCGTCGAAAATCTGATCCTCAAACAAACCACCACCCTCCTCCGGGCCCTCGATACCCCCACCTCATCCACCTCCCCAACCCGGGGCCAACTCGTCGTGCAATTCCTCGAAAAGAAGCGCCGCAAGGGCTGGTTCGTCGCAAAAGCCGACGAGGAGACAGTCTGGGAGAACTGGGTGATAGATGTGACTCTCACATCGGCGCGGAGTGAGCTAGAGGCGGTGAGGAATCGGAGGAATATGGAGAGGGGCTTGGAGAAGGCGGCGATGAAGATTGTTGGGATTGTGAATAGAGAGAGGGATCATATACCGCCGATTACGACGAATGAGAGTAATCCTTTTCCGTACAACATTCTGGTGAATCCGAAGGAAGGAGGGTGGAGCAAGGGGATGGGAATCTTTTGACGGGACAGAAGAGAAGGGTCGAACAAAGATCTGGTAGGCGGTGCATTGGCGTTTTAGGTGTAAATGGTGGCTCGATATTGGCGCTATAGACGTGAGATACCCAGGCTAGATTGATCATAGATCTAGTTACGACTACCGCAATTAGATCTTGGATTTTGTTCTCTCGTCCTTTTCAGACTTCCTTGCTGCCTTCTCGAATTTCAGCAGCGCATGTACTAGCCACAACACTGCAGCTGTACAAACCAAGACGACCATATGCGTGTCGATGAATTGCCAGGTGGGATGGCTACAATCGTTGATCTCCTTGACATTCATGCCGAAGATGCCAGTCACGAATAAACGAGGCACGTACAACGTGGCCAGCAAAGTAAGTCGCGTTATCCGCTAACCCTGCTGAATGCTGATCTCAGAATCGAGCACGCTGGTAGAGCTCATAAGCAGCTGGAACGATTCCATCAAGAAGCACTCGAGTGTCTGAGAGTCTCCGTAGACCTCTCTCAAGGTCGCGAAAGGAGACTTGTTAATCTCGGCCTGATCATGCAATTTCAATTCTGTTATTTGCGAAGGAATGTGATCTTTCGCCAGAGCTACTTCGATCTGTGAAGTGTCGAGGTCATGTCGAATGTCGTGTTAAATGTCATTGATATGCTGATCGGGTCGTCGGATGTCTCGAATCGCGATGCGTTCGGTCTTCCTGTTTAAGAAGCGCAAGTTGGTCCTCAAGGCAGACGCGGAGACGAAGTGCAAGAACACCGCTGGAGTCACCGCATGCTCAGGCTCGTAGAACAGAGCGTACCACTGCCAGTCGTACGAAATAAAGCTTTGCGCCGCGACGAACAATGCGAAATCGCCGCTTTCGTAGAGCTGTGGGACAGACAGGCCGCCTCGTCTTAGGGAGTAGGGTACCCGTAGACTCAGACGAGACGCCGTCAGCTGAGTCGCCTCTAGCCGATCAGTATCCTTCTGCATGAGCATTCCTCGATCGGTTAGGGATAGGTCTACAAGGTCAGCACTGTCCATTAATATCAAACAGAGCCTGTCGCACAGAACGTACTCGTCACTCGGCGATATGATATTTTCGTGCTACTTTGCCACCCACATGAGGCATCCCATCTGGAGCGGCGTGGAAATCGGCTGGGATGCATACTTTGGCCGGGGTCTTCCAGATGAGGTAACACTCCTTCAATGTGGCATTGCTCGTGGGCATAACCTATCGTGGTGGAAGCACTCTCGTAGCGATGCGTGTTCATAACTTCATCCCATAATTTCTGTCCAGGCCTGTTGGTGGCATGGACAATGAGGAAGTCGGTAGGGATATCCCACTGCGACCTAAATGCCTCCATTCATTCAGGGCAGATGTTTCCAATGATACAGACGGTACGCTGACGTTTGACGAAGTCGTCTTTGGCATTTCCGAGGGTCAACGGTAGCTAAGTCATGTTTCCGTTCGTCAGCTTATGTGTACCGGCGTAGTATACTCTTTGGGCGCTGTTGGTCGAGCCTCTCAGCACACCATGCATTGGATGCTTGGCAGACAATTTTTGTCGCATGTCATCAAGGTAGGCCATGGTATCGACTGAATTCCGACTCATGCCAGCGAGGAGATCTGTAGAGGACAAACACAGCCGTAGCGACCGGAAGATCGGATGGTCATAACCTAATGATCCTCATAGCGAGCCGTCAAGACATACTTATCCCAGCTGAACGCCTCCGTCTCCACGGTTGCGCCCTCTCTGCATGAGCGCATGTATAGGATGATCAGCTGATCAGATCAAGTCAGATCAGACACACCGATATCTCTAGTGGCCACGGACAGTGCAAGGTAGCAGGCCCAGTGCGTCTTGGAGATACCAAATGTGATGATCTCAGCGTGTGTTCTGTTGACAAGCTAGGAGGTAGAGGAGAGGGAGAAAGATTGGCCGTGTTTGGGCTCACGCTCGATGGCCGCGAACTAGCCTGAAGCTGCCACCAGCGAATCGGCTGCAACCTCCGCCGCGGCGCTCTCCCCCGAGCAAGCTCACCAGGAAGTTGCACCTCGATCGCAAACACGTTCTCCCTTCACTTCTCCCATCACAACATGTCCTTCCCAGGCATGGCCCCGCCCGGTGCTGGTCGTCCTGGCGCCAGCTTCGAAGAACAGCAACAACAGCAAATGATTAAAATGGTAAGTCTGCCCTACAGCTCACACGACCGCAACCTAACAGTTGTCTCAGATGCAAACCGCCATGGAATCCTGCCCCGCCAAGACCGTCCTCTCCGGCTCCATGGGCTTCGGACTCGGTGGGCTCTTCGGCCTCTTCATGGCCTCTATGCGCTACGACACACCCCTAGGTTCCGGCCTTCCTGGCGGCGTCGGCGCCCCCACCGCCGACGTAACCAAAATCCCCATGCGCGAGCAACTCCGTATGGGCTTCAAAGATATGGGTCGCAGCTCTTGGAGCTCCGCGAAGAACTTCGGCTACATTGGAGCGATTTTCGCGGGGAGCGAGTGTGTGATTGAAGGGTTCAGGGCGAAGAATGATTTGGCGAATGGAGTGGCGGCGGGGTGTTTTACGGGGGCTTTTCTGGCGAAGAGTGCGGGACCACAGGCCATGGGGTTGGGGTGTGTGGGATTCGCGGCTTTCAGTGCGGCGATTGATGCATATATGAGGATGCCGAGCGAGGATCGAGCGGCGGATCCGATTGCTTGAAGAGGTGGGAGGGAGCTCGAGATGATGTGAATATATGGCATGGCATGATATGGCTGCGGATACGGTTCTGCAAACTTGCGACGGGCAAGAGAAGAGGCACTGCCACTTCCGAGCAAGGCCCGGATTGCATGTGATTGAGAGGCCGACCAGGGGACATACAGGCAAGGAACGATCACAATGAGACCTGGAGCTCCATCCCACTATGGACAAGTCGAGTACGTCGACGCTTGATGCCCCAGCACACCGCGCCCGTGCTTCTACAAGTACTGCGGATAGAGTCACGGACAAAGACTCTGGTGGCTATGGAGCAAGTGTCTGTGTACGAATTGTGAACGTTCGGGAAGGAGACCGCAGCAATATTTCGTGGGACATTCGCCGTCGAGCGCTGTTTGTCCAGACGCGAAGGAAGATGAGCCGCCTGCTAGACTTTCTGTGTCTGCGCAGCGTACAACGGATCAATCTGAACTGTCAATGAAGCAGTCACACAATCACGGTTACCACACAGGCCATTTATGCCTAGTTTTATCCTAACGGATTATAGTCAACGCTCACTCGCGCACCGTGGCTTAGGGTGCGGCTCACAGGCGCCACCAGGATCTACTACGTCCTTTGCCCGTATCATCGCTCTCAAGCTATGTTCACGACAGAGAACATGCTTCTCCCAGACAGCTGTACACGGCTGGATGCTCAGGTTAAAGCACGTCTGCGCCGGACCGGAATTTCGGCTGTGTACTTGGGATAGATCCACTTGACTACTGTACGAAGCGGTCTTACCGAATTCGGTCGCTGCTATCTACGCGTGAGCAGTTGTCCTTTTGGCTTTTGGCTTGTACTTTGGATGTGGAAACCCTGCCAGTAGCTTGCGCTGGAGGTCTGTCATGAGAACTCCGTCGGCCGTATATGAGAAGGTATCACATCAGCTCTATTGAAATTGTGCAGACGGTCTAGTCATTCCGCCAGCAATACACACATGCCACAACCACCATCATGTTCGAACCAACGCCACGCTAATTGAACAAGCAAAACCTGAGCACATCCCTTCTTGTGAAGGGCTCGTCGTCATGGCCCTCTGATCTTCTTATGCAAACACCATCCGATCATCCAACTCATCCACGTCCCTCGTCCCCTCTCCCGTCCTAAGTCCCATATCTCTCTTCTTCGCCTTCCTCTCAATCGTCGCCTCTGCCCGGCGATTATACCTCCCCGCCTTCGACTTCCTCAAATCACTCCTGATCTGGTTTGGACTGACAAATTCCTTATTCTCATAGATCACCGGCCCACCAAAACTTCCCTCTAAGATCACAATAGGCGTCAGCACCAATCTCGGTCCAATCTCCACCAAGCTGGCATGTGTCTCGCCTTTTCCGGATTTCTCGACGGTCGATTGAGGAGCGGTCGCATCGGTTGCGGCAGAGTCTTCGCCCTCCTTCTTCTTGGAGGCTTCGGTTTCGGTGATTTGGTAGCAACGAATCCAGATTTTGCCGTCGGCGAGGGTAAAGCCCATGACGTGGTCAACGAAGGGTTTGATTTTGCGCGAGGTTTGGGGCACGCCGAAGGTGTGTGTCAACAACTCTTTTATCACACGGGTATGCGCCTGCTTCTCGAATGCTGCGTCGAATGAGAGGATGGGTCTGCTGCCCTTCAAGCAGTTCCCGGTGAAGTTCAACTCTTCCATTGTGTGTACGTTTTGGCAGTGCATTTTGACTGTGGGGCCATTGGGAGGTTTGGAGAGCCAGATGTACAAGTCTTTGCCCTTGCGCGCTTCGAAGAACATGACGTTGTTGCAGTTGTAGAGGTCGGCGAGTTCATTTAGTTGGTGGAGTTGGGTTTTGGTGTCGAGTTTGGCGTCTTTGCGGGAGTGGGGGAGGAGGGAGTTCAGGTCGGAGAGGAGGTGGCGGTGTCTATGAGATCAAGTCAGCAGGAGGAATATGGCGTGTCTGAGATGGTATGCGACTGGCCTGTATGTTACACCTCTGGAGCTCAAGATGAGAACTCGTTGCTTGTTCTTGGGTTTGACTTCGTCGCTGTTGTCTTTTGATTTGCCGTTTGGCTGCTTGGCGACCTGCTTGTATACGGATGCCATGGCTGCTGGGACGCGACGAGGCGAGAGTATAGCAGCAATGTTGATCACATGCAGTAAATGGACTTTCTTCGCATGTGCAGAGCTCAAGTCGGATGGGTCATTTTTCCTACCCGACACTAGGCCGAATCGGATTCCATTATCGATCAAAGATCGGGTCGCTGCTGCTCACCACAAGCTGGAGCGAACAATCACATTGCCGCGCCTCAACTTGTGTCCCCGTCAGATCCATCGCACAAGACAGATTTCGATGAAACACAATGTTTGCGTGAATATCACAATGCACCCTTCTACCATGCTGCTGTAATGCATTGTCGTGCTTCTTGCATACGATGAGGCGTGCAGAAGGAGTGAGAGGTGCGCTACTACGCGCTTTTGTTACTTCTCGGGACCAAGAACGGCGGAGCTGGCAGAATGTCAGCTAATAAAGACGCCTCTCACGCGCAGTCGTGAAGCCGCATCGCTCGTAGACAGCATTCATCATCACCCTCAATAATAATTGCTCTCACACGACCTCATCGCCGCCACGATCCCGCCAGACACGTCACGTCCTCCCTCGCGTCCGCCAAGCGTAAAGTGAACAACGGCTCGGAGTTGCGAGAACAAGGGGTCTGTGTGCCCTCGAGGCCTCGTCGCAATTGTCGCTGCGTCGCTCTGGCGAGCAACGTAGCAGGAGGCCGCTCGACGCATCTCAATCACCACTGCCGCCGCCGTCCGTCGATGATACCCCTGCTGGCCATTGCACGTTCGTGAATGGACGGGTCGCCGGTGGCAGCATAGGAACAATAGTGTTACGACAACAGCTCCCTTCCAGCAAACTTCCAGGTCAGCATGGACACCGTGCCGAGCCTGAATCCATCGCCATCCGCCTCGCACCCAGCGCCAGCACCGCCGCATCAGCATCGCTCAACTTCCTACGTCCCGCCATCGCCGAATCATCATCGCAGCGTGCCGACCTCGCCAACAACCACTCGCCCGACCTCGAGCTACTACGATCCCACTAAGGAAGAAAGAGCGAGTCACAGAGATGCCGGAGTGAACAGCACGCCCCATCAGCAGGTAAGCCACCACGTTTGTTGAAGTCCTTCTACAGCCATCCACTAACACCACCATCAAAGAGCCGAACACATTACGACCATCCAGCACACCCTGCCCCATATACCAACGGTCACCACTCAGACCAGCGACCGACCATGAGTCGCCATCCGAGTCAGTCCTCGCCGCCCATGTCAGCACATGCGCATCCCGTTCCTCCACCCGCAGCGGACTCGAGATCACCAGGCGCGTACGACCCAGTGCGAAGCAACGGCACACATTCGCATTCCGCCAGCACCGACTCGGCCACTGCTCAAGCACCACCGCGATCCACGAATCCCATGTCGATGATGAACCTACTGTCAGATGACACTGCGAGCACACCGGCGCCTCCACCAGCAAGAGAAGAGTTCAAGCAGCCCGCGCCAGTCCCACCTCCAACAATGACTCCTGTACCTCCTCCACCCACTTCAGTGGCAGCGCCCGCGCCCGTGAAAGCAGCGAGTAGGAAGGCAAGCCGAACCTCGAGTGCATCGCATCAGAATGGCCGCGTGAAAGATGGCGTGCCGCCGCCCCCAATAGCACCTCAGCACGCGGCTTCTGTGACTATACCTCCCACTGGCCCTCCTAGCTTGACGATCCGCGACACAGAGGCAGCGTACAAGGAGATTGAGGCGCGCGATCTTTCTGATGTCGAGGCTGATATGCCTGGCATTGAGGGACCAAAGGGAGACTGGCTGAACAGAACCCACAAGAGAGCCCTGGACTTGGAAATTGGCGAGGGTCAGAAGCGTAAGCGTCGGAGAATGGAACTCATGCAGCGATACCACGACCACTTCAGCGCCGCAGCAGATACCGAGAGAAGCGTCTTTGTGGACCAGCATGAACACGAAGTCACAGAAGAGGTGCGGCTAAAGGAGGTCGAGGAAGACAAGGAGCGAAAGAAGGACCAGCAACGCAAGCGACGTCGCGAGAAGGCTATTGCGGACGAACAACAGAAGCGCGAGGAGGTGATACAGCAGATCGCATCCACACAGGACGATGAAGAAAAGGAACGTCTACAGAGAGAGGTCGCTAGGCACGACAAGAAGATCCGAGACACACAGAGTAGACTGCAGGGTATTACACCTTCAAAAGACTTCCGCAACGAATCGCCACACAATGCTGCCGCGCTGGGCAGACAGGAGAGGGAGGTCAACCTGGAGGGTGGTCTCATGACCTCTTTCTACTCGAACAGTAGAGGCGCTGTCAACGACGAAGTCACACCCGAATTCTCGGCGAGCGGTCGAGGGCGTGGTCGCGGAGGTCGTGGCGGAGGTACTGGTCGCGCACGCAAGAGTAAAGAGCAGAAACTCGCCGAGAAGGAGAATGCACGACAGGCTCAGGCTTATATTGATCAAGGACTGGACCTTCCTCAAATTGCACCAGCCACAGAAGAGCGACTACTTGCATACGGCGAGCGAGTGCTTCCTAAGCAGTTGCAGCGGGAAGACTCTGAGCCATTGAGCGAAGTGCAGCCTACAATGTACGACATGCAACCGACCGCTGGTCTTACTGGAATGGCGAGGTTCGAAAGCAAGGGCTACAATCAAATCTATGAGCAGATCTCGCGTGACCTGGCCAAGCAGGTGCCCAAGGTCACTCGCATCAAGAACAACAGCCTCGATACGAAACAGTCGAATGCTCGGAAGACGGCACAATTGGCGGCTAAAGAAGCTCGACGATGGCAGCTACGAACAAACAAGTCGACGAAGGATGTGGCTGCCCGTGCCAAACGCGCTATGCGAGAAATGCTCGGCTTCTGGAAGCGAAACGAGCGCGATGAACGTGAAGGCCGCAAAGTAGCTGAGCGAGCAGAGCTGGATAAGGCTAAGAAGCAGGAAGCAGAACGCGAAGCTAACAGACAGAAGAGGAAGCTCAACTTCTTGATCTCGCAGACTGAGCTGTACTCTCACTTCATCGGCAAGAAGGTGAAGACGGACGAGATCGAGCGACATGGCACAGATGCTGATGGGACGAGCTCGAGTGGGCAAACCACGAGAGACAACCCCAACGCTACGCAGAACATCGACTTGCCTGACTCTGTTGCCGATGTCGATAAGAGAGTCACGAATTTCGAGGATCTCGACTTCGATGCCGAAGATGAGAGTGCTCTAAAAGCTGCCGCCGCTGCAAACGCACAACACGCTATCAACGAGGCGAAGCAACGTGCGATCGACTTCAACAAAACTGACGACGATGGCCAGAATCTGTCAGACGCTCAAGCCAACTTCGATGAAGGCGAGATGAACTTTCAGAACCCAACTTCGCTGCAAAGCATGGACGTGGCTCAGCCCAAGATGCTGTCATGTCAGCTCAAGGGGTATCAACTCAAGGGCCTCAACTGGCTTGTCAACTTGTACGAGCAAGGCATAAACGGTATTCTCGCCGACGAGATGGGTCTCGGCAAGACAGTTCAGTCCATCTCTGTGATGGCCTATCTGGCTGAAGTGCATGATATTTGGGGACCTTTCTTGGTCATCGCTCCTGCAAGTACCCTGCACAACTGGCAACAGGAGATCGCCAAGTTCGTGCCCTCAATCAAGACATTGCCGTACTGGGGTTCCGCCAAAGACCGCAAAGTTTTGCGCAAGTTTTGGGACCGCAAGCACATCACATACAACCGCGACAGTCCTTTCCACGTTCTTGTAACGTCCTATCAGCTGGTCGTGCAAGACACGGCATACTTTCAGAAGGTCAAGTGGCAATACATGATTCTTGACGAGGCACAGGCTATCAAGTCTTCGCAGTCTTCGCGATGGAAGTCCTTGCTTGGATTCAGCTGTCGCAATCGACTGCTGCTCACCGGAACGCCCATCCAGAATAACATGCAGGAACTTTGGGCACTTCTGCATTTCATCATGCCATCGCTCTTCGACAGCCACGACGAGTTCTCGGAGTGGTTTTCCAAAGACATCGAGAACCATGCCCAGTCAAATTCCAAGCTGAACGAAGATCAACTGAGACGCCTGCATATGATCCTGAAGCCATTCATGTTGCGTCGAATCAAGAAGCATGTCCAAAAGGAGTTGGGCGACAAGATAGAACTGGACGTCTTCTGCGACTTGACCTACCGACAGCGCGCATACTACACCAACCTCAGAAACAAGATCAGCATCATGGATCTCATTGAGAAGGCAGCCGTGGGCGATGATCAAGACACAGCTACGCTCATGAACTTGGTCATGCAGTTCAGGAAGGTTTGCAACCATCCTGATCTGTTCGAGCGCGCCGATACGTGGAGTCCAATGTCGATGTCGTACTACGCGGAGACCGCTAGCTTCATGCGCGAAGGCAACAAGGTGAATGTCGCGTACAGTGTGCGAAACATGATAGAGTACTGGCTACCAACCATGCTTGGAGATGGGCCCGGACGATTGGACCTACCTGGACCAGACAATGCTCAAGCTGGATGGAGGAACAAAGTCCTCAGTAACGATCTCAGCATCTGGAATGGCGAGCACATCAAGTCGAGTCAAGGCAGGCGCGATGATGGCAAGACATTCAACGGCGCTTTTTCGTGGCTTCGATTCGTGGACCAGTCCGCAGAGGACGTGATTCGCACAGCGCGAAGCACTTTGATTCAGCGGGTGGTCGAGCTTGCCAAGGAAAAGGACAACACGAGCAGCCTCAAAGTTGCGTACGACGACGATGAGGAGCAACAAAACATAGGCTTCACGCCAGTGCATGCTATGCTCAACATCGTAAAGCGAAACGCCCGTAAACCACTTGCCGAAATCACCAACGAAGGTCATCTCAACAACCTTTTCAACATCTCGAGCAACACTATGGCAGAGAAAGGATATAGTGTTATTGAGACTTGCTATCTACCGCCAGCTTCTGCTCCGCCAGTCGAGCTGGTGTGTCCCGGATACCGCTCGCAGAACGAGAAGGATAGTGCTTTCTTTGACGTGCCGCTCCGACGTGCGCTCTACCCAATCAGCACTGGTACTGAAGAAGCACTTCTGCGAGCGAAATTGCCGCCTTCGAAGTACCCGGTTACCAACATGCTACCTGAGCCGGAGTCAGAGAAGCAGCGGTACACCAAGATCCAAGTACCCAGCATGCGTCGCTTCGTAACAGATTCTGGCAAGCTTGCAAAGCTTGACCAACTGCTGCGCGAGCTGAAGGAAGGTGGCCATCGCGTTCTGCTCTACTTCCAGATGACACGCATGATCGATCTCATGGAGGAGTACTTGACCTACCGCAACTACAAGTACTGTCGACTTGACGGTTCCACCAAACTTGAGGACCGAAGAGACACAGTCTCAGCGTTCCAGGCAGACCCAAGCATCTTCGTCTTCTTGCTGTCCACCCGCGCCGGTGGTCTCGGTATCAACCTGACATCCGCAGATACCGTCATCTTCTACGACTCCGACTGGAACCCTACCATTGACTCGCAAGCCATGGACCGTGCCCATCGTCTGGGTCAAACCAGACAGGTCACAGTGTACCGACTCATCACCCGCGGCACCATTGAAGAACGTATCCGCAAGCGTGCTCTGCAAAAGGAGGAAGTCCAGCGTGTTGTCATCTCCGGACAAGCTGGCAGCAGCAACGTCGTGGACTTCAACAACCGTAGTCGCGAGAGCAACCGGACTAAGGAGATGGCCATGTGGCTCGCCGATGACGATCAAGTCGAGGCGATCGAGCGTCGCGAAGCAGAAGTCATGGAGGAGGAAGCCAAAGCTGGTGGTAAGAGGAAGCGCAAGAACGCTGCTGGTGGTAAGCGCAAGGAGGTATCGATGGATGAGATGTACCACGAAGGTAAGCCGCACCCACATTATCCTACTTCGTTTTTGGGAATGTACTAAAACTGTGTCACAGGCGAAGGCAAATTCGAAGACGGCGCTTCCCACGAGCCCTCTGGCGCAGCCACGCCGGTCTCTGTGATGGAGGGTCCTCCTGCAAAGAAGAGGAAAGGAACCAGTAAGAAGGCAAAGACTGTCAAGCAGCGACTTGCTGTCATTGATGGCGAGGTCTAGAGCGATGAGGAAAACCACCAAGGCAACTGGAGTTTGTGAGTGCTGTTCTTGTACAACCACGTGTACCGAATGTACGCTTGAGGGTATGAAAAATTTCTGGGTCACACGGCAAAATTTGCATACACATGCCTTTCGACTTCGAACGATTTGGCATTGGGTGCATCGGGGCTCTCGGGAGTCTATAGGGCAGGCACGACCAAGGGCCACCGCATACATCGATACATGGGGTTTTTGCAAGGTGGTCTTGCAGCAGCGGTAGCGGTAACGCCGTACTTCTTTGGACATGAATTGATACCATGCCTTCTTCCAATTCAGCTTCCTCGATTCTGCGTGACACTCACCGGGTACTTTCCAACGAGGTTGCATTGCCGTCTATTCCTCAAATCTCATCAAGACACCTGGCCTCAGGCTCGGACCTCAGACGCCGCCCTTCACGAAGTCTGAACAGCAAGCATCTCGTCACTGCTTGTCACGGATTCACGTTCATGGTGTTCCCTATATTCGCAAATATCAGACAGCCTGCGTGTATACTCTGCCTTACAATCCACGCTTACGAAAGTCCAGCACGTCTTCACCGAGCTTCAGACCTGCCTCTCCATCTTCAACATAACAATCATCACCTCAAAACTCACATCATCAAAGCTCAATACCAACTGCACGTTTCAGTCCGCTTTCTCAAGGCGGCAAAGATTTGGTAGAGGTACTCTATTCAAGAGTTCTAAGTACCACCAGGAATGCTACGACTCCATCCATCACAGCCTCGTTGCTCGATCCACTTGCGCTCAAGCCAATGACTCAAGCTCATGATCTTGCCGTGGTCCTTGATCTATTGCGTGGCGTGGCGTTACATTTCGACATAGTGGTAACAGTCTTGGTCAGATAATGGCGAACAAATCAAAGTCGCTGTAATGCGGTAAAGTACTTCGCGTCAAGCATTTTATCGTGGGATCTGAAGTATCTCCGGGATAGGTGCTCCGGCGTGGCCTTTGCTACATCTTTGCAGCTGTCAGTCGCATAGCTGTATTCGCTCAAAACAGTGGACGTGTTTCTAGCTTCCTGATGATAGACCGTTCATTTATCTACCGATTCACAGAAGACACATCACCTGGAGTGAATGTGGGCAGACGTCAAGGTCAAGTGCAGATGATGCAATACTTGGTGATCTTCACAGCGATACCATCCCTCGTGCACGGGTCGGATCAGCATGGATCGTGCCAGCGCGGTGCGCTGAGCTCGCGATGAGTCGCAAGTGGTGACCTTCTTCATCCTTGCAGAGCACAAGAACCGTGGCTGTGATTTGGGCGCAAATTATAAAGGTAGCATTGGTACACCGTAGTAGTGGAGGGCGTGAGAGTGTTTGACGTTGTCTGGACGCTGTGTAGCACTTTCGCTTGCGGTGAGAGAAGAACATCGTTCGAACGATTCAGGTACAGCGCCACGTTCAGGAATGTGTGCGATTCAGGAATGGCTACTCAAAGTGCAGCTCTTTCGCGGCTGTATAGTTGTTCATTATCCTGCGGTGCTGTCGATCTATGAGCGTGGGCGGTACAACATGCCGAGCTAAACCACCACGAGAGGAGGACTTGCCGTCGTCTCTAGCAACATGGTACTAGTGACGGGATTCTCCATCCGTGCTCTCATCCTGCTTATTCTTGCCCTCAATCGCAGGCTTGTCAACTTTGAGTGCAAGCCACGCAGCAGCGAGAACACAGCTGCCGAAAGTCAAGCCGATGATTCCTCGGCCTCTTGCACCTTGTTTGGCCTTGAGTTCCTCATTAGACCCTAGTATGGTGACTGCATTCTTGAGGTACGCGTAGCTCAAGCCACTCCACGCGGTGGTGGCAGCGACCACGTATTGAAAGTAGGTCATGGCTGCATGGAGCTGCTCAGTGGTCAAGCTAAACGACTGTAGGATCGCGATCTGCTCTCCGCTGGCGACAGCCACGGGAAGTGCAAGGGTAGAACCAATAAGGATTAGCTGCAAGAACGTGTTGTACTTCGACACAGTAGTGGGGTGCACCTCGGCAGAAGGCAGAGAAAAGTCCCAGTACCGCGCGAAAGTCTTCGGCGCGGGTAGTGATGCGAAGCGATAGTAGATTGCTGCCACCGCGAGCGACGCGTCTCTCCCGAGAATCAGAGTCGCGAGATATACTTTGCGGACAGTCAGCACACTTGCCGCGGCAGCGCGAAGTCAATGCGCGGGGAGGGTACCGCGTTTGCCTTACATGGTATGGCTCCCTTGACGGCAAGCGTTGCAGTCAAAATGATCATCAAGGCCTTATCAGCCATAGGGTCCATGACACTGCCGGCGACGGTCTGCAGCTTCCATCTCCGCGCTAGCCAGCCATCGACCAGGTCGGTGATTCCCGCATAGGCAAACAGCGCGAGCGCCCATGTGTGATGGTCGTGCAGCAACAGGTAGGCTGTCGCCGGTGCTGCCAACAGGCGCGTGACGGTGAGCAAGTTGGGTAGGTTGTAGATGTTTTCATGTGGCGTCAAGCTCGTCAGAGAGGAGCGGACCTTATTTCGCACAGCTTTCGTGCGTTCGCGCGCTGCTTCTAGACTCCGAGAGACAGGCCGATTCCGGGATGTCTGTGGTTGCTGCGAATGCTGGCAGTGTTAGCACAAGCGCAGTATCGAGATGGCGTGCATGGACAGGAGCTGCTGTGCGGTCGCAAATGAACGCATTGAGTGCGCGGCAGCAGTAAGACGTCACGTGTCGCAAGAGAGGAAGGTAGCCGCGAAGCAGAAGCAGAGTTCAGCGTTGCAGGTGTCGCGAGGCCGGGAGGAAGGTGGAGTTGACAGCGTGCATATGTCACAGCCTGGTCATCGCATCAGGTATCCGATCGACGCTGAGGGCATCCAGTGCGCAGCGTTCCCGAGGCATCGCCAATGGCGGTGCCGCGAGCTTTGGAGCACCCAGCGAGCGAGGCACAACACACCGAACGTTAGCGACGGTCGTGCTTCGAACTGCTGCATGCAGTCGAGCCCAGTGGAACCTGATTTTCGGTCGTGAAGGCCCCCAGTCAGGGACGGCGGGGCGTAGGGCGGTCAGCGACGGCTGCAGTCTGCACGAGGCTTGTGCCAGCAGGCATGTCGCATCGGAGAGATCTCGCCCGGTGTCGATGTGACAAATAAGGCCAGTGGGTGCTGAGACAGCGAGGCGACAACGTGATCGCGGGACAGAGGGAAGGCGAGAGGCCGGCGACTTACGCTACTCGACGGATCGACATGTTGCTGCTGCACTGGCGGATGCCGCTTGTCCCTGGAATCCTCCGAAAGCAGTCGTTTTGGTGGAGGCGCGCCTAGGACAGCACCGGAGCGCCTGCAACTTGTGTTAGACGATCCATGTTTTGTGGAAGGTGTGAGCGTGCGGGATGGCCACTACCGGAGGGAGGAGCAGCTGAGCCCTTGTGCTAAGCCGCGAGGAAAGCAGCTGGAGGCGTGGCGAGTCGCGGCGTGGGCAGCAGCTCGCCCCTGACAGCGAAACGGACCGAGCAGGACTGGTGCTGCACAACGAACGGCCGCGGGCGCGGGGCGCGTGCGAAGCGACGATATTGTGCGCATCACATGTCGGTGGTGGTTGACGTGCAGTCGCTGGGAAATCATGTCACAAAGGGAAGTCAAATATGATGACAAAGGTTGGTGGGTGTCTCAGCAGGTGCGAACGCGTCGTCGAGAAAGTGCGCGGAGAGCAGCCTGCTGGAGAGACATCATCCATGCCCGCGCTAAGCGCAATTCCAAGAACCTGGTCCTATATGTGCCGGCCTTCGACTCGACTCCTCCTCTCGCCATGTTTCAGCCCCATGCGACTCGCACCGTGCACGTCTGCATCTCTGCTGCCCCGTCGCCGCGCTCACTGTCGGCGGGTGCGTCAACGGCCTGCTGTCGCGACGCTGCACGATGTCGCGTTCCTTCGTCTTAGCAATCGAGGATCACTAATCCCACCACCGATCGTTCCTCGCGCTATCGGCTGGCTACATGATCGACAGCAGGGTTCAGTAGACTTCACCGCCGAACGGGTCCTCCAGCCAAGCCCTCATCAGAGTTTTCCGCTCCAGAGACTTCCGGATCTGCCTCCAAGCGGAAAATCGTTGCGGGGCGAACGCTGTTCCTGATGACAAGAGCGATTTGAGTTTGCTCACTTGTTGGGGGCTAAATCATCATCATCATATTGAAGGCTCCTCAGTAGTATGGCCGGTCAAGCATGGATAGCAATAATACTCAAGAAGTGAATCGAATGCCTCTTCTATCATCACACTCTGCAGCCGGGTATTATCATTCTAGAAAACCTGTCCAATCGACCAGGCAACGCGCTCGGAGCAAAGAACGCAGCAGCGACTTACTGCTGCGCGGTGCAAACATTTCAACATCCTCCCGACCCGCTCATATCTCATCCGTCCCAATAGTTTTACATTGCCTGACTGCCGGTCGCTTCGAGTCTCCCAAAACGCCTTGCTCATCTTTTCACCGTCCGTGCATAAGTCTCGAGAGGCTCAACAATCAATCCATTACCCGTGCAGCTGATTGTACCACAAACACGTCCACCTTAAGGGGGAGAACCGTCCTTGCAGGTGTCCTTCATGCCTCCCGATAAACCCGCTGGAGCATCGTGCCTCAATGTGAAAGCAGAGCCACTTGCACTGCTCTTCACACGGTCCAGAGAGCTCTGGAGAGACAAATCTGGCTATGTTGGATATGGACCAGCTGTTTGCGCGTGCCCAGTAGATCCATAACTATAGCTGGAACTATTCTGAGAAGGCGCCGGATAGCTCGAACTGTTGGTAATGCCCAGCCCATTCATGTCGCTGTGGCCAGACTGCGGTGCGGATGGGACAGCGTATGATCCAGCGCGATACGGCATACCTCCAGAGTGCAATTGACCGTTCGGATCGCTGGGAGTTCCCGGATGGGCGGACTGTGGACTTTTCATGGACGGATGAGGAGAGTGGCTCACAGCGCTCTGGGATGCACTCTGCATGCTGTAGCTCTGGGTCGGAGAGCGCACCGCGTAGGGCGCGGTAGAAGCGCTGCCATACGGCTGCTGGGGCGGCCCATTGGCCGATGGGCTATTCATGCTTTGCCCGCTGTACGATGGACGGCCACTGCCTGTGCTCATCGATCCAAAAGTCGAGGAGTGAGGTTGGACTGGGGTTTGATATGAAGATTGCATCATGGATGGTGCCGAACTAGAATTGCTCCTCTGCATGTTTGCATACGATGGAGCATACTGGCTGCCATATGGCATCCCTTGAGAGGCGGAGTGCTGAGACTCGGTCTTGACCCCAGAACCATTCGCTTGGTCTGTCGGCTTGTAATAACTTCCATAGGGTGAGCTGCCGTAGCTTTGGTGCGAGCCGTAGCCCATGGCGCCAGCTGTGGCCTGCTGTGTTGGCCATGCCGCAGCGGTCATGGCGCCGTACATTCCTGAGCCGGTAGTGCTTCCGTACATGCTTGGATACGGGCGGGCTCCCATGTACTGTCCCGGAGCCATACCGTATGGAGTATTTACCATCGGATTGTAGATCATCTGAGGATGTGCGTTCATGTGGCCGTCGATCGCGTAGTGCTCGGTCTCCTCGACTGGTGCGCGAAAGTTTTGCTTCAGGTAAAGCTCGGGTCGCACAGAAATGTTCTGGAGCCTGTGGTCGGAAAGCGGCCGGGGAAGTAAGTTGTTCTTGACATCGTCAACCTTGTAGTAAGAGACCATGTGGTGGGATATGCCATTGACCGAGATGCTCATCGTCTTCTTGACCAAGCCGTCCGGCCTGAAGCCATAGCTGTCGACCAACGAACCAATCAGTGATCTTTCTAATTCTTTGTCTTGGTCGGTGCTGGGTATCTCGGGCTTGACTTCGCCGCCAACGTTCGGTGTGGGTGGAGTGAGCGGTGTGTTCAGTTCTGGACCTTCGTTATCATCTGAATCGCGACGCGGGTACGGTTCGCCCGGCATGCTCGTCCTCTTACGCTTCATGGCGCGTTTCTTCTCGCCAGGCGGAAACGGCTTCTCCAACTCGCGATAGATCAGGAAATTGCCGAGGATGCGACTCGGGCTCCAGGCGACACCGTCGGTCCATCTCTTGATTCCCGACGCGTTCTCTTCATAGATGAAGATGCTGCCGCTCTTGATGAGCGAGCTTCGTTCTCGATCGTGTGGCCGTCGCGGCACATGGTGCAGCTTGCCGCTCAGACACGCCTCGAACAGGACGAGACCATCCATGCTATTGTGTACGAAGCCATGGAAAGTGGGGACCAATGGCCCTGCTCCGCCGCCCGTGCTCATGATCGCTGGGCGGGTTGTGAAATGCAGTCGAGTTCAGGTGAGAGAGCAGCAATCTCGTGGCAGTTGGTGGGTCAGCCCTCCACGCGACAATCGCGGTCAAAGCTGTCAGCCGCGTTCCGAGTGAGAAAGCAGAAGCAAGCGTAGAGTATGCGCACGTCACTGCAGGCTGTAAGGTTATGCTCCGTCCGGCAATGAGTTTGAGTGTGCTGGCGCGATCAGTGGAGGAGAGAAGATGTGCGTGCAAATATATCCGGAGTGGATGAGAGCAGCGCTGCGGTAATCGAGTCTGCGGGAGCGTTAGAGTGAATGGAGAGGAGGAGTGAATGATGCGATGCTGGGTCCGTACGAGTAGATAGTGATGTTCCTCGGTGATCGTCGTGGCTCACAGCGTGCACTGTTGTTGTGGTCGCGGCACGGTGCGATTTGGTGCTGTGAAGCAAGCGGCAGTGGACGGACTGTCTGGACTTGCTAGTGCAGTGTGCGAACAACAGGTACGCCGACGTTGCGGTGGAAGGTTTGAGGATGTTCTTGTACCTGACAGAAGCAGAAGGTTAACCTGAGGCTCTAGGTTGATGGCGTACTGAAGAGCAAAAGCTTCACGCACCACGAAGGTTCGCTTTGGGGAATTTAATTGCGTTCTCGTGTGACGGAAGTGCGCCAGCACAATGCCTCGGAGCGGCGGTGACGTCGAGTGGTGAAAGAGTCAGAGACAGCCGTCAGGCAGTGAACGCAGTTTGAAATGAGGGAAGGGACAGTGCGTGGGCTGCTGCGTTAGTAGCAGTAGAAGTGGTCGACCAGCAGTGGTCTCGAGTCTCGAGGCAGCTCCCCACATTAAGCATAAGAGCAAGAGAGTTCACACGTACCAGGCTTGCGGCGATAGAGTTGAGCAACGGCCAGGATGGGTGGGATTCGCTGCTGACGGGCCCGTTCAGGATGTTCAGGTCGCAGCGGCACTAGACTGCGCTGGTGCAAGATCGAGCCCCCCTGCGATTTGCAACAAGCGCGCACAGGCGTGACAGGTACTCGTACAGGTACAGGATTGCGAGGACTACTGCTGGCTAAGCTGCTAGGGCGGAAGCTGGCCTGCAGAGTCCTCGTCGACGAACGCGCACGCTGCAGCGCTGGGAGACGGGGCGACTGGCTCCTGCTCCTGCGCCTGCGCCTACGCCTACGCCTTCGCCTACGCGCACTAAAGGCGTTCATTGTGAGTTGCGCTCTGGACGTCCACGGCCGCGCGACGACTTACCAGTCGTGGAGGCCGGCGGCGACGCAAGCAACGGTCTAGCGGGCAATCCAATAGCGCCTCGCAGAAGCTGGAGAAGTGAAGTGCGTGCGCCGCTTAGCGTGATTGGGCATAAGAGGTACGGGCCTGCACTAAGGTGGTACGAGGTCACGGCTCCCAGGGAGCGCTGGTAGCGTCTCCACCCAGCGACCAGCACTGCAGCAGCACCGCCGGGATGCAGCATTGCAGACGACAGCCCAAGCTGGGAATAATACCAACATCTGTGGTCTTACCAGCCCACCGCTGCCACCAGTCGTCCAACCGCCAGGTCATGCTCCTCCATGACCCGACGCCTCGCGAGCCGGCGTTATAGCCACGCCCTGCATCCCCGGAAGGCTTGGGCCGTCGACAAGACTGCGCATCCCAGCACCACGGAATTGCGCAGGACATCGGCTCGAGCCCGGCGGTCAAGGCCAGCAGTCGCAGGTAGTGCATTGTTGTTTTGCGAACACCTGAGAGAATGATGGAATCACGTTCGAATGTTAGCAGGTTGCAGTGCCTGTGGGCGTGCACGGCGTGTCAAGACTGCGAGCTCAATTGCTATCCTACCATTGCGCGGCTCATCTGCGAGGGACGTTGCAAGAGGTTGTCGCGAAGAAGCGTCGACTTCGTCACAAGGTGAGGTGCTTCTTGCTTCCGCCCACCGCAAGTCTATTGCTACCAGACCTGGGGGAAACAACCATCATCACATCAAGGTTATCGGCGGTGCAGTGGATGTTAGGCGGTTGCCGCGCGCGCAGTTCAGTACTACCGTGTGCGCGAAGCCGACCGCGCTGCCGCCTTGCAGTTGATCGTCGAGATGCCTCGTCTCGAATGTTCGCCCGGTCTCTGGGTGATCCGACTTGGCCCGACCATCTACCACGAGCAGAATAGCATATCTCAAATCCTTCACACCAACGCCTCTGGCAGTTTTGACACTATTTGACTTGCATCCTTGTCGCCTTCCACCGCGAGTATCCGGTCCTGCGTCCGGAGTCGCCTGTGCAGTCCGCACGTCGCACAGCTGCTGCCACGACAGCGCAGCCATTCAGCGTCGCAGCGGCGTCTTTCTCCTAGCGCACCCGTCGTCAGTGCGCCATTTTTCAATCTGGCAGCTGGAGGCCAGCAGATTCATACGGACGCCAGACTCGTTGTCACCTCGGAACCACGGTATGCATCCGGCCTTCTGGCTGGATGTCCAGGCCTAGCCATATCAACAGCCTTGTACCGGGTACCGACATGGACACACCTTCCCCATGGAGCAAAGACCAAGCAAGATTGGCTCACAATCTACGGGATTGGCACTGGCTCACTGCAGCGTTCCTTGAATGGCGCGAACTCTGTGGCAGCTACCGAGGACGGCTCATAGTTTATGGTCAGAAACGCTCATCTCACGACTTCACGTTTCTAAGAGTTCGACAAGCAATCATCGCATTTGGTGAGGAAATTGTGTTCATTGGACCTCGTTCTACTCGCTCAGAATCTCACTGATCGACTGTGCGGCGATGCCCAGCCTCGCTTGGGGATCTGCAGATCGTGTCCACGGCAGATTCCATTGCTGTTACCAGGATTCTCCGCTGGCGCTGTTACCAACACGGTAAAAGCCACTGAGGCACTGACACGATTCATCACCGTTATCATTCGACACACCGTCACGGTTGGTTTTAGACGGCGATGTGGCCCAATCACCTGCTGTCATCTACACGGTGAGTCCAGAAGCGTTCGCTGCTTCACACATCAACCGAAAACGGAAGGCGGGGCTGGACGGATCGTGGCTAGCTGCTGGCAAGAATCCGTGCTGCTTACGTCGAGCAACACGTTGCCGCGAGGAGCCAATGAAACCGAGCCCAAAGTGTGCTCATTGTGCATTGAACTGCAGCAAGAGAAGTTCTAAGCCCGTCCTTTGGTCGCGTCTCTGACCGCGAAGTTCATGGCTGGCCACTGGCGGAATTGCCCTATCGTGAGGGAGTCGCCACTCTGAACGAAATCAGATGTCAACAACGGTACCGCTTCGGTCAAGAGCCATTTCCACGAGCAAAGTCTTGGTCGACCTCGACCACTCGCCGCGAGCACGCGATATACCTTGGTAACCCAGTCTGTCACAGTCTCAGCAGTGCGCTGCATCTGGTCTTGTCACCGGCAGATCATGCCTCATGTTTCAGGACTTGGGCACTGTGTGACTGCCTCAAGTCATGCAACTTGATGACATGCTCGCGAGCTGTATCAATTAATAATCGGTCTGACAGTGTTCTGCATCAACCAGGAGCAAAGGAGAAACAAACGGCCGTCATCAAAGGCTGTGTTTGGCCATTAGGACCGGTGGCAGGCTCTGGTGGCTCCTCCTGTACCAGGTGGTCGGGTCTGTTTCATGTCTGATTGACGTCTTGATCGCCATCCTGCTATGGTCGAAGACAGGCCAAGCAGGACCAAGGCGGTCTCATTGCAAGCACCGAAAACAGTGAGCCGATATCGTGCGTAGTGCGAACCCTGCGCTCGGCGCGCGGCAAACGCTGGAGACGGATCCGACAGTCGCAACTATGGATCTGTAGCTACTACACGTCCCCTTCACAACACGTCCACGCATTCGTGACCTTAAATGATTCGACGATGTATGGCTTTGGAGGTGCATGCCTTACGACGGCTCCCAACCCGAGAATGACTTCTTCACGGGCGAGACGAAGTCATTATGCATGGTATAGTATATGCATTCCACTCCCCGTCATTCCATGACTTGGGAGTTGGCTGATCTCTGCGCTATGACATGCAAACCTGGCGGCGCAAGTGCGCAGCATGGAGAGCTATGTTGATATGCGCATGATCCAGAAGCATGTCTCTAGCATGTGTTGGCTTTGCGGACGGCTTATTACCTCGGTGGCCTTGTCGCTCCTGTTACTCGACCCGCTCCGAGCGATGGGATTATAGTGAGTCCACGGATTGGTCTCAATGTATCAGGACCTTTCATGATATGCTCTCTTGATGCTCTCGAACAGGATGCTCTAGCATCAAGGACTGACCGCGCTAGATATCAATTTGTTTTCGTGCCCGCGTGAAACAGCACAACGTGTTGTATACAGCCAGCACTGCCAGCGAAACCAAGCGCAGTCTCTGACGCCAGGAATGGGAACGCTGTGCGGCAGTCTGGAGCCAGCAAGCGTCACTTCTCCCGACTTCAGCAGGGCGTACCTAGCCTTTGGCTATGTTCTCTGCTCCCTTCGATACCTTGACCTTTCCCCGCATCATTGGCAGACGACACATTTTGCTGTAAAGCCGACCAACGAGTGAGACCTTCAAGCACCATGGCTTCAATGCGTAAGAAGGTGACGTTGTTGACAGGATAGAGACGCTGAAAGCAAACGCCCGATGAGGCAGAACCACGTGAGTCAGCTGCAATGTTCCGTTCAACCTAGAAACAGAACCTCCGTGTGGACATGAGATCAACACTCCTAGGAATGGACCTACCATCATTACTATCTGCGCTTCACCAAGCTCCGCGACGTCCCCGTCAGTCTGCTTGCCTTTCTCCAGCGAAGGATAGGCACTACCTGCGTGGAATGCATCCGGTACGACAATGGCTCCGGTTTGTCTCGACAGCGTCGGCTTTCGTCGTGGTGTTGTCATTGGATGCTGGAGTGCACATGTGGCTCCCGTTGTCACGACTCGGACAGCACGCGCTGCGCGCTGCGAACCTGGCTCGAATGCAGCATCGCAGACTGTGAACGGCAGTAGGGCTCCCTCCAGCAGGCGATATGGCGCAAATGGCAACCACGGAGCTACAGCTCAAAGTGTCGGCTTCAACCCAACACGTGTATCAGATGTTATGAGCCTTTCTGGCAACCATGGGCAAGCAGACTTAGCACAATTCTATCAAAGTTGTGGAACTCATGGGTTTAGGCTCCACTACCGAACCTGCCAGCCGCTCTGCTGTGAACTTTATCCATCATAAGCATCGAACGTTTCTGCTGCAGAGCACTTCCTAAAAATGGACGAAACGTGTCCCTTTGTGATACCAGCGTGCTGTATACTCTTGAGCTCTTCGCATGGTAAACGCGCTGCGGCGATCGGGACCCGGGAATAGCTGACGTGTGCTGGAAGCGAAGTTGCGATCGTCGCCAATACTTGCAATTCATGCGATTCGACTCACACGCGCAGACCTCAGCACACTGAATCCTTGTCAGCCTTGGTCGTGGTGGACCCTGCTTGGTACGAAGAAGAATCCCAACTCGAATTCGCCCACCAGACGACATTGCTGGAACGAGTGGTCTACCACAGGAGGTTGCCTGCCATTGGACCGTGTCGCTAGCCAATGCCTCCCCTCATGCTGTTGGAATCAAATTTCTCGGACTCCGTGAAGCCTTTCACCATGCCACCTCCCCGACAGGATGCCGCCGGCAGTTCATGCAACAAGTGAACGCAGAGACAACCCCAGCTTCGATGGAGCAACCCTTGCAGCCTGATGATGTCGAGCCTGTGACAAGCGGAGCACAGGATTTGCACCAACAGTGCATGCATTCCCTACCTACACCCGCTGGATGCAGCATTCCTGGCAGGCATGGTCCTTCTGATGAGCATGTGCGAGTGTATGGGATGCCCAGGTCAGCTTCTTGCAGACGATTGCGCTCCTTGAAAGGCCACCACTAAACAACACGCTTCGGTCTGTCTCGAATCCACCCGCTGATAGTGGCCAGATATCGGCAGGCACGTCCGCGTAGATGCGAAAGTTCACACGGCACCACGGCTCCCAGATCGCCGCCTCGCGTGAAGGGGACGATGCGTCGAGCTCGAAATCCATGCGCAATGGGCCACGATGTGGTCGCTTGAATACTTCTCAAGTTCAAGACTTTGAGAATGCGACTGTGACAACGCCGGTCCACAGCAGCTGCGGATAGCCATCTCTTGCCCGATGAGAGCACCTCACCACTCGGCAATGAGCGTATCTTCCAGGCTGATCTAGTACTGCTACGTGCTACGAGGTACCTGATTCACCGGTCAATCTGCCTTGTCATGCAAGCTCATTGATGCCGATGACCACGGGGAACCATCTTTCCGACATGTCTCCGACGTCTGCAAACTGGCTGTTCCCAGAACCGCTTTAACTGCGAATCCGGCGGACCGCGCACCAGCGTGCTCGATTCGTCTGCCTGGTGCTCCACGGGATGTATTGTCGTTCTACTGACGGAAATGCCCTCGTAGACTCAAGCTGGTAACCTAGATGGCCAATTTCACCCCGGTGCAGCCACTACAAGGACCAGGCGGGAACAACATAAGACGAGGATCTACCTACTATGCGGTTGTAGGCTAGGGTGTAAGCATGCTGAATAACAGGCGTAGCTGCAGGGACTACACGTTGTACGATGACATGGATAGAACTTACTAGCACGGACTAAGACACTTTCAGGAGCGAGTGTAAGCAATAGCCAAGACCTCGCTGTGTTCAGGTCGTGATATCACACCTCAATCAACATGCGACTAGTCTATACAACATTGTCGGGGCACGCACGCATGGCCATCGAAAACGCGTCTCGCCGCCAAGCCGGCTATCTAACCTGGTGACTTGGTGGTTTCACCACGAGGTGTTGGCATGTTCATCGGGAGCACACAGAGAGGACTGCAATATGCGTGGAGTGGCTTCCGCTCGCCTCGATATCCCTCAACGTCTGGTGGTCAAAGCTATTGGCGGTGCATTGACGACCATTATCCAGGCGAAGCAGAATGCTGTCGAACATTGGCATCTTCGTGCCTCGCCAAACGAGGCATATGAGTGTGCGCAGACCTTGCTCTCTTGACGCCCTTACTTTTCGTCTGATGACCATAGCATAGCCGAATGCCTTGACTCCTTGCCAGAAGTCATTCGAAGCTGAGTAGCCACGCGGGAATAGAAAAAGGGGGGTGGCAACCTGGAAGAACGACGCTAGTGTGCAAGATGGATTGGATTAGATCGTGCCGTACTACGACACTGAAAGAGAGACGCATGCTTTGACGTATCAATATGGATGGATGCGCTACTAATGTTGCTGGACTCGGACCATCGCCGTCTCGCATCGCCATCGTGCAACCGATTCAGTCTTCCCATATTGCCGAAGGTTCATCACGAACATCGTCCTTGCAAGGCTGATGACAAGCGCTTTGCGAACATGGCAAATCTTATTACGCAATCTCGACGACGTCGGTCCAGTAAAGACCCGCCTCGTGAAGAACTCAGGCTCATCTTCATCACGACTCGTGCCGTGGAGAGCACTTTCCTGCCGCGTCGCTGGCAATGGCTCACCGCACCTATCTCGCTATGGTATCCTTGTAGCAATTCACCTGTCTGTATAGCGTGTGTCGCTATCGCTATACCACGTCGAGAAGGACTCTATTGATCCTGCCGGGCGAAGAGTGGTTTCCGGTTGTTCGTCGGCACATGTTGCTCCACCCAACCTACCATATCTGCCGCTCATGCACAGTCAATCCATCAATCCAAGCCGCACTCTACCGGGTGCAGTAACTCTACCATTCCGAGGCAACACAGAATAACGGGGCAACCTAGACCGTGACCCGGCACAGCGTCATTGTCGTGCGTCCTGCCCCCTTCCACGATCACGATCATGATTATTATAGTGCCGAGATCCTGAGGCACACCGTATCATACATGAATGCAGAATCATCACATTCAATAGTAGCGTCAAGCCAGTAGGACTGACTGATTCTGTCCATGACTTCGAAATCGCATGTTCCGATTCAAACCAACACTCTTGCTTGATTGCGGTTTCTGATATTTCGATCTTCAGCTGCTTTCATACCGCGAGTCATCACTGTCCCAGTAATGTAATGGCAAGTCCCCGTAGTGGATGGTGATTGCTGACTACCTGGTGACGAGGAGATGCTTCGGCTGAGGAAATAGCACGGTGGATTCGGCCGTGAACGATAACAAGGGCAGCTTAGGCAGGACATGCGCAAGAGAATGTTAATTGGTCATATGTGCACGGCGTGGAAGACCTGGATAGACTTTGTGTCAAGGATTCATCGACGGACGGAGTGGAGGAACCATCATATATTGCTGTACGGCGTGGTCAAAATATACACGAGAGGCACGCGTAGAGCACTCATAACTTGATTCAGACCTAGGGGCGAGCCGAAGAGAGAGACATACGCCGCTCTGGAACTAATCATCTTGCAGTCCACGTACCTCGTGGGAGTTGAATGACGATGACCCTAACACATCCAGAATACCGCGGATTGACTCTGTCACAGGTCTGCTTTCCACGACCCGGCTCACGCACAACCGCGGCCCTGGTTCGAAAGCTAGAGCAACCAGAGTAAGAAGGCTCTCGCGGCCGTGAAAGTCACCATCTTGGAGCCCAGGAAATCCGACTGAGTTGAAAGACAACGACTGTAACACACCCAGAATAACGAAGACTGTCCTGTCCACAAGTCGGCGCTCCAGGTCCCAGATGACGGGCGAACGCGTGTGCACAAGCGGATGCTGCAGCTAAACAGGCGGGTATGCAGCATGTGCCAAATTGCCTTGGCCGACAGAGCACCGCTTCTGTCCACCCAGGAGCGAAGAGTCCGCGCACTGCAACAACGAAGGTAGCTATGCAGCGGTGTGACGCCCATCACCAGCAGACAACATGGTCTAGACTATTCTCCTGGTACTCAGGAAAGACAAGAAAGAACAGGACGTATTGTCCGTGACATGCTGACGACACTGCAGGCACACAGCATGACCTCCTGCCAATCTGGACCAGCCTATGCAACAAAAATCGGCGACAAAGACAAAGGCGTCAGATTACTGAGCCGCACATAGTGATGGTCCTTCACGAGTTCACTGTCCCTTCTCCCGGTCGCAGTCTCTCATGCTTTTGAAGCACCAGCCATACCGTCCTCTTCCCGAATCCAGGTGAAGCCAGCCCAATGATCTCAACGAGCGCTTTGTAGAAAGTAAGGACAGAAGAATCGCCCGGCTGCTTGTACTTACTGCTCTCGATATTTCGAACCTTTTCCTGGATGGGTTGAAGTCGAGTGAAAAGTAGGCGGCCAGAGCAGAAGCACGAAGAGATGGACAAATCCGTCGAATCATATGGCGCCTTTTCTGTGAGGGCTTCATCGTCGCAGCATCTGGTAGCCTATACTGTGAAGACGGTGATCGCCAGGAGGAAGGAGAGCGGTACGGTGTTTACCAGCGCAAGTCCCGATAGAGCAGCACAAAGAGCGATTGATGCCAGGAAGGCTTATTCAAACCACAGACAATGGCTGAAGGTGAGGCGCATGGATCGAGGGCACAGGCTGATGACTTGCTTCCCAGGGCGTGCTACATGATACATTTAGCCATCTACGATAACTGATCGAACTCATCCATCACGTCGTTTGTGTCCTGGACCTCTGCCAACGCGGGCGGCTCCTCAAGAGGTCCAATTGCCTCTTCACCCACGATCGCTTCTTCAACTGCTGCTTTACGTCTCCAAACTCGAGTCCAACGGTTGCCCCATAGAATGATCATATCTCGTTCTGCGCTGTCGCCGTCGTAACGCTCAATCATCTCGTCTTGCGCACCATTGGCCACGGCAGAAACTGCATCCTCAATCGCGGCGAAGAGTTCCCTCATACCCTCGCGCTCACGTGGCAGTGCTTCGTCAATTTGCTTGCGTTGATCGAACGGTAGGCTCATATTATTACGCTCACGCAGGACTTGACGAACGCGGTTGGTGACCTTGAACATGGTGATCGAAACCATCTCGTAAATCTGGGAAGAGGCGAGCGCGCGGCCTCTGTCCATGCGATCGTGGAGAGCGTACTGAATGACAGCCATCGGAGTGATGATCATGTAGTTCAGCAGCTTGTCGATGATGTTGACGGCCGTGCCCGGATGCTCTGCCCAGAAGTCGATGACAGATGCAATGATCTGTCGCCGAGCGGCCTCGGATTGCTGGCCGATGCTGAGGAGACGGTCCTTGCACCGGTCGATGGTGGACAGCACATGCGACAGAGATTTCGAGCCGATGCTGAGGATTGAAGTCGTGTAGATGTCGGTGCTTGGTACCAGTGGATCGGCGAAGCTCATGGCTGTGGCCTGCTCGTGAACAGAGTCCAGAATGCGCTGCACCTCCTCCTCCGGTGCCTTCTTCTTGAGCGCGGCCAGCACTTCGCGACCTTCCTTGGCAAAAGGAGTGGCGTCGCTGTTGTACTTGAAGTCTGGCATATCCTTCTCCTTACTCGCCGGAATAAGATGATGGTATACGGTCGGTAATGTTTCGCGAATGCGCTTAGCAAAGGACAGTCGGATTTCCTTGTCCAGAGCACCATTGATGAAGGCTTTCTTCGGATGAAGATCAGGAAGATCGACGTCACCCTCCCTGAGTAGAGTTAGCACTGTCGAATAGATCAATCGATGGAAATTGCTTACCATTCTGTCCACTTCCACCGGAACTCGAAGTTGCTGAGATGATGAGCAAACCAATCCATGAAGCGGTAAGACAACTCCATGTCCATTTGATCAATATTGCGAAACAAGAATCTGATGGCACGTCCGAGTGTGGGCGCTACTGCTCCTGGGGAGATCTTGCAGGACTCGGTGATCAGCGAGTGGTAGTAGATTAGTCTGTGCTCTGGCGTAGGCAGCTGGAAGATCTGAGAGAAAATGGCATCGATCACGATATCTTCTGGCTTCCACGTAGGTCGGCCATCTTGGATGTCACGTAGCTTGTCGAATGTTGTTGATCGCTTCACGAACGTGTCCTTGGTCCAGAAGCAGTCGATCTCCGTCAAGTACTTGGCAACGATGTTTCGGTTGAAGTCGAGGAGATTGATGGTATCGACGATGGTGTCGCGGAGAAGTGAAGATGCGATGTTCGAAGTAGACGGGACCGACTCGATGTCCTGGTCGGCAAAGATGGAGAAGTGCAGCTCTGGCAGTAGGTTGCGAGATTCCGACTGTACTGGGGATGGCACAGTGATGGCTGGGAAAGCATGCTTGACCGGGTCAGGAACCTCACCATTGTCGTTTATCTCTTCATTACCGTCCACTTCCTTGATTTCCTTCTTCACACCAGGCTTGAAGGATGGGTCGAAGGCTCGTGGTATGCAGTTCAGCTTCCAACCATTGTTTGCCTCCTCATTGAGCTGTGATTGCAGCAGCGATATCACGCTAGCACACGTCATAGCCTTCTCTTCGTTCTCGCTCGACGTAGGGTATGGATCAACCAGGGCCTCGAGTGCGTGGGTAGCGGATGCGATGATGTCGGTCTTCTCCAGCAGCTCAGCCACTTTCTGCAGCATTGACTCGTCCTTGGAAGCTGCAACCAGGTATGGGATGGTCAGAAGGATGATCTTGACCAGCTCGATCCCGACAGCATCCTCTGACGATTCTGTTTGCAGATCCGCGGCGCGGCTAAACAGCTCGTCCAGAATAGGCAGAACACCGTCTTTTTGGAACAGCTCACTCAAACATGACAGGAACCGCAGCAGCAGCTTGACTTGGCGCCATTGTTCAGCTTCCAGAGCCTGCTGCAGTCTCTCTCCCGTGCGATTGATGACGTCCTGCGCCACCTCCGACTTCTCGATGTTCGCGTACTGAACCACTGCCGCGATAAAGGGAATCTTGAACGGCTGCTCTGCTACCACTCCAAGCGCAACAGTGCCGAAAGTCTCCTTCACGTACTCGTCGTCATAGTTGTCGGCTGCGAGTTTGGCGAGGTTTCCAGCGACTTCGTGAGGGAGTCTGCCATGGTCTTCGGCGATTTCGCAGAGGCCTCGTCGAATGCGTGTGCCTGGCGGAGGCTCTTGGCGTTGGCGCTGGTTGCGGTAGCCTTGGTCATACTCATCATCCTCTACGTTAGATGAAGTCAGCTCGCTGGTCACATACCAATGCTGATCGAGGCGCATTCAGGAGGCTTTACTTACCACGACCGCGTTTGCGATTGCCGCCGCCACCATGGAATCCTCCTCTCCCTCGTCCACCTGATCTGTGGTCGCGGCGATAGTCTGTATCCCCCATGGCGGTGCCGATAGAATGTTGGGTGTTGTGATTGAGTATGTCGTGATTCAGCTTCACTTTATGAACTAGAGAGCTTGCGCGCCTTCTTCGCGCGACTTGCTTGTGTGGCTGACGCAGGGCCGTGCACGAAGAACGCCACATCGCTCACTTCACCATAAAAACTGTCTATTGAGGCCTCTAAAGAATATCCCACCAACACGGCAGTTACGAACATCGCAAGAACTTGACCTCTGCTATCCAGTACGACCATACAAGTAATACCACTACCGATATGCCCGCCATCAGAACCTCCAAGAACCGCAAGCCGCCTCCAGATGGCTTCGACGACCTGGAAGACACCCTCCTCGAATTCTCCAACAAAATGAAAGACGCCGAGAACGCCAGCCACGAAGGCAAGAAGAAGCACGAGATGCAATGGCCCATCTTCCAAATCACCCATCAACGTACGTATAGCTCCTAAACGCTTACCCACAAATCTTCCCAAAGAACTCTTCACCACGCAGCATCATATGGCCCCACGAGACATCAAAGTCCAAGCCCGCAAGAGGGCCCCCAAAGGTTCGTCTCGTTTCCCCGACCAGCAGCGGCATACAACGCGCGGGCCCTCGCACCCTCTCCCCTAACACTTCGTTTTTCTTTAGGTTCCCGCTACATCTACGACCTCTACTACGAAAAAGAAGCAATATCCAAGAAACTCTACGACTGGCTCCTCAAAAACGGCTACGCCGACGCGAATTTGATCGCCAAGTGGAAGAAGCAGGGGTATGAGAAACTTTGCTGCTTGAGGTGTATTCAGACCAAGGAGACGAATTTCAACAGTACGTGTATTTGTCGCGTGCCGAGGGAGCAGCTGAAGGAGGATCAGGAGATACAGTGTGTAAGTTGTGGGTGTAGGGGTTGTTCTAGCGGAGATTAGCTCTGCTGCTTAGAGTCACATTTTGGGTGGGCTGCTGATGGTGGCGTTCGAGGGGCGTTCGGAGTTGTGGTATTGAGGCGAGGCATCGTTACTGTAGGTGTCTTCGTGATGAAAGCTCATTGATGGTATTGTGACTCTTCATGCTCCTCTGTACAGCATCTCCATTTCTTTCATCTTGCCTCTACATTCCGCTAAATATACAGAGAGTGCCCCAACCCCATCCCGCTCCGCCGTGTTGGCACGGGGATGCCGCGCGCGAACGCTGTCGTCGTCTTCTGCGTCCCAAGATCAATTGAATGCTGTAGTGCAGTACCACCTCGCCAAAATTTTCAGAAGCGCCTTCCCAAATGCACTCGTTGCCACATATCTACATTGCCGCGCCATCTGCCAAAGTTCACTCCACCCACCTTCCAAAAAGTATTACTCCAAGAAAAGCCTGGCCTGAAGTAGTGTGTATCATCATTGAATCGAAGTAGTCGGTGCGGCTTGCGCGGTGAAAGCTGTTTGCGTGGGAGTTCGAGGTTCTTCAAAATTGTCCATGTTCGTGTCAAGACGGAGCTGTCTAGCTCGTCCTTCCAGGTCCCAGTCCTCTGGCGAGCTTGGCGATTGAGGTCCACTCTCCAAGATGAATTGCTTGAAGCTCATTGCATGCTTGCTACTGTCAGTTGATTTGGTCTGGTGCAGTGCATTTGGTGGTAGGTCCGGAGCATCTTGCGCCGAGTCAAAGTACTGAGACTTCTCGGCTCTGGGTGTGGTATCATACTTGACTTGCTCAAGCATTTTGCCGATGGACCCTACTGATGATGGCCGTTCAAACTTTTCATCCTCGATCTCCATGTCGACAGGAACGTTGTTGAGCAAACAAAGGTTCCTGTTTAGATACTGCTCAAGTCTGTAGCACTGTCTATCCCACTGCTCGCTGAGTAATCGATGGGTGGTCTGTATGTCCTGCACGGTGAAGCCAGCAGGAGGTGCCGCGATTGACCCTGTTGGACTGTGGCCACGCTTCGCCTTGCTAGGTGGCAAGGTCAGAGACAATGGCGAGTTGTCGCGACGTATTGGCGAAGATGGCGATCGATTGCTTGACGGAAGAGCCGGGAATGAGGGCGCATGCACAGAAGAAGTTGCACGCTGGGTCGTCTTCTTAACATGTGAGAACCCACGCTTGACGGCAGCCGTCGATCCAAAAGGACCAGGCTTTGATTGTACTGGTGACGTGGGCGACTCCAGGTCTGCCATCACTTTCATTGTGGCTTCGGCAGATTTGAACGCCGCAGCACGACCGTCGCCCATGGTAGGCAAATGAATCAACGTCGTATTTTCGATAAGCGCATTGACCAGATCTGTCAAGCCGTGCAGCGGTATGTCATTGTCATCGCAATGCACCTCTAACAGCGTACGATTGGCGCGAAGCACTTCGGCGAGAGTGCTCGCACCTTGGAATCCAAGCTTCTGCTTCTCAATCCGGAACACTTGCATCGTCTTGTTCTCCTTCAAGCCAGCTAGTGCATCGTTGATACCAGGTCCAAATTTCGAAGTGGCCAGCCTTGACTCGTCGCCTGACAGGTCTAGCTCAACGAGGGAGGTATTTTCGGCAAGCAGCTTGCTCAGAGCCCGGCAGGTGTCTTCACTGGCATCGCCAGGCAAGGCAGTCTGTGAAATGTCCAGGAACTGGATCGTCTCGTTGCCGGTCACAGCAGAGAGAATCTTCCGGAAATGGTGCTCATCTCGGTATTCTATGGCCCTCATGCTCAAATGAGTCGGCGTCCTGCCGCTGGAAATAGCTTGTATCACTTTCTCCAGTCCCTTAGTCAGTAGACATTGACTAATGTCCAAATGCATATTGCGCGCCGTCCCATTATCGTACGAAAGACTTTGCAGTAATGTCGCGACGTCGTTTCCAGAAAGGTAGGTGTTATCGACATAAAGCTCATGCAAGCTGTCCGACTGCGGGTGGGCAAGGTACGTTGAAATCGCATCAATCGTGGCCGCGTTCAGTGAAGTGCCACTTAGACGCAACTCCTGCAGACGCCATATCAGCAGCGTTTCCGCCGTGATGAAAGGCTCGGTTCCAGAAGTCCTCGACACGTTCGACAAGTTCAGCTTCCGAATGAAGCCAAACATGCCCAGCTGGCTGTCGAAAGCACCGGGATTCAGCCGGGCGCCATTGCCTGCGATCTCCAGCGACTCCAGAGTATTCTCCTGCGCTCGCAGTGCATCGAGTGTGAGGCCCAGACTGCGGTCGGTCAATGCACAGCGATTGAGCTCGATCGCGCGGAAATGGCAAGACTTGTCCACAGCCGCGCCCACGAGATAGTCCAAATCCGTCTCGCTAAGCTCGATACCGTTGAGGGAGACCCAGTCCACATTCGTTGTTTGATGTTTGCAAAGCGGGAACAGCGCTTCGACTATGCCACAACCAATGTCCCTCGTCCTACCTGGCTCGTCTTCAGTGGGGTCCGGCGCAGCATGCTGTGATGTTATGCAGCCAGAGAAGTCCAGCCGCCGTAGGCGCTTGCTTGTTGCTGCCAGAGCTCGAACTTCCTGAACCAGAAGCGAAGACCGACTCAGTTCTTCGGCGGTCAATCGTATGGGTGTGCCGCGCTTTGTACGCGAGCAAACAAGCTCCTGCCCATAATTGTCATGCAGTCCGTTGAGACTGTCGAGCGGCACATTCGCAAACGACAAGCTGCCGAAGCTTTCGTTGTATCTCAGCGCGCGCGTGATAGCCAGAAGTTCGAGAGGTCCATAATTCGGGCGACGAGTATCCGCTGGGGGAAGCAGCACGAACCGAGGAGCATCCTCACAATTGTGATCGAGGGTGTACCGCACGTTTGCAGGGTTAACACCGTATGAGACGCAGTATGCTATCAATGATCGATCCAAACAGCAATGCTCTTCAATGCTGCTGTCAACCGGCGGGGCCATCAGATCTTCAACATCAGCCGGTGCGATGAACCGGAACAGTCGGTGGCCACATTCAGGCCGCAAGTAGTTTTCGGAGAAGCATAATCGAGCGGCGATCTCGTGGGATGCGGCGGAGGCGAGATGCAATGTTCGTGCTTTTTGCAATGGCTGTCGAAAGGTCAAATCGAATGTGTCGTCGATGCTGCTGACCTTGACCGATGAGAGAGTCAAGATCCCGTAGCAGCATTGCGAATGGTTAGTAGTCAATGAAGGGCTCGAGGTCCGCATGACGGGCTTGATGAGCTGGATCAGATGTACCTTATGTACACCAATGGCAAGAAAGCACACTGTGGAAGCTACCTTCGTCAGATCGTCGGAAGATGACCTGCTCCCCGACTTCACCGCTGGCTGTCGCTGAACAACCTTGAAAATTGCACAGTTCGAGGGATCGTAGTCATTATCTCTTTCCACAATCCGCGCTGCGTTCTCCAGGTTGTAGGTTGAGATATATGCGGTTTCGCGCAGTCGAGCTTCAGACACAGCATACCGCATCTTGACCAGCCAGACATCACGTTCTTCCGGATTGTTGAATTGAAGCGTGACGGACGAAGCCTGGCCAGATTCTTCGTCCAAGTAGCAAATCTCCAGCGCAAAGTGTGGCTTGCCATCGTCCAGCTTATGCGTGGCTACCACCTGCCGCAAAGGCACTCTCCCATCCTTGTCGCCAGATGAATCGGAAAGCGTCTGAAGATCACTTTGGGAGCCGACCGAGGGCATAGAGCCATGCCGTACAGGAGGACTTCGACCGGCCGCAGAAGGAATCGCCTTGAATGTCTCGGCAGCTTTCGCTTGAGACTTGTACCGCAGGATGTAGTTGTCGCTCAGCACCAAATACTCCTTCTTCTTGCGGAACATTCCCGCACTGGTCTGGACTTCGCCGTGATGAAGCACGGTCCTCGAAAGAGGCAGGGCATCCGTGATGGCGTTCTCGAAGCTCACTGAAGGTGCTTTCGAGGAGGTCGTGGACAAAGGCTCGCCGTTGGTGTATCTGCTGCTCATGAGCTCCTCACTGCTGCCCCGCACGCTATTCTTGAGCGACTCGAAGACTGAGGGAGGTCGCTTCGACACCTTCATGCTAAGAGATGGTCGCCTCGCGTGAGACCTCGGCGGCTGATCCGACAGCGGTCTCGACTTGTTGTCCTCTTCTCTTGCTACATCGGGGTGATCGGGATTGGTGTACGAGCTCGGAGTTCGGATGTGTTTGTGTTTCTTGCTCAGCGTCTTGGGCGGTTTGGCAGCTCCATTGCTGCTACTGCCGCCATGGTGGTCGGAGGATGATGAGGGAGAAGACTTGAGGGCTGTCAGGGCGAATATGCTTCTCCGCCTTCCCCATGAGCTGTCGTTGGAGTTCCTGGCGGAAGGCATCGCCCCCGGTCGGTCGTCGAAGTCAGTCGCTCGGAGATTGGTGGCTCGTGTCCTTAGAACATCTGGCTATTGCAGCTCGCACGCGCGCATCTCTCGACGGTCGCTGGTGGCATCCAAGGACGTCGCAACCTAGCAGCGAGTGGTGGCGATGGGGAATGAGAAAACAATAATAGCGGTGCAGCTGCTCCTGGTCCAGCGCCAGCACCGGATTCCACTGCTGAACAGAAACGACACATGAAGAGGTTAAAGTTGACAGGACTACTGACGGCCGGGAAGACACTGATGACAGGACAGGCACTCGACGAAGCCATTTAGACTTTGGGCACTAGCATACCAGGTTCCGTGCGCATCATAAGGTATCCGCCGATCGCATCCAGCGTTGACGGTGCTGCTGTATCTGCATGAGTGGTGCAGTTTCATCTCAACACCGCGACCTAACAATGACCGCCGGCCCCGTGCTACATTACGCGCATCTCGGTGCACTCGAGATGGCGATATGCTGCTGCACGTCTACATGTCGCAGCCGCCCCATCCTCGTGTGCAGCATGACGCGCCAACACGGCGTAATATCACGAAGCTCTGCATATATCGCAAGGTTTCATGGATGCCGCATTTTCTCCCTCCTCATCTAATCCTTGCCCGGCCCGCCGCAGCTCAACGATAGCCATCCCATCCTGGCAAGCTGGTATCTCGCGCCCATGCCCGGCTGCAGTGCCTGCTGAGCCACACCCGGAGCCGCATATGCTTGCTTGCTTCTGCACCGTGGCCCTCGTATTGGAAATGCGCATACATATCGCACCACTACGGCAACGCGTTCTTGCCAACGCCAGCCCACACGCCTGCCTCTTTCCCGTCAGCAATCACTCTCAACCGACCGCCATGCTCGTTGACACCACCGGAACACAGATGTGCGAGATGTTGCCGGCCATCCGCCGCCGTTGTCGTTAGAGTTGTTCAGATCAACGGTCCACGTTGTGAGTGACGTTGCAACCTCGAGTGATTGGTAGCGCCAACATGAAGCTCTCTCCGCGGTTTCCAGACGCTCCGGATGGCGCCCCGAACACTTCAGCTCTGTTGTCGACTGCACATCTCCCTCCATCGCCACCTCCTCCACGCGTTTTGCCTCAATACGATGCACGGCATTGCAGCAGCTGCGGGGACAGCGACTGTCGGTCTGCAGCTCTAGCTACATAGCTGTAGCCGCAATCGTCCCACTCCCGCAGCGCACGGCTTTTCCGCCACGCGCGCAAGCGATACTGTGAAAGCACATGTAACCAGATAACTCAAGCCTCCTAAGGGGCGTCTCTTTTGAATTCTACAGATACCCACATGCATGTCCGTCGTAACTACCAAGCAACGCCAAGTCATGTACTCTGCTGGACCTTGCGAGCATGCAAACGCTCAAACTTGCCCAAGCACTAGTATTTGGAAGCGGTGAAGCCTCCAAGATCAAATGGCGCTTCACGGCCGAAATGCGAGCTTCCGACACTGCCACGGTGCCAGAACAATGTCTCACCCTGCGGTGATTCCAAGAAATTGGCACAATTACGAACACCCCCAGCCAGTCGCGTGGTCAGAGTCTTCTGTAGCGAGGGGCTAGAGCATCCAGGGGAAGAACATGCGAAACCAACTGCTGACCCATTGCGGTATCAGCTGCGCAGACGAAGCGACAGTCACCTCGAAAATAGCGGAGCTGCCATTGAAGCTGTCGCGAAGCAGCAGCTCGTGCACATTGAGATAGGTACACGCACACCAAACGCCACAGTAGTAGTAAGCTTGTAGGTACAGGTACCGCACGCTTATGCGGCATCGCCAAGGTAAGCTCAGCTTCAGCTTCATGTTGAGCTGCGCAGGGTACATCCCAGCACAAGCCTTTTTGCATCTCATGGGATGAGCCTGTGAGTCATCCGAGCACCATCACCATCTCAAACAAGTCTGCACTCCTGCTACAGTACTCGTAAGGCCGACTTAACTGCTTGCGCGCCGCGGGTCTAGCACGTTCGATCATACGAGAATCTCACCACGGCCCAGAATACGATCAACAAGCGTATAAAAAGCCGCGTAGCGCGATGTACTCCGTGTTCATTCCGCGGAGGAACACAGTGCAATGCTTAGCAACGGCAATGGCTCTAGTCACGGCATTTGCATACCCAGCTCTCTATCTCTATATCCACATCTATTCTTTCAGCCGCCTCGTCGCTTTCGCCGCAACAATCGACGATAGCGCTCCAATGAACAAACACACGCCTATCCCACTAAGACCGTCCGTCGAATGATGTTCATCCGGATGCGCATCCGTCGCGAGTTCTGGACTCTTGCCTGGTTCTAAGATCGAGAATACCACCCAGCTGATTCCCGTGCCGACGAATTGTGGCAGGGTTGTGTAGATGTTGAGGATGCCAAGGTATATCCCGCTGAGCTCGCCGGTCGACGAGTCTGCGGCTGATGCGTTGGAGTCCTGTCGGATGTGGAGGGTTGTTGGGTTGTTGCGTCCAATGAGTTGAACGTCTTCTGAAATGCGGACGCGCTGGATGGCGCTGTTGCGAAGAGTGGTGTAAGGTAGCGCAGAGCTGAGTTTGTTGATCTCAACACCGATATACGTTCCCACCGCCACACCAGCAATCGCTGACGGAATTCCAAGAATCGCCATCAAGAAGACCGCGAATCCCACCGACTGCACAATCGGCGCCCAAATCATCAGCGCTGCGAACATGGCGCATCCGACCGTCCAGACGTTGAGGAGGGAAGGCTTCTTGGTCCCTATTAGTGGGACGTCAACGATGCCCTTCAAGCTCTCAGGTGGGCGTGGAGTATAACCTGGTCGGTCTTCATCTCCGGGGCTTGTGACAAGCCATGGCAGCACAACCGATGTTGTAAAGCCGACTGTTGAGTGGATGATCAAACCTAGGCTGCCGACACGGCCTACTTGGGTGAGGGCGTCGCCAGTGGGCGCTTCATGTCGGAGGTAAATCTCGCCTACCCACGTACTGCCGTAGAACATGAGAGGGAACCAGCCAATCCACGACCAGAATTGCACCCAGCAGAGTGCTTGGATGCGCTCTGGTACGTAGAGTGCTCGTTCGTAGATCTGCCAGACTGTGGTAAGGAGGCTCTGGCTCTTCTCGGAAGGCTTCTCGCTGAATGAAGTGTCAGCACGTAGCCACGCGTATGTAGCGGAACAATCTCACCCATCAGAAACCAGTACTCGTTCCGTCACAGCCCAACACGTCGTAAATTGCGTCGCTGTCATGACAATCGCTGCCATAGCGCAGACTTTCTTGAACTGAGTGTCGCCGAACAGCGCACTAGGTAGAATAGCATTCAAGTCAAGGGCACCAAACCCAAATACCAACATATGGCCGACGCCGACCATCCTAGCCACTTCAGCACATCAGAACCTCCAGCCTTGGTGTGTGCAATCTTTTTAGAATGAAGAGACTCACCCCATGCCGCACCAAGCTGCTGTTGGTGGACTGGCAGAGCATCGACGACCAACGCTCGACATGTTGCTTGCGCTGTAGTAGATTGTTAGCATAGCTCCCAGCTCTTCACTGCCTGCTGCTCTGTAGCCTTACCGATATTGATCACAAAGTCCAACACATAAATATCAAAGACAGCCACCATGACAGTGACCTCTTTCCTCTGTTCTCACACATCAGCATCCACTATCACACCTCCCTCCCCATGAGACGTCATGACCTACCCTCCCCTCCTCCCTAACCCACCACCCCACCAAATCCTCCGCCCACCCCAACACCAGCAGACAACCCGCAACCGCCACCGTCCCTCCCACCATAAACGGCCTGCGCCGCCCATACCTACTCGTACTCTTATCACTAATCATTCCAATTATAGGCTGCATAATGAGTCCACTCAGTGGCCCCGCAATCCACACAAGACTCATGTTTCCCTTCGACAAACCGAGCGCGAGGAGATAGGGTGTCGCATAAGTCTGCTCAGTGCCCCAGCAGAATTGCAGGCCGATAAGGGATAAGGTGAGGAGGAAGAGGCGGAGAGATTCGGTGTTGCCGCGAATGCGTGGGTGGCCGGCCCAGGTTGAGGAAGAGGTTTCGACGACCATGTTGGGTGATTTCGATCTGGGAGAGGTGTCGTCTGTGAGGAGTGATGCGACTGCGATTGAGAGAATGCTCTGTTCAGTTGTAAGGCAGTCCGCTGTAGCGGAAGTGCTGGAGGCCTTGTTGAGAGGTCAACATTGGGATGTTTCGTGGAGCGCGCGAGTGCTGCGACGGTTGGGCAGTCACATCGGAGCCTTGCTCAAGTTCGTAGGGAAGAGTGTCAGAGGTGGAAAGGTAACAAATGAGGTGGTGCCATCATGTCGATGTTGATGTTGGTCACCAGGCAAGCGGCAGCAGGCGGGTAGTGTGCCTGGGGCCCAAGATTGCTGTGAGCTCCAAGCTCGACGCGTTTCTTCCCGTCAGACACGTGTTTGAAAGCTGTGTGAGACATGAACAATACACATTCATCATCGTGCAAGGCTTCTCCGTTCCTGAGATAGCTGCTGCTCTATATACCGGGGCCGATCTTGCCCTCTATCTTCGCGCCCTGGTTCGTGCCTTAGAGGACTTCTGCCTCCTCTGCACATCATCGTCTAAATCGTTTCTGTCTGCTGTTTCGAAGTCGTGATTCCACCATTTAATGTAGTCTCAGATTCACAGAACAGCTTCACACAATGCAGCGAAGCATTAACCATTTTTTGCATCTACAACTTGTTTGGCTCGATCTGGTGCTGTGGCCACTGGTAGCCGGCAGCGTCGGCGAACTTGTAGCCGTAAGAAGATGTGAAGTCGTCGAGCACAGCAGGGCCACGAGAACCTGCGGAAATGTTAGTACGAGAACGTACATGCATACGTGACTCTACTGACCGTATGGGTAACCCATTGGGATGATCTCCTTGTTGTTGTCGAGGTAGTGCAGGAGTGGGGTAAAGATTCTCCACGAAGCATCAAGCTCATCGTCACGCACAAAGTTGGAATGGTCGCCCTTGAGCGAGTCGAGGATCAAGCTCTCGTACGCCTCCGGGATCTTCAAGTCAGAGAATCGCCTTCGGTAGGTAAGGTCGAGCTCGGTGACAACGGTCTGCATGCTCAAGCCTGGCAGCTTGGAGTTCATCTTGATGTAGATGCTCTCATTCGGCTGCACTCGGATCACCAGCTCGTTACGCGGGATGTCTTTGAAAATACCGGATGTGACATCCTTGAACTGGATGCGAACCTCTGTCTTCTGCTCGTTGAGTGCCTTACCTGCCTTGAGGATGAAAGGCACACCGTCCCAACGCTCGTTCTTGATGTATGCGACCATCGAGGCGAAAGTTGGGCAACGCGATTCCTTAGGTACAGTGTCATCCTCCTTGTAGCCTGGCTTCGAGCCGTCCAACGACTTCTCGTACTGGCCGATGATTACGTTCTTTGGTTCGATGGCTGGCATGCCTCGTAGTACACGGACCTTCTCGTTGCGGATGTCCTCGGCGCTGAAAGAAATGGGACGCTCCATCGCGAGTAGTGTGAGGATCTGGAGAAGATGGTTCTGCATAACGTCGCGAATGATGCCGAACTCGTCAAAGTAGCCGCCACGACCCTCAGTGCCGAATGGCTCCTTGAAGGTGATCTGGACGTTGTCGATGTGGTTGCGGTTCCAGGTTGCGCCGAAGAACTCGTTACCGAATCGGAGGATGAGGATGTTCTTGACCATCTCCTTACCCAGGTAGTGATCGATACGGAAGATCTCATCCTCCTTCCAATTTGGTCGCAGTGCCTGGTCAAGTTCTCTGCTGCTACCAAGGTCCTTGCCGAATGGCTTCTCGATGATGATGCGAGAGATGCCGTTCTTGGGGTAATTGTTCTTCTTCAAGTGCTCGGAGACGGGGATGAAGACTGATGGTGGTAGTGCCATGTAGAAGACACGGTTGTTCTCTTTCTGTCCCTTCTCGAGCTCTTGAAGGTGCTTCTCTAGCTCTTGAAAGCTCTCGTCCTTGTCGTACTGGCCACTGACGTATGATGTGAATTTAGTGAACTCGTCGAGCTGCTGCTCCATCTCCTTTGTGGGAGTCTTGATGTGTGACTTGACTCTCTTGAGGTACTCTTGGTGGTCCATCTTTGTTCGAGCATAGCCAACGATCTTGACATCCTTGGGCAGGAAGCCATTTCTGAAGAGGCCGAAGAGCGCTGGAAATGTCTTCTTCTTCGCGAGATCACCCGAGGCGCCGAGGACAACGATGACGGTGTCCTCCTTCAGCTCCATGGTGCTGCACATGTAGCCCTGTCAGCGCCTGCTCTCGAGTACGATGCTTGTGCGACGAAACATCACAGTTGAAACACGCGATCCAGTCGAGGTGGCCGTCGCATGGTCACTGCCTAGATGGTTCCGATGTCCAAACCGCCATCACATACATCACATCACGTCTTCAACAAAAAAGTTTCACCGCAGTTCAAACTTACCCGGCATTCTGCTCAACGTCCGGATGGATGACGGTGTCAGCCATTGTGCTGTAGGTGATGCGTGATGGATGAAGTGTTGGTGTATGTGGTCGATTGGAAGTGTGAGGGTAGAGGTAGAGACTTGTGAGGATGACGAACAGTCCGAGAAAGCAGCGGCAGAAATGTTGGGCAATGTTGTCGGTGTTAAGCAGCAGTGGCCCTGGAAGCTCTGTGAGTTCCGCCGGTGGGGAGCAGACGGGAGCGCGTTCGGCCTTGATCGTACGTCACACTTCACAAGATTACATGTACATGTAGAGATCACCTCACTTCATTGTGGCGGCGTGCGTTATGCCCGATTCGACGCAGGTGAATGGAAGATCTGGACTACATTTCCAACTGCTCATCTAGCCGCAATGGTTCCCTCAATCGTGCCCGCATGTGTGAGCACTTCGTGAGGTTGAACGCAACCGTGATGGGGCCGTGGTGGCGCGCTCTGCGAGAGACAGCCGCACACCTCCGCTGCCGATGAACGCATTGCCACGTGCAAAAGCCGGCCAATGCCTCCGTCAATCTACATAACGTCGAAGTCATTGTCTGCTCGCCTTCGCGAGATGAGCCGAAGGCCGGGACATATGTACAATACCCACACATCTGGCGTGTGCACCTGCCGTGCCGGGGTGCTGCACGAGGGAGGTGATTGCGATGCGGACATGTCGCCGCAAGTGCCAATGGTCAAATGCCATCGGCTTCCGGTAGGGAGTGATCCACGCTCGCCTTTCAATTTTGTTTCGAGTGTGTCGACACAGTGTCTCCCTTTGGCAACAAAAGCTCCGCGATACTACATGTTATAGCGATGTGTTCCACTAGGTAGCTCGCTGTGGAGACACTTTCTCCGACTGTTTTGCTGCTTGATTACAGAGCAGCCAGCTTGCCCGAGCACAAGCCGAAAATTGGTGGACATGCGAGGTTGGCGTCATGCTGTGATAGCAGCGTCGGACTATCGATCCAGAACAATCCGATATCACGAAGCATGCCTTAAACCACTCCATAGCATAGCTTGTGTAGCGTTTTTGGATAGCGTTGATGAGAATGGGATGTGGAAGCTCTGCTCCTGCAAAGAGTCTGTGTCGACGGGCTCGTGGGCATGGGCGTGACACGACTGCGGCTTCCTCGTCAATGGTTTATGTGTTCACTCAAAGCACTCATACTGAGCCGAGTAACGTGAATGTGTTGTGATTATAGAGAGATGAGGAAACGTGGGAGGTGGAGGGGTCACATGAAAGATGCCTGATCGAAATTTGTTGCCTGCGGCAAGTTCCGTGTTTAGCGCAGTTCTTCGCACAGCCTTGGCATCTCGCTTTTGGGATCTCTCGAAGTAGTAGAAGGCAGAGACGGACGACATCACCCAACGACAATTACCGGACCGACGACGATCGCCAGACAATACCGCCGCCATGTCTTCCGCCGACGCAAAGGGACACAGATTATACGTCAAGTACGTCGTCACCACCATCGAGCCCGAACTTCCAAAACATGAAATAGTAGATAGGCGATCGTTTGGGAGATATCAGAAGGGATTCACAAGATTTCGCACAGCATACTAATGGTGTCGCTACAGGGGCAAGCACCTTTCCTACCAGCGTGGAAAGCGCAACACCAACCCAAACACATCACTCATCAAGATCGAGGGTGTAGACGACCCAAAGGGCGCCTCATTCTACCTGGGAAAGCGCATCGCATACGTCTACCGCGGCAAGAAGGAGATTAGAGGCACTAAGATCCGCGTAATCTGGGGCAAGGTCACCCGGACACACGGTATGAAGTTGCGAGTTGGAAGTGGGGATGGGACAAGTGGCTGACAGGAAGACCCTACAGGCAACTCCGGCCTCGTGAGAGCACAGTTCCGCAACAACCTCCCAGCCAAGTCCTTCGGCGCCATGGTGCGCATCATGCTCTACCCAAGCGCGATATAACGAACTCGAACGTACTTCAGCAATGGGCCGGGAAACGGGGGCGAGAACTTTGGTTGCAGCATGGGCGTGAGCCAATGAACAGTAGTAGCAGGAGCGGGATCAGCTCTGCACTCAGGCATTGCTCATAGGGACGGCGTCTACCTGAGAATATGGCCAAGATCGGCCACTTTCAGAACGAACGGAATGCATTCAAAAAGAAAGAGCTGTATATGCTGCCCCAAACTCCGAACCTCTCTCCGACGTCAAATTTGTCCGTGCTTGCAGAAGTTGTGAGAGTGAGAGAATGTGCAACACCAGTGCTGGGATGAGGCACTTCGTTCGAGCATGAGATTGCTAACACCGTAGGACATCACGATGCGTTGCAGGAACCACACCAATCGTGGTGTAAGCGCAGTCCAGCGAAGCACACACAGGGGCGATGTGGTCGGAAAGCCGTACAAACCATGATCAATTTACCATACCATGCACTCGATAGGCCAAGATCGAAGTCGACCAAACCAGAGGTGCCGATCCGCTTTCGAATGCTACACTTTTGTGCACTCCCTGACTCTTAGACGCGATCCCGAGGGCCGACAAAGCTTCTAAGCTTCATGATTCTCCTGTCCCAGCACTAGATTGTCTTCCACATGGCGAGGACCGAGATCACTACACGTCCGACTTCATCTAACGACTGACGTCCACCCAAATCCGCCAAACTCAAAGCCACCCTTCACGGCACCGCTACCTCTCCTCCATCCAGGCCTCGGCACCACAAAACCAATCTCGCGCTCCAACTCCCCATCCTTTTTATCATCATCCTCAGAGTTCTCCGCCGCAACCGCCCATGATTCACACTCACCCCTCACCTTATACATAACCCAATGCAACGGACTCGTCCCATCGAGATTCATTACCTCCATCGCCGCTTTCGATCCCTTTTTTCGAGCAATGCGACGGACATGCCGGATCGCTCGGGGGATGATAGCCTGCAGAAACTCTTCGGGTGGGTTCCCGGCATCCTGGGAGAGCGCCGTTTGGGTCATCCTGCCGCGGCACCATTCTGCGTAGCGAGGAAGAAGGTCTTCGACGAAGGCATCAATAGGGCGGGAGGTCTTGGGACAGTAGGTGTTGTCTTCTGGTAGGTCTGCGTTGTCATTGGCGTCTGGGACATCGTCTGCCCTGTCGTCAGGCATGTTGGAAGCTATCAGGTTGTGACAGCGGATATTTTCCTAGAAAGAGCGGCGACGGGGACTGATAGCTGAGATGCTGAAATGGTATTAGTGACTACAGTAACGCTGCATGGCGGTCATTCACGACTCCTTCTCGGGAGCACGAATTGGCCACGATGATGTGTGAGGCCTGTGTTGACATCGCCATGTCCACTGTCAAAGCACACTGGTGAAGAATATAGCCTCGAGCGATCAACGAGCGACAGGGCAGGCCCACTTTCCGAAAGCCAAATCACTTGCGATAACACACCAACTGAACAGGCCCGATCTCCATCGACGCCAGTCACTGCATCCCAATCCAAGAACTGTGATCCTCAGAATGCCTGACAACGCCGCTCTAGACACCAGCGATTCAGCAGCCCTTGCAGCAGCCAATACTACGGCAGTGCCACCTCTCCACCCACACCGCCCTCATCGAGCGCTCGCCCCACACAAAGCGCCCAGTCTACCGCGCCGTCGAAGCTATCCTTTCGAATTCCTCTAACGGTGCATGCAATCCTTCGACACCGCCCGCCAATTCGCCATCGGAGTGGGACACGCCATCAATGCTCTCCTCGAATTCCTCATGAGAATTTCCCGGCGAGTCCCCCGGATCGTCAGGACGAAGGGGTCAGAGGCTGCAGTGAACGGGATGCGGGAGAATTTTGATGGGTTACTGGAGTATGCGTGCATGTACACGAAGAGGCATCAAGTTGAGTGTGTGGGGAAGTTTAGGAGAGTGGAGATGAGGATCAGTGCGAGGAGTTGGTGGAGGGGAGATTGAGACGTGGTGTGGGACGGGATTCGGTGCTGGTGGAGGACGGGTGGTACATGATAGGCCTAGCGTCTTCGATGTCTGTATATCGCTCGCGAAGGCTCTCGTGTCGGCGGTCCAAGCCAGAAGGTGGTTTGATGTACCCGTAAGCATCTGCTGAAATGTCAGCAAACATCTTCGTAAGATCTCGCATACATCTAGATCAGTGACACGTCAGCAATCCCTTCACACGACAGACTCTGATCTGAGGAACAGTTCTTGCAGCAAATGAGTGGTAACACTTATTAAACATTCACACAGGGTATCATAACAATCATCTAAGGAGCCAGAGGACTTTTATTCCTTCCGTTAGGCCCCAGTCCGGGACCTTGCGGCCAATTCTGTGGCTTCTTCGGCCGCTTCCTTCGTTTCCGCTCAGGTGAAGACTGCTGACTGTCCAATATCGGCCTCTGCAAGTCCGGCGAGCTGCCATCACCAGCATGCTCCTCCTCAAAGTCGCCTTGGGAAGTCCTTGGCGACGGAGGCTCGACATGCACGTGCGGACCGTCTCTGCTTTGCGGCCTGCTGCCCTCAGAGTCAGTCAGATTGCCAGGCTCGGCTGGCGGCTCTGAGCTCGCCCGCCACAGCTTTCGTCTAAGTAGGCTGACGGGGCTACGGCTGTCTGGGGAGGGACTGTTAGGTGGCGAGTCCCGGCCTGCTCGCAAAGCTGCCGTCGAGCGATTCATCATTTGTTGCATCAGCGGCACTTCGAGAGTACTGCCGTTTCGACCAAAGAGCACGAGCGATAGGCACAGCAGTAGCAGTGTCGACTGTACTATGCCGGTCCTCTTTTGCCAGACGAGTTCGTCCGCGACCATTGTTAACCTGGAGCTCAGAGCCAGCATCTCCCGCTGGTATGTCTCTCGTTGACCCTCGAGCTCGAGGACAGTGCTTTGCCAAAGCTGATCGTATGCTTGGCGAAAACCGTGTAGCTCAGCCATAACTGTCTCGTTGAGCTGTGACAAGAACTTCGCGGTGCTGCCAACTTGGCGCTTCTCGACTTTGCTGAACGCGTCGCGCAGTATACGCGACTGCTCCTCGATATACTGTAAGCTCAGTGTGCTATTCGCCTCGAGCTGATTGAGTCGTTTGCTGAAGGACTTGAAGAACGATTCCTGACTTGATGGCTGCGGCGCCTTCTCAGTAAACGTACTCGAAGCTACGGTACGGGATGAATTCACTGAAGATGCCGGCTGACTAGACGAGGATATGGTCGTACTATTGTTTGGCACAGGAGAATCGCTCGATGAGGCAGAGAATGTAGCATTGGTCGGAGCAGCTGTCTCTGGCACAGTCGAGTTGACCAAGCTGGACGTGGTTCCGTTTGCAGAAGAGTTCACCACGATCTGCGTTGTGGACGAAGGCTGAGTCTCGATGGACGCACCGTCTGATGAGCTGGCTGAAGCAGACTTTGAGGTGCTCATTGTGCTGTTTACCGTCACCTCCGCGTCAGAGAGTAGGGACTTTTCTGCTGTAACGTTGGTCGGACCAATCGAACCCTCCGTAAGTGGGCTGGTCGCTTCTGTCGTCTCATGTGTCTTTCGAGCTTCCGAAGCAGATTCTACTTCAGCATCAGCAGTCGGACTCTCGCAGATCATGTTCACGTTGGACGGCTGGTAGACTCCTGCTTGCAAAGCCGCAGTCTCATTCATGTACAAGGTAGTGCTTGCTGTAGGCTCCAGAGACTCACTGCCATGACTTGAAGTAAGGTCCGGTGTACCAGTCTGTTGCTGTGATACCTCTGCCGATGGCTTAAACTCGGCGGTCCCAGTTTTCGAGACGGCCTCCACTGTTGACGAGTCACTAGAGGCTGCTGGCTCTTGTGCGATTGGAGCAATTGGCGCTACCTCTGGCTCGAGCGCTGCCTCCTCATCATCGTCACCCCTTGCAAGGTCTTCCTGGTGCCTGTAATCTTCGATCATTGTGGTTCCATGGACCCGGAGAAGACTGATAGGACAGAAGTGCTCAGTTCCGTACTGCGAGACGAACTCAATGCGGAGATACTTGGCCCAAATCAAAGGGTTTTCAACCAGGAAGGCTTGGATCTCTCGCGTATTTCTTGCCTCGAATGTACCGAGCTCCTTCCACTTCTCCATTTTTACAGGATAACGATCCGAGACTGATACTCGGAAGTGCCTGAACGTGGAGCTGAAGAACTCATAGTTGGCCAGCACAATCGTGTCGACCTGAATGTCGTCGCAAAGCTCCACAATAAGAAACTTGTTGCTGGCAGAGCAGGTATTCAATGCATAGCTGTCCTTATTTTCAACCAGGATAGAGGAAGCAGATTTCAGCTCCCGGTTGGACTTCAGAATAGTCGCCGAGCAATCGAAGGAAGCATAGTTCGTGCGTTCCTTACAAGTCTTGCCAGCATCTTTAGAACGATGGATCGTATTTCCGCTCTGCTGCACATCTGCCGTGGGCACTGCAGAGGAAGAGCTGCCACCTCGAGGATGTTCCGCAGGAGGAAGCTGGGCAGCTCCACCGAAACCAGTGAAATCCAGGTCAATCTCGCTTTCTTCTCCGAGCGTGTCCAAAGCATTGTGGATACCTGGCCGTGGGCGGTTGGGGTTCACTGGCTGGCCGCGCCCGATGTTCTCGGGCGACTGACCCAACTTCTCTAAATTCTGCTTCTTCCAGTCCTCAAAGGATAGGAAGTTCGCATTGTCCAGCGGCGACTCGCCCTCGTCCTCAGATACAGGTTCTCGAACAGCTGTGATGGTACTTGTGGCCACTTCTGAGACTGTCGAAGTCGTAGGTTGGCCGTCGTTCAGCGCCGTCACAGAGATTGCGTCACTGGTTTGTCCCGCTACTGATGCCGTGGACGGAGCCAGAGTCGTGGTATCAATAACTTCGATGACCGTTGTCGTGCTTGTGACAGTTGTTGCCGCGTCCGTGCCGTTTGCCTCGTGTGCCTTTGTTGCATTGTAAGGCGCCCGATCAGTTCGAAGGCACTGTCTAGGGAGAGTATGTGTGATATAATTTGCCGTCCTGCTCGGACATGTCGGATTACCGGAGCTCAAGAATCTTCCAGTGCTGCCAGGCGATGTGCCCAAGGATGGTATTGCACTCGGTATTGGCACCGCGCCGGTGGTTGTCGTGGTCGAATTGCTGCCAGTTGTGCCGATCGCGCCGCGGACCCACAGGAAGACGAACACATCGCGCAACACCCTATACATGTCGGTGCCGCATTGTAGAGCAGTCGAGTATTCCAGATCGTATGACAGATCGAGTCGGAAAGATGATTGTTGTAAGGCACGCGACAGTAGCACTTGAACACTTTGCCTCAGACAGCCACGCGAGACTTCTTTCCGACGTCACGCATCCATGGGTGAATTTCAGACAAAAAGATAGTTTAAGCGAGGGCTGAGATTAGTCTTCTGTTGCCCAGATCGTCCTCAATAATGATGTTCAGCTTGAGCGTAATATGCTAACGAGCCAGTGCATGCTAAGGTCGTAGTCTTCACGTGCAAGAACCGCGATGAAGGCTTCCTCGCACGCGATAGAACGGACATCATCATCATCAGCTGCTCAACCGCACATCTTCTTCCGCCGTCGGATCTCGGCAGCTCGCATCCAGACCCTGACCTCGTTGCAGATGCGGCGCAATGATGGACTTTGAACAGGTTCGAGTCTTCAAGAGTTCTAGTATATGACCTTGTATTCGCACGGATGACCTTGGCCTTCTCTGCTCGAGCGCGCATGCTCTGGGGACATGCGCCACGCGTCAGGTCCGTGGCCGCGGTCAGAAGGACACTTGCGACAATCGCCGACCTTCCTTCAAGGTAAAATTGCCTGATCCATGGTGTAGTATGTGTCTGACCTCTGCATAGACCCGCTGTAGACGTTGTAGTCATAGGAGGTGGCCACGCAGGATGCGAGGCCTCAGCAGCTGCAGCGCGCACCGGTGCACGAACGACCCTCGTAACACCCTCGTTCGATAACCTAGGAGTATGCAGTTGCAACCCTTCGTTTGGTGGTATCGGCAAAGGGACGATGATCAGGGAGATCGATGCCTTGGACGGGCTGGTCGGAAGGATCACAGACAAAGCTGGCGTGCAATTTAGAGTGCTGAACAGAAAGAAGGGGCCGGCGGTATGGGGACCGCGGGCGCAGATCGATCGCGCGCTGTACAAGAAGCATATGCGGGAAGAGATGATGAGCTGTCCTGGACTATCTGTGAAAGAGGGTAAAGTCGCTGACATCATACTCGATCGATCTCCAGAGGCAGCGGCGGAAGGGAGACATGGAAGGACAACAGGCGTGCGGCTGGAGTCTGGCGAAGTGATTGATACGAACAACGTGATAATCACGACGGGCACATTCTTGGGAGGCGAGATACACATAGGTCTGGAGGTCTTCCCATCTGGACGCATGGGAGAAGCAGCCACCTTTGGCCTGTCGAAGTCGCTACGAGAAGCGGGATTCAAGCTGGGTAGACTAAAGACTGGAACACCGCCACGGCTCGACAAAAAGACCATCAATCTGCCGAAGCTCGAAGTACAGCCTGGCGATGAGCCTCCCATGCCATTTTCGTACCTCAACTCGCGCGTCGCAGTCGAAGACCAACTTCCCTGCTGGAGCACGCACACCAACGAAGCCTCCCACGAAATTATCCGGCAGAACCTCGACAAAAGCATTCACATTCGTGAATCCGTCAAAGGACCTCGCTACTGCCCATCTCTAGAAAGCAAAGTAATTCGTTTCACCTCGAAGAACGCCCACCTCATCTGGCTCGAACCCGAAGGCTTCGATAACGACGTGATATACCCCAATGGTCTCTCAATGACAGTCCCTGCCGACGCTCAAGGAGCCATGCTCCGCACAGTAATGGGCCTCGAAAACGTCGAAATGCTCCAACCCGGCTACGGCGTGGAGTATGATTATGTCGATCCTCGGAGTCTGCGGAGCACACTTGAAACAAAAGCCATCAGCGGTCTCTTCCTCGCCGGCCAAATCAACGGCACCACAGGCTACGAAGAAGCCGCAGCGCAGGGAATCATCGCAGGCATTAACGCAGGCAATGCCGCCGTCGGCCGCGAGACTTTCACAATGTCCCGCGCTGATGGCTACATCGGCATCATGATCGATGATCTCGTGACCAAAGGCGTCAGCGAGCCTTACAGAATGTTCACGAGCAGGAGCGAATACCGCATGTCAGCGCGTGCGGACAATGCTGATCTTCGCCTAACGGCGAAGGGGCGCGAGGCTGGGATCGTAGGCGATGCACGCTGGAGAGCGTTTAGTGATGAGAAAGCGCAGGTGGATGAACTGCGTTCGCTGCTCAAGGAGAGGAAACTCAGTTCCCAGACCTGGATCGAGAACGGGTTTCCCGTCCGCAGCGATGCGCATAAACGCAGTGCCTTTGACCTGCTGCGACACGCGAACGTCACGACCACCTCCCTCCTCTCCCTCATCCCCGAAATCTCCCAGTATCCGCCCCACATTCGCGCACGGATCGACATCGACGGTGTCTATGCTCCATACATCACGCAGCAAGAAACTGCGGCGTCGTCGTTCGCGAGGGATGAGAGTCTACTGCTGCCGGCGGATTTGGATTATCAGGCTATTCATGGATTGAGCTGGGAGGAGAAGAAGACGTTGAGTGAGACGAGGCCGGAATCTGTGGGGCAGGCGAGAAGGGTCGAAGGGATTACGCCGAGTGGTGCGTTGACCCTGTTGGCGTATGTGAAGGGTGCGTGGAGGAGGGAGCAGAGGGGGAGGATGTATAAAGCGACTGTCGAGGCACAGACGCCGGGAAGGGAGGTGGAGACGGTTGCGTGAGGTGGGAGATGGGCGAGAATGAGATCTTTGTATGAATATGGTGTTGCATGGTATTGGATGCATAGCGATGGTATTGAAGGATGCACGAAAGCTCGAAGAGGATGCCGAAAAAGGCTGTACAGCACGTGTACAGCATACGAGATGCGTGGGTAGAAATAACCATGTAAGATAAGCATACTGCTCTTCAGTTCGTCGACATCATCTTCTCACCTTTACGAGCGACCTTTCTCTCACAGAATTGTGCAGGAGCTGCCTAATGCTCTGGCGGTTGTGAAAGTGGTGTGGGCTGATATTCCGGCCGCCAGGACGCCAGGACGCCAGGACGCCAGGACGCCAGGCCGCGCACTTCTCACCTCACTCTGGCCACGCTGCTGGTAGACCATGTGATGTGCTCGTGCGGCTAAAAGTGGAGCATCTAGCTCATGATGGCGTTGTTCGCCTCCGGCAGTGCGGTTCAAGCTGGTGCGGTCCCGTGGGTTAGAGAACTACTGCTGGAGTGGTCGCGGTCGGAGCTGCCAGCCTGCAAGATCTAGATCTGCCGGATGTGTAGGAGAATGAAGTTTCCGCTCTTCTGCTCTTTGCCTGGCTCTAGAGCTGTGGTGCCGTGTCTCGCATATCGCGGTTGCGAGTTTCTTCGATGATGCTGTTTGACAGGCCACTTGACAGCTCTCGGAAGCTCATGAGTGACATGGTAGGCCTGCGAGCAGGTCGCTTCGTGACATCCCCATACTCCACAAGAAGTGCGGCACGAGGTCTGTGGAGTCCCCAAGTGCCTTCCTGCTCCTGGAGGAACTTGGCTATGGATGGGTTCAATGATGCTGTTCGCCGTAGCGCTTGGTGCGAGAATGCCGCGCGAACTGCAGTGACCAGCTTCTCATCTACTGACGACAGAACGTCGTGATTTAGTGGCATACGTTCGATGTTAGCAATTGCAGTATTTCCTCCTCATCCATATCAGTGTGTGAATTTCGCCAGTGGAGATGACTCTAGCCCGAGTCTCGCTTGGAGTCCGCCTGTGGATTTTGCGGAGCTTTCGACATGTGAACGGGTCGGATAGGATGAGGGACCCGCCGCATATCAGATCCGTACAGTCCGTGCTGCATCTATGCACTTTGACGACGGTATGATGCTGCAAGGGACGTAGCTGTACCAGCGTTGGTTGTACAGAGATCACAGCATGATGAATCCTCTGGCCGAGGAGCTCGCCGCCGATGCCTTCTGCTGTTCGTCAATTGTCAAGAGGCCGGCTGCTGGCATGTCGCTAGGATATGTTGGTGCTGCTGATGCTGGCCGCACCGTGTGTAGTGCCAAAGCTTGAATAGCTTGCGCATGGACTCCCCAAAGTCTCGCAGTACTCCTCTCAGAGCTCGATCACGCGCGAGCCCATTGGCTGGCTGGCAGTCAGAACCACGAAGACGGCTGCTGTCACGCTGCTAATGTACCTGAGAGGAAGCTGCTGCAGGCCGCCGTTTCTGGTTCTAGGTCTGCGAGGCAGGCCCTGGCCTTGGCCTTGGACGAAGGCCCCGGCGTGTGCTGCAGAGATGCGAGCTGCGGGTGCAGACGTTGGATGAAGCCTATTCGCTGTTTCAGCGCCAAGGTCCCATCGAAACTGCGGCCCTCGTCATCAGTATGGAAGCGCACATCTGCGAGCAGCCGGCGGGAAGTGCGGTCGTCGAGTCTGAGTACAATCGAGCGCGTGAGCGTGCACTTTCCACTCTACTACTAATTGGACCTTCAGAAATGTACCTTCAGGTACACGCTGTCGCGGCCAATGCTGAAGCTGACGGACAGCGTGATGACTACTACTACTACTACTAGAGCCTTTCACGAAATGATGCTAATGAGCGGCGGCTGGCGATCCGCAGGGGCGCCCAGTGCCAGTGGTGCCAGACGATCACGCGCATGGGAGACAGCAGCAGAGGAGTGAGTAGGAGATAGAACTAGCAAGTCTCGTCATGTCATGGCTCCGTGCCCGCAAAGCGCAAAGCGGGTAGGATGCATTTGTCGAACAAGCACGTGGCCACATGGGCATCTCAACGAACTGTCTGCGGAGTGTACGACGAGGCAGGCGACGGCGTCAGCGCAGGCAGCTCAACGGTTTCGGAGCCTCAAGAGCGGCGCTGTCGGTGTCATCACTCGCGATGCTGCTGCGGACGTGCGTGCGTGCGTGCGTGCGTGCGTGAATAATACTGAAGCCAAGTTGAGGTTCGCGAAAGTGAAGAGTTGCGGGACGTCATTTCCTTAGCACCTCGTGACCTTTCTTAGGCAGTGGAGCCAATGAACTAGTATTGCCCATTTTGATATCCATCATCTGTGCCTCCTGGTCTCTGTGCTGAAGCTGAACTGCTGCTACTGCTGACCTCGTCCGCTGCCCACCTCCACTACTACTGCCAAGTCACTGCTTGTGTCCGGAGAGGTCGTGTTGTGCATTGTGCCTGAGGTATCTCTCCCGCAAGCCCAAGCCACTACTGCCTGCTTCACCATTACCGCGTGCTGCTCTCATCACTCGACTGAGAGGGGTTGCTACGCACCGGCCACGCGAGATTCACTTGCTTTCCTCACACCTCACACGCTTCACTGCGCGCCTTTCACTTGAGCTCGCCTATATTTGGCCCTCCAGACCGCTTTCACCTGCACCTCGCCATCATCTGCTCACCAACATCACCAATCTTCTGGACGACCACCACCTGCACCCGAAACTGCCAACACCTCCACCCACGCTGCTTACTGGACGCCGACTAAAGCTGCTGTTGCTGTAGCCACTTCCGCCGCTGCACCACCTCCGGCTTCACGACGGGCCCATTACTGACTCGTGCTTTCCAAGCATTCAGCTGCGCTGCAGTGACTACCCGGACTACACGTCCTCGCTCAAGCTCGAACACCCTGCGCGCAACATTCACTGCGCCGCAAGTGCAGCAGCGCGCACCACCGCTCAACCGCTACGCAGCCACCACACTCCCGCGCGGCTACCACACGAATACCACCACCACGGCGACACCCAAGTCTCCGCATCAACTCCTCAATCGAAGTCCTCCGTACTCGCGATAGCAACCCCGCCACGCCCACGCGCGTGATCACCCCTACAGATTAGCGAAAACATGTCCAACCAACGTCCATCGGCTTTTAGCAGCCTCCGAATGGGTGGTATGTGCGATCGGGCTGCATGTGAGGCATGGGCTAATGTAATACCGCAGAGGTGATTCGCGAGAAAGTGCAGGATGGTCTCACAGGCGAGACCAAAGAGATGCAATACACCCAGTGCAAGATTGTTGGCAACGGCAGCTTCGGCGTGGTCTTTCAGACAAAGCTCTCACCTTCGGGTGAAGATGCGGCCATCAAGCGTGTGCTGCAAGACAAGCGCTTCAAGGTGAGTTGGAGCAGGCTTTGCGACAGCAGAGTTTCTACAATCCTCTACAGAGCCGGAAATGCTGATTCCAAAACAGAACCGAGAGCTCCAGATCATGCGCATCGTTCGCCATCCAAACATCGTCGAATTGAAGGCATTTTACTACTCCAATGGAGACAGGGTCCGAGAAACCGATCACAAAATGGGAGTGCAAACAGCTCTAATGGCCGTGCAGAAAGATGAAGTTTATCTCAACCTCGTACTCGAGTACGTTCCCGAGACAGTCTACCGGGCGTCCAGGCACTTCAACAAGCTCAAGACAACCATGCCAATCCTCGAGGTGAAGCTGTACATCTACCAGCTCTTCCGCTCGCTCGCCTACATCCACTCCCAGGGCATTTGCCATCGCGACATCAAACCACAGAACCTGCTCCTGGACCCGGCCTCCGGCATTCTCAAGCTGTGCGATTTCGGTAGCGCAAAGATTCTGGTCGAGAACGAGCCGAACGTCTCCTACATCTGCTCGAGATACTATCGTGCACCAGAGCTCATCTTCGGTGCTACTAACTACACCACCAAGATCGGTATGTATCTCACGTGTGCTTGTCATACTTTTGCATTTGGGCACCAACTTACGATTCGCAGACGTTTGGTCCACTGGCTGCGTCATGGCGGAGCTGATGCTCGGTCAGCCACTCTTCCCAGGCGAGTCGGGCATCGATCAGCTCGTGGAGATAATCAAGGTACTTGGCACGCCGACTCGCGACCAAATCCGCACTATGAATCCGAATTACATGGAGCACAAGTTTCCACAGATCAAGCCGCATCCATTCAGCAAGGTAATGCCTGCCATTATGCACTAAGAGGAAAAGTCGGAACTGACTAAGTTGCAGGTGTTCCGTAAGGCCGATCCAAATGCAATCGACTTGATTTCGAAGCTGCTCGAGTACACGCCAACGCAGCGCCTATCGGCAATTGACGCCATGGTACATCCCTTCTTCGACGAGCTGAGGGATCCAGCCACGAAGCTGCCGGACTCGCGCCACTCCAACGGAGCGAACAAGGATCTGCCTACTCTCTTCGACTTCTCTCATCATGGTGTGTTTCACAATGGCCTAGTGCCTCGACTTACAGAAGCTAACTGATTCTTTGCAGAGTTGTCAATCCGCCCTGACCTCAACGAGAAGCTTGTGCCAGCGCACATGAAGGCTACTCTGGCCGCCAAGGGCTTGGACATTGACAATCTGACTCCTCTTACGAAGGATCAGATGATGGCTCGTCTGGATTGAGACTGAGGTCACCCGACTTCTCACTCTTCACCAAACGAGCACGAGCTTTCAATCATGAAGTCACGCAGCGATGCATTGTCACAATTGTCATGGACGGCGTTCGCGGCGCTGGCGTCACGGCGTACGTTGGGGCAATGAAAGGGGACTACACACTTTACGGTGTGATTCGTTTCATCACTCAGCAAAGGAGTCGTTTGTGGACATCGCATTGGTCCAACTCAAAAGGCTGAAGGCCCCATTCGAACCACGAAAGTCTTGCCTGCTTGCAAGATGACGTTCTGGCCGTGGGTGCTCTGGATGATGTGTGGTGCTGCTCCTTCTCAGTAGATGTTTTGTTGGGCTGGGATGCGACTCAGAAGCGTGCGAATTGCTTTCTTGTTCTTGCGATACTCACCATGGGCGCGAATCGGATCGAACTGAATCATCGGAAAGGAAACCGGGCGAAGCGGATTAAATTCGAACTGGGTCAAAAGAAATGGGAAGCAAAGCACAATATCACATCACACTTTGGCTGCTGATATGCTGGAGGCCGGTTCTTTAACGAAGGAAGGGACGGTCATTGACTGTTTCTTTCTCCTTCCCAACGGTAGCATAGGAGGAGCAGGCTGGGCCTTTTCCCCACAGAGGACGGCTGTTGTGTGTCCCTTCAGCGACTTCTGCTGTTGAGGGCTAGGCTAGCCTATGAGCATTGCAATGAAATGACCAGGTATAGGTCGTTGGAATAGGTCCTTGTTCCTTTCCCTTTACAACAGCTTTCTAATGTGTCCCGCGAAAGAATTTGCGGTCTGGATCGATTTCTGAGTGAAGATGCTTGGAATGATCAAGTAATATTCAAAGACCTAGTGACCAATCATGCTGGGCCCTATTTGATCGGCGGTCGAGCTTGGGCACTTCTGGGCTGTGTTATGCTGAGCTGAGACATGTACCGGGTGAAGTGATAGACGCAATGCCGGATAGGTGCTTCAACCGAGACACTTTGTCATGTGCTGCTGTTGCATCCGTTCAGAAGTAGAAGGAAAGAGCCAGAACAAGAACGAGGTTGCAGATTCGATGTAGGCTGAGATACTTATTTGGTGGAGCTGCGTATTCGGTGCAAGGCTGGTATTGCATGATGTGATCATCGCGCTAGACATACGATTAGAAGTACATGGGATAGCTCTCGGTATATGCATTCACTGAGTCCTCTTCCACTCTGATTCCTCCCTCACCCACACCCTGAAATCTTTCAGAAACGGATATCGTTTCCTCAGTTCTGGGACATCGACGTTGAACCCATCGGATTTGAACCAGTTGAACATGATCCCCAACTGCTCATGTAACAACCACTTCAATGTTCTCCCTAAAAATGGATACGTGCCCACCAAGTCCTGCCCCGTTTCCTCCTTGAAGATCTTCGCAGCTTCGTCGGGCGATATCGAGTCACCCGCGAGCGAAATCGCTTTGTTGCGGTACTCGGGAGAATCAGCGTGAAGGAATGCATCAGCAGCGACCTTCCCAATGTCCGTGGTACTGATGAGTTGAAGCTTCCTGTTTGGGCCATTGAAACGCCAGATGGAAGTGAAAGCGCGGCCGAAGAAGTTGTCGGTCAGATTCTCGTAGAAGGCTACAGGGCGCAAGAAAGTATAAGTCAGGTCGTTCTGAGCTTTAGACTTGGCGATAATGTCCTGCTCAATATGGAACTTGCTGGCAAAGTGAGGGATGGCAGTCGGGTCAGTATCAGTGTTGGTGCCGCGATCTGTGGCTGTGAAGACGATGTGTTTGATTCCGGCGTCAACGGCCGCGGCGCTCATGGCTTTGCCTTGCTGGTTTTCCTTTTTGGCGTTTAGGGGCATTGTGACGGAGAAGAGGCCCCATGGATCTTCGATCTGTTTGAAGATGCTGACCGGGTCGTCGAAGTTGCCTTGAATGATGTGGACGTTGGGTTTGCTGGCGAGTCCTTGTGCACTGCCAGATGTCTTGTTGCGTGTAACGGCGTATATCTCGAATGGCTGTGATTCCTTTGAGAGGAGCGCTGAGATGAGAGCGCCGCCTTGCTTTCCTGTCGCGCCAGTAACTACGAGCTTGCGTGGCGTGGCCATGTTGTAGGTGTCGCGATGCTGGTCAGAGTCTTCAAAGTGCTGTGAGCCGATACGGTGGGCACGTGGTGCAACTTTCGCGATTGTGTTGATGTGCAAGGCGAAGGTATACAAGGTGCACCTGCCCTCATATACTCGCCCATGTTGAGCAGAATGCAATCAACATTACCAACCTTCCCTATGACGAGACGAAGCATCAACTCACGCCAAATCCCAATGAAGCTGAGATGATGTCCTTCCGAAGAAAGTCGGATGGTCTCAACACGCTCGCGGAAGGATTGCACGATTAAGTTGAGCCGCAAACGGCACGTGACTCGGTCTGCTGTTCATCCGACGGGGGCTCTTTATTCGACCGCGCTCCTTCGACATTTCGATAGCCAAATCCATGTGACTGTCGCCAGCACAGGTCCGAAAGGATTCTGATATAAAACATCTGTACTCGGCCGCCCCATGTGCTTTGTTGTCGACCTGTTCTATAGCAAGTACGTCTACAACATTCTTCTGAATCTACGTTCCTGTACTCGTCCGCTGCTTTTGACGTTCGTCATGCAAGCACTCAAGTTCGCAGGCTTCTTCCATTCGCTGATAACATCGCAGTTCTTCACCAAGATACTTCTTTTACACTCCGACTTTGCGGGCCAGACGGTCATTGTCACAGGCTCCAACACTGGACTTGGAAAGGAAGCTGCGCGACAGCTCGTGCACCTGAAGGCATCTAAAGTCATCCTTGCGGTCCGACGGCCTCCAAGGGACAGGCTGCAGCCAAAGAGATCGTCGAAGGTTGCAAGGTGTCAGCAGACATTGTCGAAGTATGGGAGCTGGATGCGGGCGACGATGATTCGATCAGTGCATTTGCAAAGCGTGTGCAGGGTCTGGATCGACTGGATGCCGCGATACTGAATGCAGGCCTGACGACCAAGGTATGGAGCACCATGGGTACGCATGAAAGTACTGTGGCTGTCAATGTCCTCGGGGCCCTGCGCTTGGCGCGAGGTTTGTTGCCAAAGATGAAAGAGAGTGCCCGACATACAGGTGAACAGGGAAGGCTTACGGTCGTTGGCAGCGAGATGATGTACATCGCAGAACTCTCGGAGCTCGAGACGGACGGGAAGATCGTCGAGAAGCTGGACGAGAAGGACGAGTCCTCGACATGGATGTACCAGCGATACCAGATAACCAAAGTCCTGGTCTTTGGGGCGATGAAGGAGCTGGCCAAGAAGAACCCGCTCGCCGAGACCTCTGATGTGATTCTAACCGTCATGACTCCTGGTGCCTGCAAGAGCAATCTATTCCGCGACCCGGTCGATCCCTGGATGAAAGCGGTCACGGACTGGACATTGGGGCTTCTCCAGCGCTTGACAGAAGTTGGAGCAAGGACTCTGGTGCATGCTGTTACTGCTGAGTTGCCGCTCGAGGCACATGGCAAGTCTCTGATGAATGCCCGTATTGGACCTGACAGGATCAATGTTTCCAGTCAGCAAGCACAGGTGTTAGCAAAAAGGTGGAACGGAGAGGTATTCGCTGTGTTGGACGAGAGGAATGATCCTCCTCGATAGTCTAGCAATGCCGTCTTCATGATGCATCCCACACTCTGTCCTGGGTGCCTGCGGTGGCTTTCGTCCAGCTAGTCTTGGTGTGAATAGCCAACATCATCTCCTTTGCCCAAAGCAAGGAGACGCTGCCTCATACCATCTGCGAGCTTTGCCGTCACCGGTGGCAAGTCACTGAAGTCGCAGTCTGACGCCCACTTTCCAATGCCATGTTGGAGTATGTTCCGCGCCCGAGCAGGATCCGTACCTACCAGTCCCATGCTGCCGTGCAGTGTCATGCGCTCATTCTTGCTGTCGTACACCCCGCGATGTAGGATGTTGTTGTTGTAAAACACGATATCGCCTGGATGCAGCTTGATGGCCATTTGACCCGGCATGTCGTCTTCATAAGGATCAGCGCCTCACTCCATGTCGGTCCGTGCTCTGTTATGTGACCCAGGCACCACGACGAGCGAGCTGTCTTCGTACAGGGCGAGATTCCACTGCGCGTGCAGCATCGGCTGTTGCAGGCGTTCCAGCTCCACTTCCGCGGACACGTCAGGACCAATGTCGTCCCGGTGCCACCGCAGCGCGAAGTCGCGGTCGGGGCGACATAGCATGTTGTATAGCTCCATGACAAGATCGTCGCGTGAACATTGCAGTAGTGCTGTCAAAGGGTTCACCACCGCGTCACCAAAGTACGACTTCTGGAAGGTCTCCTTATCAGGCATCTGGGGATGCAGCATGTTTTGGACTCCCCAGATACCCTGCGACACATCGTCGTTCCACGGCGGGAACTGCTTCGGTAGAGAGCGGAAGTGAGGCCATTGCCCGGCGCGCGTGATCTCCACCGTGCGCCAACAAGCTTCGCGGAATGTATACACGTCTTGCGGCGAGAATGCAGCAGGAATGCGAACGAAGCCGTCACGGGCGAGAGCTGCTCTCAGCTCTTCACCAGAGAGTGCACGCGCAGACGCAGACGCAGACGCAGACGTAGACGAAGACGCAGATGCGGACGTGGACTTGGTCGTTGACGCCATTTGTCTCGTGCTGTTCGCGCTTTGTGGTGGTCGAGTCAGAACAAGGCACCAAGGGCGGCCCAAGTCAAAGCGCGAGCCGACTCACAGCCACCACATCGGCGTTGCTGTCTGCATGACGAAACACATCCGCCGACTGTTATCTTACCACTCACCACCTTAGCTACTGCTTGACGTGCGCGACGCCTTCTCCACTACTCTGCTCACCACATTGTCGCGACGCCTCAGACATTCTCGCATCCTCTTCTTTTAGTGTATCACTTCGTCACCGATCAATGCCTCCTACACTTACTCCTTCACTCACCACCCAACCTCGAGTGCGGTACCCCAGCTGAGCGGTCGAAACACCCAGACAACCATCACCACCCGTTTCCAGAGTGTCCACAACACTAAAATCAGTCCTCATGGCCGACTACACTAGTGATCAGCCTGCGTCTACACAGCCTCACACCCAGCGCACAACTGCTGCCGGACAACATAAGCGCAACAATCGGAACCGCAGGAACAACCAAGGACTGGCTGAAGGAGCAGTTTCCGACGGTGCGATAGTGGATCCTGCATCACCAAGATCACGAAAGGCCCATAGGCAGTGCGCAGCGCTAGGCCCAGAACAACCCAACATGGGCAGAGGAAATGCGCAGAGACAGAGGCCGATGTCTACAGGCGGAGGCCTCATACCTGCCACTCCTGCGAAAGAGCAGGCCTACGCTGGTCCAACATTTCAAGCATCGCCAGCAGCCGCTTCACTTCCTAAGCCCAAGTTCTTCTCCAAGTCCGTCCCGAATGCGGTACAGCACACCACATTGCAAGCGAGGCTGGAGCGCGAAAAGGACAGCCACACTTTGGAGTCATCCCCCGAAAGCGACTCGGCTGCTCCGGCACCTACTCCTCCTCCGCGAGATGAATCTCCGTTAGATTTCTTCTTCAAAGCGGACCGGGCGGAGAAAGCGAAGAGCAGGAGTAACAGCAACGCATTATCGCCGCAGCCAGCTGCAAAGTCTTTGCAGCCGGCCACGGTGCCTAGAAATACGTTTCAAGGGAAGAGCGTGTTCCTTCAAGAGTTGGATGGGGACAATGAAGACATGCCCAGTCCAAGGACGGTTCTTCCAAAGAGTCGTCCAGGCCCAGGTGACCGATCGCATTCATCCCCAGGCGCCCAGGAACATACGATCAGCGAAGTGAATCGACAAGCCTACACGAAGAACCTGAAAGAGCTATTGTTCAGCACGGCCGCCCAAAGTGTGACTCCTCCGCAACTGCAAAGTCGACCTAACACTGGCGCGCGGACTCCAGATGGTGTGTTCGGTTCTCCCTCGCCAGTACAACGCCCCATCGTAGCATCGTCCACGCCGCAACCTCCGCCCGAACAACAACAACAACAACAACAACAACAACAACAGCAACAACAGCAACAACAACAACAGCAACAACAACAACAACAACAACAACAACAACAACAACAACAACAACAACAACAACAACAACAACAACAACAACAACACAACAACAACAACAACAACAACAACAACAACAACAACAACAACAACAACAACAACAACAACAACAACAACAACAACAACAACAACAACAACAGAAGAACCAGTACTCTCTCCATTATGGCAACCGTAACCTCTCACCTCTCTTCACGGCTGCTCGCGGTGATAGTCCCGCGCGGCCATCGTCTCTTCGACAAGAAATGTTTAGCGATTCGCCCTCAAAGGCCCATGCACTGGGCAACTATCAAATGTACCAACCCATCCCGGCACCTAACGACACAAACACGTTTGCTCGATCTTACCTCAAAGAACAAGTTCGGACTTCCGCTCCCGCTGAGATGCCTCAGTTATCATTTGGAGTGCAGCCGGTCGGACCTTCACATGGTACAGCTGGATCTGTACCTGCCTCCAGCACACCTCGGAGCGGGGGCTCACATGACATACAGGGAATGGAGAATGATTTACGACGCATGTTGAAGCTTAATGTTTTAGGATAATAGTCGGATGGTACTGTGCTTGAGCACAGCGCGGCATTTGGGTTACCTTTACCGGGCGGATCAGATGGAGGCTCTCGAGCATGACCTGAGCCGGCCACAGCTTCGCGGTGGCGTTCGAGGGCAGCACTTGCGTTATGAGGATGCACCTTTGCCGCAGGGCAGGTCACGGCGGCGACATACCACATGTCAACCGTTTGTCACTCGTTGGACTTTCACGTGTTACGATTTCATAAAATGATGGACAGAGAGAGAAGTCTCCAGGAATGGGCCTTCACAGCCATCAGGAAATGAATCATCTAGGTAGAAGACCAACTCACGTCTCTCTCTGCAGTGTCTCTCATGTCAGCTTAGCCAGCCCACCTGTACGGCAATAGTCACACAGACTAACGCGACTGTAGCACGAAATTAAGCTTTCAGCCGAAAGTACCGAGCGCTGGATCCCTGCAGCTGTGACTACGCGCCACTAATTTTCAATCGCTGTTCACGTGCATTCACTCCATCAAACATCAGTTACGCGCTACACCTTGATTCGAGAGCACGCACGCACGCGCCGGAACCTTTCGCCATATCTAGTAGCGTCAATTTGTCCGCCAGCAAGCACGATCTTAGCTGATACAGCAGGCTGTCAACCGCCGATGATGACCTGATACAGCCTCAACATTTCTTTGGCCAATGATGACCACTCACGGCGCTCCGGTCTCGGCTCCGACAAACGTGCAAGAGGTTGAGCAGGTGAGTCCAGATGTCGTAGACTCGAAAGCTAGCTTGACTGATGGCTATGTCCAGCTCGTCAAACGGCTATACCAGCCTGGCACTCCAAAGGTGATCGCACAGATCGACGACCAGCTCAAGCTCCTGCAAAACTCCTCAGACGGATGGCAACTGGCCGATGCCCTTCTCGGGAGCGACGATCCAAATGTCCGCTTCTTTGGAGCCTTGACCTTTCAGGTCAAACTCAACACGGGGTCAGTAGTCGACCCTGAGATGAGCCTGTGGTGAGACTTTTCACTTATCTCTTTCATAGGGCCAGACTTGACGCAGCTGCTGCACAGATCGTATTGAGCAAGTTGCTTCACTGGACAGTCTGTTTATTACCAGCTACCGCCCTCGTCCTTGGCATGCAGACGATGCTGACCATGTGCAGGCCCAACTTGACCGGGCTGGAGAAGGTCATCTCGTCCGTAAGAAGCTTTGTGCATCGCTAGTAACATATTTCCTCCGATCGCCAGTGCCGTGGCAACGACCGCTTCTGCATCTTGCGGCTTCATTCTACCATGGAAGCGCCGTCGACGAAGAAAGACTCTCGACAGCGCACGATGCCATCGATCAGTACTTGCCGACACTCAACGACTCACAACTCATCACGATTCTTTGGCTATCCGGGACTTTAGCTACCGAGGCTTCGAGGGTCGATCATGCTACACAGGAGAACACGCAGGTACATCACCTTATGGAGGTTCTGGCGATCGATGCAAGCAAAGTCATGCAATTTGCACTAAGTCAGCCGGTTAACGCAAACACTGGAAGAGTCAAGGCAGAAAGTTTGTCTACTTTCCTGAACTGGGTCAACTACGCTCAGCCTATGTGGACGGCTCAGCAACAAGCATTGGACTATTTGCGTGAGCTCGTGCCACAGCTGGTGCCACTCTTGACAGACGAAGTGCTCCAGAACGAAGCCATGGATGTATTTCGTGACATTCTGGAGAGCTACACCACATTCTTCCAGCCTCAGCATATGGCCCTTTTGGCGAACATCGTACATCAGTACGCTCGGCCGAGAATGCTGCAGCTACTGCACAACCGAGCACCAGAGGTCATTCCCGTTGCTCAGCTGATCATCGCTTTTGGCATTGCAAATATACAACAGGTGGTTGAGGAGCCACAAAATGAGCTCGGCTCGAAGCTTATCGTGCAGCTCCTCCTAGCGATATTAGAATCTCCTGGCTTCCCTGGCGACGATGACGAGGTGTCTATCCACAGCATAGAATTCTGGAACACGTACATCGAGTACGTGAACGAAGAGTTGTATTCAAGACAAACGGATCAAAACCAGCCGGCGTGGCTTGAGCATGACAAGGCCGTCTGCTTGCGCCTCTCCGAGCTACTATGGTCGAAGATGCGAACGCCTCCATCGGATGTTGCGCAAGACTGGAGTGACGCGGAGTCAGAAGCCTTTAAGGAGTTCCGCATGGATGCTTCCGACCTCATGCTTTCAATCTACATACGACTTGGAAATGAGATGCTGCAGCGCTTCATCTCAATCGCAGCCAACTCACTTTCGGCAAGGAATTGGCAAGACCTGGAAGCTGCTCTGTTCGCCATCAATACTCTGGCAGACAATGTACTTGAAGATCCCTCTGCTGAAGAGCTTCTGGGTCAAATCTTCAGCTCGTACTTGTTCCGCGAGATCGCCGACTTCAGCCAATCGATACCAACGCAAACGCGGAGAACCGCTATAGACTTGCTGGGAGCCTATGGCCAGTATATTGAGCGCCACGCAGAAGCTCTGCCGGATACCCTGCGCTTTCTGTTTGCCTCCCTTGAAACGCCGGGCCTCTATATCAGCGCATCGAAGTCAATAGAGTCGTTGTGTTCAACGTGTCGCAACAGCCTTACCGGCGAGCTGAATGGCTTCCTGGCGCAGTACGACAGCTTTGCTCAAAGCGAGACTAGCGAACCGTACACCAACGAAAAGGTTATCGGAGCTATAGCTTCCATCATCCAAGCTGTGTCGCCCGAGCGGGCCAAGGCACAGCCTCTCTCGGCATTGCTGGATATCGTCGACAGTATGGTCATGAACACCAGACAACTCCTCGCCCAGCCAGATCTTGAGAAAGCGGCGGCCATTGGAGTGTCTTCAATAGACTGTCTAGTCAAGATCGGCAAAGGTCTCCAAGTCCCAGAAGACGTCCCCATCGACTTATGTGAGGACGATGAGAAGCCCACATATCAAGACAGCTTCTGGAAGTGTCAAGAGGGCCAAGCCATCCAGCTTCGTATCCTCAACGTTTGCCAGACGATGCTACAGCTTCTACCTGGGGTGGGAGAAGTGGTCGACTCTGTGTGTCAAGTCTTCAAGGCCGGGTTCGCAGAGACCGAACCCGGACCTTTCGTCTTCCCACCAAACATGATCGTCAGCTTCCTCGAGCAATGCACCATTGCCACGTCTCATCTCGAGACAGTCCTGTCCACTGTCTGCACACTCATCGTACAATACTCTCGCAAGGACCAGCCTCGCATCGACAGTGAGATCAGCAGAATCTACGCCAAAGCTGTCACCCTCGTTCAACATCTCCATGGCGAGCCATCACAAGATCCAGGTATTGCACAAGCCTGCATCGACGTCTTCAACCGCATGATCGGACGCTACAGTAATATCTTCTTCGACGTCGCAGGCAGTGGCACCGCCGTTCAACTCATCCTTGACTTCGCGATCAAAGCTCTCGATGGCCCCGACCTCATGCCCAAACGCTCTGCCACAGACTTCTGGCGACGAGTCGTAGCATCAAAGCAAGACCAAACTGATCGAGCCATCTGCGACCGCGCCGAGCAGGTCATCAACGCATACGGCCTTCCTCTCTGCCAAGCACTCATGAACCAAATCGCCGGCCGAGGTCAACGCTCCGAGCTCGACTCCCTCTGCGAGCCACTCAAAGTCATGATTCAGCAGCGAGCGCAAACGAAGTCATGGCTCGAGACTGCCCTCACAAACGATGCTCTCCCAGACATCAACCCCAGCGTCGGAGATATCGAGAAGAGGAGGTTCGTACAGCAGGTCATTAGCTTGCGCGGTGCCAACAAGACAAAGGATGTGGTTAAGAACTTCTATGCTGCTTGTCGTGGGACTGTGACGAGTTATACATGATCGAGATCAAGGGCAAAAAGCAGGTGAAGGAGAGGGGCGGGAGAGGAAGGATGAGCAGGAGAAGGGGAACATAAGAGTATACCCTTAACACACTGCACCGTTACGGCATAGCGACACATGGCATGGAATGGCTACAAAATGGCTTCACAAGTAGGAAGAAAGTGTTGCGTGAAGCACGAGCGGCTACAGCATCTCATCGTCCTCTACAACGAGTACATAGACACGATCAAGCTCTTTCAGCTTCCTCATCTCACGTCCTCGCCTCACTCATGTCAATGCAGTAGTGATAGTATGGAAGCCAGACGGCGGTCATGGTTATGGCGGTCGTGAAGCGCGTGTGGGAAATAGGCATATGATGGTAGCTAAAGTCGGTAGGCCACGGGCGATATCTTCAAGAGGCCACATACATTAGCGCCACTGTGGTACAGATCTGTTCGTGTCTTCCCCGTAGCATTCCAATACCTCTCCCACTTCCTCATCGACGCCGGCGCCTTCCTCATCATCTCCTTCGCAGGCGCAGTCCACTCCTTCGCCGCCTTTTCGTGGAAGAACCCCTGACAATTCTTAACCCAGTTCTGGCCAAGGTCGTACTGATCTCGCTTGTGCTTGCGGAATCTCGCCGCTTTTTGATACAATTCTTTCGCTTCGGCGTCGTCATCGAGCCATGCGCATGACCGTGAGCCTGGCAGATTGATGGGGAAGTTGAGGCCTTGGGGTGGCATTTGGGGATTGTCCATGTTGGCGCCGAAAATGTCAGGGGCCATGATGAAGGGGCCGTTTTGTCCTTGCAGTCTGTTTTGTCCGATGGCGTTGATAGTCACGGCTGCGTTGATCTGCCCAATCTGTTGCTGTGGTACATTGCGATCCTTGTAAGTCGCAAATGGGGTTCGATTCGCCTCTGCACCCGCATTCGCGGCCGGCGCAGCTGGCAGAGCAGCTCGACTTGGCTGATTGTGTGCTGGTCGTGGAGCACTGTCCCCAGCTTGCTCACGAGATGGCGCTGGTCTAGCTGATACTGGAGCTGGCGCTCGCGCTGGATTCGCAGCAAGATCAGCACTGAGAGCTGCAGCAGTACCAGTACCCAGGCTGGGGCCCCTCCTCCATCCCGTGGCTGCGCCAAACCACGTTCCACCAACTGATCATAAGTCAAAGCAAGATCATCTGGCACCATCTCGCAAACATAAGACAAGCGGGGTTCTCTAGGATTGAACATCGAGGGCCAGCCGTTGCAGGTCGACAGGTTGCGACTGTGCCACGGTCTCGTCGTATTTGGGACCTGCTCGCCGGTAGTGAGTAGGAAGCACATGACCTTGGGCTGCATTTCGTTCGGGTGTGGAAGACCGTGGAGTCCAGGATGCTGCATTGTTTGCTGGCTGTCTCTGACGGGATGCTAATATTTGCGGTGGCTGGTCACGGAGCTGCGGAATGTTCGCAGGCTGTCGAGCTACCTTGGGTGGATCGTGCAGCTGGTGTCCTTGGCCATAATGCATCTTGGAGTGGTCAGAAATATCTGCGTTGGTCGGTGGTAGGTATCAGTTGCCTGGATGCTGTCTAGTGATGTTGCTCAAGATCTACGGACGGCAGTGCAGGGAAAGGGACTCGCAAGATCTGACAGAATGCCTCTTCAAATATCAATTGTCCAATGTCAATCGTGACTGTCACTCTTTGCCATGATGTGGCGACCAGAATGCTATGCGGCAAATATCAGTTGGTCATGATTGCACAGATTGTTCATGCACATTTTCAGGCACGCAGAATCTGCCACACATGATTTTTCTCGGCAGAAAAGGATTCTCCCGAATATGTCGAGGTTCGCTCATATCCTGTCATGCACTGTGTGGACCGGACCCGGTGATGTACTGGTCGTCGACGTTAATGAAGCGAAGAGGGCGCACAACTTCTCAAATCGTGTGAGATCCCGCTTGCTTTGGAGGGCGCTGTTCGCGTCAGCTTGCCAGAACTTGACGGGCATACATCAATTGATATGAAGAAATACTTTCTGAGAATCTGTCTCTGTCCTCACCACAAGGACCATAGTATGAGCCACCTCCTCTGTGGAATCACCTTTCCGCTCATTTTCGTCTGCTCCTGCGCAGCCATCTTCCATCCCTCTTATGTTATGAGAACCAGCCACCTGAGAGAAACCTCACGAACCAATCTGACCAGCAGAAGCCTGAAGACTCTCCTTTGTGTGTCGGAATTTGTGTGTGTGCTTCCCATATGCTTTCATCCCCCGGTGCAGAATCTTCTTGATGATGATCCTTCAAGCCGCAGTGAGTCTCACCCGACGCCTCGCTAAACCATCACCGACAGCCGTCTTTGCCCCTGCGCCGCGCTAAAGAGCCCTTTGCATCCGATACCCATATGTTGCCCTTGCTTTTATTACAATTCGTGCTACTCCTCTCACGCCACCTCTGCCCCGCCCCAAATGTCACGGTCTGGTCGATAGTCGATCATTGCGGTGACTTGGCGCCACCTCCATTGCGACGGTCACCACCCTCGTTGATGCCAAGCTGGCTCATGCCAGTGTTGAGGAAGGAGAATGGATCAGCTGAGCCATCATTGCCGTAGCCTCCAGTGGTACCGTATGTGCCATTTGAGAAAGCGCCTGCGGTAGCCTGTCCACCAGTGTTGCCCTGGTTGAAGGCCTGCTCTGTACGGCTGTCGAATCCTCCTTGAGACTGCATCCCGGCATTATTGGCCATTTGGGAGTAACCTCCAGCCATGTATGGGCTGGGTGCAGCAATGCCAGATGGAAGTGCGTATGTTGATGGTGGTCCGTAAGACTGTCCGCTGAAGCCGCCTGGTGGTCCAGCCATGCCGCCGCTGCCGTAAGCAGATGAATCGGGTTGCTGCATGCCGCCGTACTGTTGAGATGGCATTGATTGCATTGGCATGTTTGGTGGGCCGCCGTACGATGATCCCGGGAAGCTAGTCATGCCGCTCTCTGCGACCACAGCCGCGTTGTTTCTGGACGCTCCGCATCGCAGGCAGGAAACATTCTTGGCGAAGTTGTGGTAGCCGCAGCCCTCGTTACCGCATTTCCAATCACCTGCACGGAATGGTACAATGCCGCCGCGCCCGCTCGAGCCTCCCATATGGCCGCCACCCATGCCACCATAGCCACCGCCACCTCCGTGCATTTGGCCTCCCATCATGCCTGGGTGGCCGTAGCCTGCGCCGCCATAAGGAGCTGGTTGCATGCCGTATGGCTGGCTGTATGGGTCACCGCCTGAGGCGCCCATGGCTGGGAAGGAGCAGCGGAAGCATGCCGTGCGGCGCTGGAAGTTAGAGAAGCCGCATGATGGGCAGGTCCAGTCGCCTGGGCGCGGGCGGTTCTTCGATGGCGGGAATGGCGTCAAAAGTGGAGGGCCACCTGGCGGTTGAGAATGCGCTGCGCGGTCGAGAACTCGGCTGGACGAGGGCGCGACCTCAATAGCGCGGTCGTTGAGGGCGCGTCCGTTCATGGAGAGCGACTCAGCTGCCTGGTGCGCGAACTCGTTAGCATATAATTCATCCCAAGCGATCTGGTTCATAGCGTGGCACTGGCAATGCATGCAACCATGAACGGTCGAGCGGCAATCTGGCGAAATATGAAATGGAATCGCTCTGATGGTCAGCAGTGGCGCTGGCGTATCCATGGCTAGTGGATGTGGTGGCATTCGATGGAGGCCATTGCATTGGCCTGGAAGTTGCAGGAGGGTCGAGACGCAACGCGATGAAGCGGAAATGTGAAGATGCACGTCGGGCCAGGCTGCCATCGACTTTCACATGGCTTCACGGAAGTGAGTGCAGAGTGCAGGTGAGAATGTACGGGGTATGATGAGGGAAAGGAACTCACCTCTTCGTGGCTACCAAAAACAACGAATCCGCTACCGCTTGGCTTGCCTCCTTCCGGCGTTCGAAGCGTCCAGAAGGCGATCGGTCGGCCGCCGTACTGCGTGAACCAGCTTTCCAGCTCACTTTGTGTCGTGTCGTGAGGAAGACCGCTAAGATGTAGCACCTTGCTGCGCTCGCCAAGGAATGCGCGAACGTCGCTGCGAGCGTCGAGAGGGCGTGCGAGGACGTCTGGAGTGCCTTGTGGGTTAGTCTGTGATGGTCGCGACTTTTTGGCGAGCGACGTGAGGCAGCGGGTCAAAGTGAGGGCCTCTTCGAGCGCGCGGCGGGGTGATGAGGGTGCCAATGCCTGGAGGTGGAACGGTAAGCCGCCGGTAACCTTGCCAGATGAGCGCACTTCTTCAACTTCAAGACCTGCGCAAATCGATGAAAGGCTGGAGGAGCTAAAGGCTAGCGTTTCGGGGTGGTGTGATTGAAAGGTCTGATATTCGCCACGAAGGCCAAAGAGGATCGGATGCTGGAGATAAGGCGGCAGCACAACGTTCTTGTCGCGAGCTTCACGTGGCAGCTGCACACGCAGATCCCAGGGCGTCAAGGTGACAAAGGCGAAAGTTGGTTGGGCGCCAGAGTCGCCGTCTTTGGGTACTAGGTGTTCGCGGGCAAAGGCGTCGAATGTGCCGATGGCGTCGCGGAATGAGCCGGCGTTCTTGACATGTTCCCAGGTGAGAGTGGTGAGCGAGGTGCACAGGGGAGTAATAGGAGTGTTGACAGGACGGACGAGCACGGACTGGCGGTGCAACTGCAATGTTGTTTCATTAGCACTTTGACCCCACTAGCGGCTCTACTTTCATTCTGGTCGTGTCTCGTTCCACAAGGCAACGCAGCGATGCTGGCATGACTGCTCCTGCGATTGCTCTTAGCCGAGTACGGGATGAAACGTACCTCTCGCTCGGTGTTCTGGGCATCGACCACCACCCATCCGATCTCAATGACCTCGGCGCTATCCTTGGTGACATAGACGCCGTGCTCGTCACACGTCGTAGCAATGTGGATGATGCAGTACTTCTCGAACTGCTGCGGTGCGGCTGGCTGCTGCGGCTGCGGCTGCGGATGGTTGTATCCAGGCCCGGCAGGCGCTCCTGACTGGGATGCTCTTTCCGTCGGCGTGTAGGCAGACTGCGGCGCTGAAGGGCCTCCCGCAGCGCCTGCACCGCTCTGCGAGGTGGGCGTGGGGTATTGATTGCTACCGTACGGCTGCGGCTGGGTAGGAGTTGCCATTTTTGATTTCGTTTTCTAGTCCAAGCGGAGATGATGTGTCCCGAGAGTGTGTTGCCGTCTTGCGTGTTCTCAGTGCCCAATCCCGTTTCGTTTCCCAACGCCAAACGCCCAGGGAAATGCTCGTGGGAGGAATCGGCGGGCTGATGCAGCGTCGCTCGAGCTGTAGCAGAGGAGGTGAGGTGGAGGACCTGAGGTCAGCAGCTGGGTGCGGTAGCTGACGGCGTTGACTCGGGAGGAGCAGCAGCAGAGAGCTGTGTGCTTGCTTAGGTGTGGTGTGCGCGGCGGGAAGCTCTATCGGATCCGCAGTGCTGGGAGCCAGACAGAATTCAATCGATAACCCAACCTCAGTGGCTCTTGACGACCGTCGATGCAGTTCAGGCGCGGCGGGTGTCTCGCAGTGCAGCTTGTTTCTTGATCTCGTCCTCGGCGGGAAGCAGAGATGCAGGATGGGAAGTGGAATTGGTCAATCTGTGCTGAAACAAATCACTCCAACGGCCTACAAGGATTGGGCTAGCGCCCCTGCTTAGCACCCACCGGCGACAGCGCTCTCTTGAAGAGACGTTCGCAGCAGTGCGCTTGCGACCGTTGAGGTGGCCGGCAGTCAGTCTTGGGACAGCATAGCATGATATCACTGTGCTGGCGACGGCATCCAGGGCTGCCTCCAAATGCTCTCTTGCAGACGCGGACAGCCGTCAACGCCGCCGCCGCTGCTGCTGCCGCTGCTGGACCGGCTTCTCCACCATTGCCCAACAACGATGAGCTGTTCAATCAACCACGACCCCTGTAAAATGAAACATTTCTGTGGGACCTTGCTAATGAAGCGAGGGCGCGGGCACCGGCTGGCGTCGCTAAACGGTTTCGGCACGCTGCTTCCGCAGAACGATCACGTTCACAAGCATGATGATACAGGGAGGACGGAGAACCTGTTTGTGACGCGATGTGGGCAGACGACGTGGTCGTTGTGTTGACCATGCTCGCACCCAACGCAGAGTCGCCCGAAGCTGATGCCCTGGCAGGCGGACAATAAAGCAGCGGTGCATCGGCACATTGCCCTCGGAAGGAAATGATTCCTGTTGCACAACCATGAGGAGGCCATGTGAACGCCACCAGCCGCCATACGCTCGTGGCCGGGTCTGTTGGCGTAGCACGTGTCATAGCCGACGGTCACACACAACTGCTGCAGCTCGACCGATCAAGCAGGAGCCCCCTCTCCTGATGCGGATGCGCAGCCCGGCGTCCACAGCCCGCGTCTGCCCTCTATCGCTGCAGCCGTCACCTAGCTGAAAGTGCTGGACACACAATCACAACATCAACGTACCTGCGCCGTGCTGGAAAGCAGCGACAGTCCTGTCGCACATCCAGTGCTGTACACGGTGTACAGATCTATCGCGGGGCCACATTTGTACAATGACAATTACTTCCTGCCGACTCGAGGCACTTGCCTGACACGATCACTCAACCCGTCTTGTCCGTCTGCAGCTCGCCGAATTGTCTGCTGTACATGCCCAGCGCCTTGATCGGGAAGATGAATTTGTAGTTGGGATATGAGATTGTGCTGTGGAGCACTGCGTCAGCATGGTGCCCATCACGAGGGAAGCACGCGACAGAAGGTGGGAGTCTTACCAACTCTTGTTGAACACACCCTCGATTCCCTCCTGTAGCCATTCGCCATTTGGTTGCTGTCGATGCATAAGGAGCTTGATTGCACGCTCAAGCGGCTCTCTGTGTGGATATTGGGCGTGGAGCATGCCGATGAGCGCCTGTCAAGTGTCAGCCGCAAGTCACTTCTCACAACCGCAATCGCCTACCCAGGCAGTCTGTACGACCTGCGAGCCCTCCGGATGGCGACACCAGGTGGCAGTCTCACAGCTTCTGTACGATTCGCCCCAGCCGCCATCCTGCTCCTGCTTGTTAAGGAAGAACTTGCACGCCCGTCGGACCCGTTCACTGTTCTCGTATGTCTCACCTTGGGTGGCAAGGCTCTCAAGAGCGAACATGCCGGCATAGGTAAAGCATATGGCCCAGCTACCGTACCAGGAGCCATCTGGCCGTTGATCCGTCCGGATCCATTCTACTGCGCGCTTGATGAACACATCAATCTCCTCAGTCCGGTGACCAGGATACTTCTCGCGGAAAAGCTGCAGGGTCGTAACACAAGCAGTCGTGCACTCCGGATAGTCGTACTCAACCATAATGCGGCCGAACACTTCTGCTGCGTTGAGAACCTCCAACTTCTGGCTTCCTCTCCTCGGCTCGTACGAACTGCAGGCACCCACATCATTCTGCATGGTCAACAGTATATCTGCCGCCCATTTGATTCTCTTATCGTCGATCAATTGCGGGAACAAGCATTGCTGTGGGTCGTTGGGATCGGGCATTGTCTGCAGCTGTAGGACAGCTTTGAGCGCTTCTGCAGTGCAGTCAGACACGGTGTAGCCTTGTGTACGATTGCTGAACCCCCACGCGCCTCGTCGGGCGTGCCTATAACCAGCCTCGGGTGCTGTATGTCTCGTGGGGGGATCCTGATACACGCACGATTTCTCATAGCCGACCACGTGCTCCAAGATTTGCTGATCTTCCAGAAACTCCAGTGCTTTCACGAGCATATTATGGTTATCAGTTCTTGTAGCTAAACCTGCCTCAGTAGTCGCCTGAATCGTGAAGGCTGTATCCCAATTCTGAACGCCGTTTGTGCCATTAGCCATCATGCCTTTGTCGGAAACCCATAGATAATCTTGCAGACGTTCGCGATGCTTCGTCACGGACTCGGCATCAGGACCTTCTTGTATGAAGCAGCATAGTGTGTTCATTGGAGCGTTGACGGGGGCAAGGCAAGCGTGATCGGTGTTGGCATCTTCCATTTCGATGATGCGCCATACCCAGTCTTCTGCTTTCTTGATCAGAACGGGACCTCGCAGAAAAGGGATCCAGATGAATACCAGGATCCAATTGATCAGGTTGAGTACCCAGGTCTTGGGGTGGAAATTGTCCGAGGCACTGATTGAGTTGCGATGGGTGGCAAATGCTATCTCCTTGTAAGGCTCCACGAACAATTCCTTTCGAAGTTCGCGGATCAATGGATCTGAATCCGCTTTCGGATACGTCCATCTTTTTGACCATACGAAGCTCATAGGCAAAAAGACCATGCGCATATGAATCCACCATTTCCATGGCGATATCGGTGCCCAGTCAGGTAACAACCACAATTCAGGCGGCACCGGATTGACGATGTCCCATTGCGTAACTCCAAGGACGGACAGCCAGAACTTGGCCCAATGAGGCCCGTATAGAGCGCCTCCCAGCTTGTGTAAACAGGACCGAGCCTTGATGATCCGAGGATGGTCAGCGGGTACGCCTAGCAAGCGTAGTGCTGTGTAGTTCATGGCCGTTCCAAAGACCGACGAGTCTGCTTCAGTATGCAATCCCCAGCCACCATCACCATGATTCTTATCGCCGACGTTCTGCATGTTGAACACGTAGCGAACCATCTCGGTCTGCTCTGGCTGCGTCAAAGGCTTGCCGATGACATAAAGAGTGATGACTATTCCAGGGATAAGGAACATTGGACCGCCATACTCGCAACCCCAATTCCCTGGGGCCAGCTGCAATTGTGAGTAAAATTGAAGGCCATTCTCTGCAGCTTGAATTGATGTTTGTGCTTTTGGAAGATTTGGTGCTCCCTGGTAGAACTGCGTCAGCGCGTTGCATAGAGCTCATGAGCGCACCCGTACCGTGTTCAGGCCTAGGTACCACTTGTCGGCGGTAGTCATAGGCCAAGCCTTCAACTCCTCATCAGTCTGCAAGTAGTGCCATGTATGTCGACCTCTGACGTCTCGCATGCGCCAACGAGTCAGATCTGTGCCCAATATCGTGGAGTCTTGAGCCTTGCCGTTGCCATTCGCGTGACCTTTCACATGGCCACTGGAGGCTCCAGGGGGTTTGCGCTCCTTCACAACCATCTTGTCGATGTGAATGATTACATACAGATCGATGTGAACGATTATATACAGAACGACGTTCGCAAGTCCAAAAAGAGCGTGGACTGATGTTCAACACAAGGCGTTACGATCCGCCAATGCACCTCCGATGTTGACCTCGTACGATCTTATTCGAGTTCGCGGCGAGGTCCACCATGAAATGCAGGTACGAATAGCGCGGGGTTCATTAAGGTTTAGCCGGACGGTCACCAATCTACCCGGACGTCGATCGATCCTTGCTGTCTTTCACGTGGCGTAAAAAGTCCTTGAGAGACATTCAAAGTCACAGTCAACGACCGCAGAGTAAGACCAGCTAAGATGCACTCCACGGCCCCTACAGCGCTTACGTTCGACGAGACCGACGACCTCCTCTACTTTACCCGCGCCAATGAAGTCCAAGACTTGGAGCAGACGATCACCCAGCTGGTGCAAAAGTACCGGAGCACGCCGAAGGATGTGTTGGAGGCCGCTGTAGACCCCGAGACTGGAAACACAGTCCTGCACTTCTGCTCAGCCAATGGTCTCGTAGAGCTGCTTCCAGTGCTCTTGGGCAAAGTAGACCAGACGGCTGCTGATCAAACGAATGGTGCCTCGCACTCGAAGCTGGTCAATCATGGAAACAGGGAAGGCAATACACCAATCCATTGGGCGGCATACAACGGACACCTGGCGGTGGTGAAGCTGCTTGTGGCAGCAGGCGCAGATATGTGGGTCAAGAATGCTGCAGGTCATCTTGCCATGTTCGAGGCGGAGCGGGCAGAGAAGGACGACGTGGTGCAGTATCTGCTGGAGGTGGGAGGCAAAGATGTAGAGACTGGCGGCTCGGAGGGACAAGCATCAGCAGACGACGTTGCGGATGTGCAGGAAGATGAGCCCGAAGGCGGCGCCAGTGCTCAGGCAAGCGCAGGGCCTGCATCGTGAAACGGCTACCAGCGAAAAACTCTACTGGTAATCACAAGCAACCGCACACACGGTAGCTGTCGCGGATCATAGCACGACGAAGTAAGCCTAGTATCTTCACGAGGAGAGATCGACCGCATGCAACGGATATGAGCCGCAGAAGAGCTGCAGCCGGAAACATTCGACCCGAATTCCTTTCACAGGATTCAATATGCCTCGTCAAGACTGTCGCCTCCCGAACAATCAGCAAGCTAAGCAGATCTGTATAGCCGGACAGCATCGCGCCGCCTATACGTCAGTATTGGCAGATTATGAGAGCATGGACCGCCGTCTTTCGCCAATAACCACGAAGGCATGGCTCGACTGCGTCGCACTGTCTCTCTGCTTTGTATAAGGGCAGGCAACTCGACAGGGCCAACATTAAAATTCTGGGGTCATCCATAGATTCCTGCACACCTATCAGGCCCATGCTGTTCACGCGTGCGAACGCGTTATGTCCGCCGGTATTGCCTTCTGTGTATGGGTATTTTAGCTATCACCACATTTTGCACCGGCTCGGACTGCCGCGCGTGCGGCAGGACGCTCTCTCAACCTTCAAGCGCGAGAATAGAGGCATTATACTATTTAACGGCGAACAGGGAACATATCTCAGCCCGCCCTACAACCTCGCCTTCTCTCCCTCCCCCTCCCCCTCCCCACACGCCGCCACCACATCATATGTGTCCAACCACCTCAAGAACGGCGCACTCCCCCATGGCGCATTCGCATCCGGCTTGGCCGTCAGATCGGCAGTATCATTGATGTGCCGCCACATCTCATTCCTCTGCTGGATTTTCTTCGCCTCCTTTGCTGACCACGAACGGCCCAGCAGGTTGGCGAGGTATTGCACGATTTCGCATCGTTTTCGGCGGATTTGCTCGTAGCGGGCCATGATCGGAGGAAGTGCGGTGGACGCTGTGGCAGATCTGAGGAGGTGGGACAGTATTGCGGCGTCTTCGATGCCCATGGCGGAGCCTTGGCCTAGAAGGAGGGAGGGGTTAGTGAAGGCTGGAGAGGGTGGAGAGGTGCATCGTACCGGTATAGGGTACCATGCCGTGGACAGCGTCGCCGAGCAGTACGACCTTTCCATTGGAGCTGGACCAGGAGGGCACGCCTTTGACCTCCGTGAGGCGCCATTTAAACGTCTCATCAGCTTGTTCCAGGAATTTCCGTATCGCCAGACCATGGTCACTATATCGCTCTCGCAGCCAGCTGAGGTCGTATATCCTCATAGTATGATGATTCGGGTGTGGATCTCCCCGCAGGGAATACTCATGATCAATGTATTGCATATCCATCAAATCCTGATGCGCCGCAGGGCATCCAACGACACTGCGGCCGGGAGATACGGTTACGAACACATGATTTCCATCCAGCATTGCTCGCAGCTCCGGGTCTTGCTTGACTTTGTCTAAGGGGAGCAGGACTTGGAAGACTGCTGCGTTGAGGACCTTGGGCTTGAAATCTGGGAACAATGTCCTGCGAACTCGCGAGTTTGTGCCATCTGCGCCGATAATCAGATCTGCAGCGATTCTCCGGTCGTTTGGCAGGATAATGGCTGGCTCGTCCACATCAACACGCTCGATGCCTGCGCCTTCGTGGATTTTCACGCCTTGCTTGATGGCATGGTCCCGAAAGACATCCTTCAATACACGACGTAGGCCGAACGGAGCCTCGCCTTTTTGTGCATAATCCTGTGTAGCGATGCTCCCTTCGCTGTTAGTTCTTAGATCGACGACTTCGGGGTCGTGGGCGACTTTTCGTATCTCTTGCATGAGGCCCCAGTCTTGCAGGATTGTTCCGACGTTCGCCTGGAGCTGCATGCCGCTGCCGCTGTCTTCTCGAGTCATGGATGATCTTCGTTCGTATACTGTGACCTTGTGTCCATGGCGAGCAAGACCTATGGCAGCCGATAGACCTGCTATGCCAGCGCCAACCACGATGATGTTGAGAGGCATGTTGACAAAAGTGTGAAGATAGAGTGATCGTGCATGGAAAGGAGCAACAGGACTTCAAATCATGTCATATTATCTATGGCTATTCAAGTGCTTACTGCGATCCCAGCTCTGCTTGCCCGTCTCGAGTGCTGCATGCAGGGCTTCTGTATGCAATTGGCGAGTAGCGCCGTACGTAAGCCGTAGAGCAGGATGGAACCTAATAGCGATCCCACAAGCGGTCCGGAAAGGAATGAACTTTAGGTCCAGCGCTGTGAATGAGGCCTGCATCCCACGAAGGTTGCTGCTCAGAGCTCTTCCCACTTTAAAACTCAAGACTGCTCGTATACGCAGGATGGTGGATATTTCACATCATCCGATGCACATTGAACGGGGTCTAACCTGGCCCGCCATTATCCTGGATGTGTTGGATGTCAGACGGGCTCGGCAATCGCAAAGAAATCGTTCCGGTACACGATTGCCGTGAAAGCGGTAGAAGATATGATGTTCGCTTTGTCCTCGATGCTCATATAGACGCTGCTTCCACTCTCACGTGCGTTTCCATGAATGCGCCTGAACTCCTCGCTAAGTCGTCACAACTACCAACATCCCCATGTTTACTGTCCCAGGACCTTCTTGTCTTCTGCTGTCATGTCAGTATTGGTTCTCCTGCGATCCAAGACGGGCACTCGTACGCTGCTGGGTAAGGAGAAGGCCGTAGCGCTTCTTGAGGGTCACTCGGTGTCTAGCGATCGTCAGCGGCTGTTCATTATCCTTTGGTCACCACTCTCGTCGTACCTCGAGTACTTGTCATCAGGCGAAAAGCGCGCTGGGTGCGCGGACTTCGTGACCTCGCCGTCCACAATTTTCTTCAGGGTGTAAAGGCGCTTGCCGTTCGAGTCGAGGGTGTACATGAGATGCATCTTAGCTGATTCGGTGGGGTCTATTCGGGGATTCGAGAATATGTATTCGCGATACGCTGCTTCGTCGTTGATGTGGAAGTTTTGCAGTCACGAAGTCTTCTGCTCCAAAATCTGGACTAAGCTCCGCAACAAGCTTTTCCGGAGCCAAGACCGCATCGGCCGCTCATGCCGCTTACGCCGGGGACCATCGAGCACATGCGAATGGACAACTACATCACAAACCGACACCCTCTTAACAAACGATACTTCCAAACCATTCAACACGCACCATGAACGTCCTCGTCATCCTCCTGTCGCTTACCAGCATCGCCACCGCCCAATTTTTCAACTTCGGCAACATGTTCGGTCAACAACAGCAGCAAGAACCTCAAAACATGCCTTCGGACTCAGAATGGTATAAGCAACAATACGAAGCCGGTAAACCTCATCCCCCCCGAACTCCGTTCAAAGCTGCATCCTGACATATTGACTTAGCCCGCTGTGACAAATACCTCTGTCCCCACACTCTCAGCTGCGTGCACTTCCCCCACCACTGTCCCTGCGCATTCCCAGACCAGGAAGACAAAGTTGAATTCGGCGAGGGAAGCATGGCGTGTGTGAGTAAAGGGGGTTATAAAGCGGGAGAGGCGCAGAGGAAAATTGAGCTGGCGAGAAAGGGGTTGCTATGAGATGTGAAAAGAGGCAGTGGAAGGAAGATACCCAAACGCTGCACTGCAATGCTATGCTATGTCACGACCTCATGCTAGGTTACGGATGCCATGCCTCAATTTCCCACCGAGATCTTGGATCCGTCAAGAATCGTGGTCTTCCAGCGTTTCAGGCGGCCGCCATCGACTTCGGCCTCTCCCTCCCCTTCTCCGGACTAGCATAGCGATACTTGTACAGCTGCGGACTCTCGATGCCGACCTCTTCCCTGCCCCACTGGTGCATCAAAGCCTTAGCCATGAGCTGTCGCTCCTGGTTGGCCTCTTCAAGCTTCTCGCGCCAGTAGCGATCACGGCGCTGCATCTTCTCGGTCATTCTACTATCGAGCGCGGCGTTCACGGCTTTGCCGTCGTCGAGCTGTGCCCTGGCCTTTTCGAGCTCAGACTCGCGGGTCTGCAGGGCATCCTTTGCTTCGTCGCGCTCGAGAATTGCTTCGTTGAGTTCGGTCTGCTTGGCTTGCAGCTCGGCTTGGATGACTTCGATCTCCTGGCTGGTGATCTGGTCGGCTCGAGTCTGCGATGTCTTCATCTGCTCGAGCTCGTCTTGGTGGTTGCTTTGCTCGTCCTTGAATTCTTGGCGAAGATCTGTCAGCTGTCGCTGCAGACCTGCAGCCAGCTCCACAGCTCTAGTACGCTCCGAGATCACCTTGTTGACTTGTCCGCCTTGGTCCAGCTTCGACTTGGCCAGTTGACTTCGCACGGCGGCGATCGTGGTTTCGAGGTCTCCCTTGTCCTGCTTCAGTCTCGCGACCTCAACGTTGGCTTCGCTGAGGCGGCGTTCTAGATTACCAATCGCAGCCTCGTCTTCATGTGCTTGTTGCAGAGCCGCACGGAGACGTTCAATCTCTGCGTCCTGCAATCCGTTTCGCGCTTCCAGCTCCTCTCGATGTGCTTCCGCCCTTTCAACCGCATCGTCTCTGCTCCTCCGAGCCAGCTGCACGTCCTGCTCCAGCGTCTTGACTTCTTGCGTGTGCTCCGTCTGTTGCGCTTCCATCTGATCTCTTAGCCGCTTGATCTCGTCCCTCAACTCTCGCTCGGAACCTTCGCTTCCTAGCCTCGCATTGTCGGCTAGTCGTTCTTGATCGCGCAGCTTTTCTTTCAACTCGGCGAACTCGCGTCTGAAGCCATCGTTGTGCTTGTATGCGGCCTCTTTCATCTCCGTCAAATCACGTTCACGCCTCGCCGCTTCTGTCAGCTTCGCCTCGTGCGCATCAGATTCTTGCTTGCGAATGCGCTTGTCCTCCTCTAATGCTCTGTCTAGTGCCTCGTTGAGATGCTCGAGCTGCTGACACTTTGCTGACAGCTGGCTAAGTTGTCGTTCCAGCTCATTTTTCTCCTCATCATTGAAAACCTCCTTGCTATAGGACGTGCCAGCAGTACCAGGACGAGAATTCGGCCCCGAGCGGTGTATGATAGGAGATCGCACTGGTGACAGAGTGGGACTAGATGCTCGTCCTGGCGTGGATTCATCCTCCTTGCTTGATAAGTGCTTCTGAGCAGATCGTGGTGAGTACAGGCTTCGTCCTCTCGAGTGCACAGATGCTCGCTGTCCCGGGCTGAGTTCGCTGTAGTACTCTTCCACCGTCGACTGTAGAAATTGCTTGTGTACAGGAGGCGCAGGTGTCGAAGCAGAGTCGTATGTATGCCACTCCGAGCTGAATGGCTCCTCATGTACATGCGGGGACGCCTTCGGCGGGCTGTTGTCTGGCGTATGGTGGCTCTTGTGGCTTCCGGTGTGCTCATCCTGTTGGGCCCCAGTCTCCTGATGCGGCACCTCCAACATATCGCGACGGACGACATTGTCCCTCGTGTCCTCACGGTCCTCCTCAATGGGTTGCCCAGCCGACTGGGCACCCTTCAACGTGCCTTTTCGTGACGGCGTTTTGCCTCCTCGCATCCACATTTCCATGTTCTGCGTAAAGTCGCTCGGCCCGTCGATATCCTCCGAGAAGATGCGATCGACCTTCTGCTTAGGAATGTCCATGTCCGAGGCGGTGTCCTGATCCAATGCGCCCAGATCTAAGGAATAGTCACTCTGATCCTGAGAGTCGCGTCGCTCCCACGCGCGGACTGGTGGACTGGACTGCATCTTGCCCAACAATGGACAGTCTACGTCAAACAACGCCAAACGCCGAGCAAAATGTGACGCCACAGAATGTTCTCGAGTACGAATGCTGCAGATGAATGTCGAGGTTTGTTTACATGACCGGCATTTGATCCGTGCCAATCCCGACGCGAACAACACACGTGAAAGACCCACCACGCCATCCCGCGTCTCCTGTTCGCGTCACTTTCCTCTCTTCTTCCTCCAGCACATCCCCTGAGCCAGCCACGTCCCAGATCACAACACATCTCGCATCATTCTCCTGCAGGGACCAATCTTGTTCCACCGCCTCCTCACCTCAATGCCTCTCATCGCATACATTGTATCGAAATGATTTGGGCATGAAGGTCTTGCTATATCGAGCGTTTGGATGGACAACCATCAGAAGAACACATGATGATCGTACCATTACCTCGGAAAATGCCTTGCGATAGCGAAATGACACATAGGCATAAAACTCCACCAGACGTCAAGTCTCCGGTCATGCTCATCTTGGTGACGACTAATGCTGTGAAGCACCACCCACAATGTAGAACTTCATATTCATACGGACGATCACGACTGCAGACGTGATGACGCCAGATTTTTGCTTGCTATGCTATGCATACCTAGTGACATGGCCAGGTAGATCTGTACTTCGAGAGCTTCGAACTGCCAGTGGGAAGACGGTCGATCAGAACGGGAAGCTAATGCTGCACTCGCAGTTAGCCGTGGATAAGATCTAGGGAATAGAGGCAACACCTCGGTCCAGTACTTCGACTTCGAGAGAGCCATTGACAACGTGACTGTAAGTAAGGACAACTCCACCAGAGCTCTTGTCACAGTTCGCGGATCACACCACACGGACGGAGGACATATTGACTGGCTCTGGTCCATCCTTCGATTCCTTCTGTATGCCAGCTCAGATGCAATTCGAACAGGCCACACTTTGGTAGACCATGGCAGCTCTACTGCAGACTTCGGTGGTGGCATTGGTGGTATATCCGGAACGCTACTACAGATGCAGGTGAGATTACGGGTTGGATCTGTAGTCCTGCTGCTGAGCCACAAGATTTGCGACCATACCATCATGACTTGAGTGAAGAAGCCTAAGCTTACGAAGACCAGCTTGATGCTAAGGAGCTCACATACGAAGACTATGAGCCAGGCTCTGCCACCGCTTATGGCATTTCAAGGACTGATGTATTGTAGATCTGTGCATTCGACCAGACTCCAACGCGCGAACGGCTTTCCAAATTGACAGAACATACCGGCAACCCTTCAGGTCTATACGCCGAGGCCGCATATATGGCAGAGGCAATGGCACTCGGCAACCACTGGGAACCGCCAAGTCAGAACGGCAGCGAAGCTGCCGACTCGATGATAGACTATCACTGTTACTACTGCGCTCCGGAAGCTGAGCAAATCGCTCGTTACAATTGCCGGAGCCATTCCAGATTGCTAGCCTACGCTAATTCGCGCATAGGCAATACGCCACTAGCGAAGAGGGCGGCGAAAGAGTTCAGAGCCGATGGCTTTGTTGATACGGTCGTTCCTTGGACGACAAAGTGTCCCAATGAGAGTGAGATGCTAGTGCCGGTGGAAAAGGCGGCTTGGGTTAGTGCCAGCGCCGCGGCGATCTTTGGTTTGCGGCTATTATGAGCTTGGTGTCGAGTTCTGAGCTGTTGTAGAAAGGGCATAGAGCAAGGGGCGCTGGGGCTATGCGTGTTTGGAGTGTCGCACTGCTGACATGCTTCAACGACCCCTATGGCAGCATCGTATTCGAGCAATGACAGGCGTGGGTCACCGCTTTCACATGTGGCTAGACTTGGCGCGATTCTTCTCCCCTACGGGCTACCCGCGTGAACTGAATGTTATAATTTATTATCCTCGCGAGATGACGATACGTCAACATGTCTAGAAAGCTTCTGCATGTGCTCAATGAGCTCTAAAGTGCCGAAAAGTCAGCCATTCGAACTGGAGACCTTCAGCCGATAGAAGAAGAAAAACAAGCTTAATCTGAGTGAGCACAACCAAATTCGCAACTCTGGCTAATGCCTACATTGCTGCTACGGCGTTCGGAACACTGGTGTACGAGGTAGGATTGCGAACTCGGATTATTGGTGAGCATAGATCTTAAACAATTATAATTGCAAAATTGCTTGCACGACGCTCGCACAAATCTCAATCTGCCTATCAATAATGGCAGCTATGGTCAGCATCTGCAATTGCATGATTTACAATAGAGCTAAAGAGGCGCTGGTATAACCTCGATCATAGTCTGGTGTGGTGGATAGCAGAAGGCATTATACTCACTTGTAGGTGATGGGCCGGCGGTGAATGAGAAGTGGTCATGAAGCTCTGCACATGCAGAAGCGTCCACCCGCACCCATTGTCACGCACAGACGCTATTGTCCTTCGTCAGCATAAGAACAGATCTCACGCATGAAGCATCAGCTCTGCTCCCCATATCCGGTAACTCTCCGACCACCAGTCACAACCGCGATCCGCCACCAGATGCGAAATGACTCCAGAACAACTCACCGCCCTTGCCCACCCAGCTCTCGAGAACTCCGAGCGCCCGGCCAAGCAGTTTTGGCGCGAGGAGATCTGCTGGGCCGTTCAAAAGCACGTCGACGAGCAGACTCCAGTCAACTCCTTCAGGAGTTTTACGAGGTGTATGCTGTGACTCTCCAGAAGGAGTATGCCGCTTGCCTGTCGGCTGCCACCATCCAGCGGCAGTACGCAGACTGGCGCAGCGAGACTGGCGTAGACGAGGTCGCATACATTGACCAGGTGAGTCTCTCCGCCCGATGAAAGTCAGAGTAGTGCTGATGTTCTTGTTTGTAGCAAATCGAGACCCAGCGCGCGAGCTTCAAGACCGCTGGAATGGAGGCGGCGATTGCAGAAGTGAAGGAGCAGCAGGCGAAGTAAGACTTTGGCGCGCAGTGAGTGAATCTGTTGAATCATATCTTGAGCCAGGCTGGCACACTGACTATTGTCAAACTCGAGGTCCGTCGGCGCGAGAACCAGTAGCAGTAAGGCGCTTCGTGCCATGCCTCATCATCTCCGAAAGAGGCGCGCGGCGACAGTACTGCTGCGGCACTCATCCGTCCCAGTCCTGCATCCTTCCCTAGTAGTGGCCAGCGCGCCCACGGAGGGCTAGTTCACGCATGCATGATAAGGTCAAAGAGGCCAGCCAGGGAGGCTTAAGATGAGAAACTGTACAAGTCTTGCTGAGTGGGGCTATACTAGCGTAACAGAGCAAGAGCTTACTCTGACTAAATGCTCCACAGTGTAGTATTTCGCCCTCGTTGCCATCTATGATCATCATCCCAACCACCGTAGAGATACATGCACTCACTGTTGAAGGTACTCGCCCTACGAGGCCTCCGGGTACATGTTCTCCTTGAGGTGGACACCAAGCTCCTCTCGCACACCCTGAAGCTCCTTTAGGTACTCCTCGTACTGGTTCTTGTTCTCGACCTTGGCCTTAATGCCTGTACGGTGACCATTAGCGTCCACACATTCACCCATATCTACGACATTGCCCATCCTTACCCTCAAATATCCGCACAGCAGTTGGGTAGTCGTTGACTCTGCGGGCTGCCCTCAATGCAGCAGTGATAACAGACGGCGACGGAACCAAATCGTAGGCGAAAGCGTTGTTGAGGTTACGCTGCAGCTCGAAGACGTCCTGGACCTGCTCGAATTCCTTCTCGTACCTGCATGCGCGCACATGGTTAGTCCAACAAGGTCTTATAGCATCCCGGCACAGCTCGGGTGCAGGTGGTGTGATCGACAGGTTTTTGAGGCAGTTTGAGCTCTTTCCGCGTCACTGCGGCCATTGCGCCGCGTCTGAACCTTCGGGACGGGTATCGTACCTCGCAGTGAACTCCTCGAAGCTCTCCTCGTGGTGCGGGTCGTGGGGATCGTCGGCGGGGGATGCGGCGAGTCTCCTGCTGGCGGAGGAGAATAGAGCCGCGGTGGTGGTGGTTGGCTTAAAGACGGGCGACACGATGAAGCTGCGGGCGGGGCGGGCTGCGAAGAATCGTGCCCGCGACACGCGAGCCAGCACGGCGGACGACATTGGGAGTGGAGATGGAGTGGTGCGTGGATGGTGGTGGTGTCGGCAGTGTTTGGAGACTTTTCAATGCGACTCCTAAGCTGTCTGCCGACTGACGCTGTCTTGCTAGAAAGCTTGGCGGACCAGCAGGAACAAGCCGGGCCGAGCTAAAGACGTGAAGTCAAGGACGGGTATCAGGAGACCGTGGACATGTCACTGAGGGCACTTTTACTAGCAATCGTGTGTCAAGATCACATGTCGTTAAGGCTATAGAACGAGCGAAGGAAGACACCGACTCGTGCTATAGCTATCTTCTTGCACGCGACCATCAAAACAGCATCGCAGAGCTCCCGGAAGCTGCGATTGGGTTGCGGCCAATCACAGCTGGCTTACCTCACATCCACCAGCACCTCTTGCATCGGGAACATCACCTGCAATACCACGAAGCATTGGGCGAGCTCTGCCACACAACAGCCGCCAACATGGTGATCAACCCGACGTATCTCGCCCAGAGGACTCGATCCTGTATGATATATCCATACACGATGCGATTCGAGGTGGAGACATAGTGCTAATAGGACCACACAGCAAAGAATTGGGCTGAAGCGAAGACGAGAGTGCTGGCGAGCTACAGAGATTGGATAAGAGCGGTAGGTGGGAGAGACATCGTGGATCAGGATTGAACATCGCGATGGAGGAGCAGCCACTGGCGTAAGGACACCACGCTGACGGGCATGGCACACAGGCACCAGAAATCCAGACCATGTACTCGCTCAACATGCCAGTCTCCGCACTCCGCACGAAGATGAGACAAGAATTCGAGAGGCATAGATATGTGTCACAGCTGAAGACGACGGACGTGCTGCTTTTCAACAGCCACCAGGAATTCCAGGTATGTTCTGCAAATACAGAGCTGGGGCGCAAAGCGGGAAGCAAGACAAAGAGCGAGGTAGGGGCTATGCTGATAAACTGCCAGGAAACACTGAACTTTTGGAAACAGCTTACACACGTGCTTAAGTACTTCAGAGCAGAGGAGGACCCGAAGGCGGCATTACCGAAGAACTTTATCCAGGGTTTCATCGAGGTATGCAAAGATTGCTGGGCACAGTCTTATGCATTCACGCTGACATATTACAGGGACGGAATTAGAGCTTCGTACAGCCTCAGAGCGAAAGCATGTTGTACATACCATACCCTTGAGAAGCTGCTACAAGAACAGTGTCCATCATGCGCTATGCGCCACGACTCGACACTTTGATGGCTATATATTCAACGCTACCACGCATGGCTTGGTCGCCTGCGCTGTCGCAAGGTCGCTCGCGCGACGTCTTTCTTAGCGAGACTGTCCTTCCAAGCCTGACGAAGCTAACCAGGATCTTGGCTCTAGGTAGCCTTCCTGCTGCGCACTCTGCAGCAAACTTGGCCAGCTTGTTCTTGGACATGCGCTTCTTCGTCTCGGCTCACTCGTATCGCACCTATCATAGTCTTCATCACACCCTTTCTCTCATCTCGAACCAATTCTGTCCGGGTGATCCTCATTAAACTGATCCCGTGACGCCACAAACTTTTCCTCTACAGCATCGCAAAGATCCGCGAGATTCTCAAGTGCTCTGCGCAAGACAACGTTGACATGTACGCCGTCTATGAAGATGGTCAGTGAGTGACTCAGATTAGACGTTCATGCTTTCGCCTACCCCACGTCTGGATTCGAATGTTCATGAAGGGCTCCGAAGGATGTGGAATCGAGTATCCGCAGAATTCGACATCAGGACTGTAGTAACTCGTCAGTCTGACGGGTCTAAGTCGAAAAGATAGTGGCGTGGTCGTACTCCTTCGTGAGCATGTATCGCAGCGCGTTTCCCAGGGTGTGATCTTCATTCTCGAACGAGAACGATGCCGCTGTATCTGTGTAGCCATCGAGCTGTGAGATATGTCAGTATACATTCTGGGAAAGCATCACCTGCTTGCACCTATACCACTCTCAGGCGCATTTTCTCGAAGACAGGATCTTGGCTGGCGCCGTTGACTTCCGCACCGGGTGTGGTGTCGGCCATATCCTGGTCGTTTGACATAGTGCAGATCGTGTCAACTTCTTGCGCAAAGTGCGATGTTGAATGCGTACAAATCAACGTCTTCAAGGTCTATTTCAAGAATTCCGCGCCTGCAGTCTCGGTTGGAAGATTTAAGGTTCAGCGTCCTCTGCGGAAAGTGCAAGGGTCTGACCCGATGGGCTGGGGCAGTGACTAAGGCAGGAGCGATCAGTCCAAATTTCTGTTTCCGTTCATTGCATTTAATACAGCTTATAGCATTGATCACATAGGGACTCGAGAATCGGGAAGTCAAGTGGACTCTCACAACGCGACTATGTCTAGCAGTAAGCAAGTCCGCAATGCCTAGAGTGCCTGCGAGACGAATTCGACCAAGATCCAGCTCTCCCTCAACTTCAACGGTGTCGTCTCCAGAAAGTGCAATGCTGATGGTAAGACGAACGGCGAGGGATATACTTCATGAACTTCCAAAATACGAAATGACATCCTTCATGATATAGTTGCTCGGTGGAGCCCTAATGCCACACCGCCTCGAAGCTCTCCAGATCACACACAGCAACCACCGCACTGATTCAATGTCTCAAACAATGCTAGCAACAATCTCCCAGGTATACAAGCAACCCTTTAGCACGTCAAGCGCCCTTCGGCGCCGGTGAAACAGGTATGCCTGTGGGAGTCGGCATGTCGGCAGTCCTGAGCAGCATGTAGGTGATGAAGACAGCAAATCTCCGAACAGTCGTGCGCTTACTACACGACCAATGTCGGCATCCCGATGTCACATACGATGTTGCCTTGCTAAGCACAGCGTTGAAGCATCGGAACGTGGTCTGGGCCATGCTGCGCCGTCTGTCAATGCTTGAAGCCAGACCGAGTTCAATATCTGACCTTGATCGAACATCATACGAGGTCGAGTGCTGTGTGCAGGCCATGAAGTATAAGGATCTGAAACAGTGTCGCATGTGGTGAAGCAGCGACTCATTCGTTGCTGTTGTTGGTCAGGGTATAGACACAACCCCTCCATCTTGTACATTGTACCGCCACACCTTAATCAGCATATAGCTCTCCGCCAGAACCATGCTTGGCCTTACTTCGCTAAAAATAAGATCGTCTTCGAGCTGTTTCCCACCGAAGAGGAGTCTCCGATCAACAGCTGAAATGCCGGTAAGGTCTTCGTGTCTGATTTTGATCGTATCGATGGTCGTGTCGCTCTCCGCTTCAAGTCGGATTGTTCTGCCAGTGGTGGGTCTGATGTTGAGTGTCATCTTTTGTGGCTCTGTCGTCCGTGTTGTCATGACTTGGTTTGAGACAGGCCTGTCAAGTGGTCGTGTCGGAGGATCGACGATAGGATGTTGATCTTGCGTGTGATGAAGCGTCAGTCTGCTCGGTCTGGATTGCAGATACGCCTGGATCCATTATATGTGAGGTAGAACGTTACGACGTGCACACAATCATCGGGTTTCTCCACGTCTATTGATGACATGACCATTATGTATACACGTTTAGAAGGATCGTTCCAGCCGTCTCCTCCACGCAAATCGTATGTACCAGGTTTGATACCAATCCAGCGCCAAATGGGTATCGTGCATTCCCTCCTTAGTTTATAAACAAACCATGTTCACATCATCATTCCAAAGTATGAAGGGCCAATAAGTATGGCAAGCTCCCGCAGATCCATCACAATATCCATGGGTCTCTCCCAAGCAGGAAACCTCGACTGACCAGGCCGTCTCCGAAGCATGGCAATGCGATGATATGCCTCGATCCACATATGGGTGGGTTGTGGTGGAGATGGTTCTCCGAATTGCGATATCGCCAGGTAGACTTTACTGTGTACCGTCCACAGACCAGGTAGCATTGGCGCCGAATTCACCAACCATCGTAGTGCTACTTCAGGGCCTGGCAGCCAGTACATCATTGCCCAATTCACGAGCACAGTCTCGGTCCAGGGATTCAAATCCGCCAAGCGAGGTGATCCGGGGGAACTGGGAGTGGATTGTGTGCCTGCTGCCGGTAGCGGCGGCGGTGGAGGTTGTATCGCATCGAGGACGAACGCCAATAAGCCGGATGGAGAATCACATAGCGCGAATGAGATAGTCTGCGGTCGCTCCCGTTGCTGCTGTTGCTGCGATCCCGGTGATAGCGGTGGAGTCAGGCCAGCGACCTGAGGATCCAAGTAGGGTGCCGGTGGACCCATAAATTCTTGCGGTGAGTATCCGTAGTTGTTCCTGCAAGCGAAGTAATGTCTTAGTCTGGTGAGCGAGTGGACTGATCTTGTAGGCTGGCTGGCAGCTTACCTAGGAGGAGGCACTTCTGGATTCGCAGTGTGCATGGCTATGCAGCTTTCAGGATGGGTGAGGGCAATCATTCGGCATACCTTGAAACCCCTGCACATTGTCAGCGCGCAGTTGCATCCTCGGATTGAGTCGAACTTACCATCCCGAGCCGTGAGCGATGTATCGTGTGTATCCAATCGACTTCATAAGAGCGTCAAAAGCTTCTGCTGTTGTGGCGATATTGTTGCCTTCCTCGGACACTTGGTCGCTGAACCCGAATCCCGGTATGCTTGGAACCACGACGTGGAAGGATGGAACATTCTCATCCCCCCTTGGCGGCGTTGCAACAGGATTGCATAGCCCATCGATCATGTTTGATACTGTGATAAAACTCTCTGGCCAGCCATGTACGACAAGAAGTGGTATCGCGGTCGTCGACATCGAACGCCTGTGGACGAAGTGCAGCCGTGTGCCGTGTATGGCAAGCCTGAACTGTGGTAATGCATCGTTGTAGTGTGCCTCTTGATCGCGCCAATTGTAGTCCTCTGTCCAGTGATCGACCAATGGTTCCAGCTGCGACTTTACGACGCCTAAGTTGCGTTGTTGCTGGCGGGACGAAATTTCTCTTGGAAGACGCGTGAGCTCCAGCTTTTGTCTCGTAAGGTCAAGATATCGTTGCGAGACGTGCATGCGATATGGCAGTATAGATCCAGAGCTCCCTCCTGGCGAGAGACCGCTTGAAGATGATGGTGTGGAAGCCATGTACCGGGCTAATACGATAGCTGAACATCAGCTTCGTGTGGGAGCTCGTGAGACCCGAAACCAGAGTAGTACGATCGATGACGCCTGTATGAACTCCGTTGGAACTACCTCCTGCTTGATGATCTCCTGACGATGATGTCTGTGTTCAGGCCAATCCGAATCTCCAGGCGATACCTCGTCTCGTCGCCTTGCGCGCTAGACCTTAGCAATATGCTCGGACGGCATCGATCAACATAAATCCATGGGTGTGAAATTTGGAGAGCAGCTGTGGCTGGTGCACAAGCAGGATTACACGACAGACATACTGTGCGCCTCATATACTTCTTGTGATATGACATAACCTCGCCTACGAGGACCGCTCACAAGCTCATCAGGACGCAGCCTCTTGTCGAGACGTATGCTCAGCTGTGCGGTCGAGGAAAACATCGGGGTTTCCGTCATGCAGGAGGTACCACGCAATACCCACTGCTACTTTCTCCCAAGTAAGAGAACTATCCTAGGCTCGCGCGGCAGTCTCATTGGCCGGATGGCGCAATTGAACGCATAGACCCTGCCTGTCAATCCCATCCGATGCTCCTGTGGCGGAGCAGTATAGTCCGACTCGAATTGAGTTGTGGCGTACTGTACGCCACAGAGCTAGGCCTTCGATGATCGCCATATGTTGGTCCCGCACATCTGAATGTTGGAACCACGGCGCGTGGTCTCTGCATGGTGCCTGGCTAGCATCGCAAGCGTCCCGGCAGTCTGGAGATGCTCGTGGGGATGCACGGCGAGTTTGGTGCCGGGTTCGAGAGCAGTCTGGTAGACCGGAGCTCGCGGCGGCACGATTATCATCTTATCCGCAGGGTTCTGCTGTTGACAAACACCTTGCTCCGCCGCCTGACGAGGCTCCCACCGTCCACCCACCGAGTCGTTCATCCATCCAGACATATCCCCGAAAGCTTGCTGGCTGGCGGTGCTGTTGCATTGCGATCTTCATGAGCAGGCAATCAATAACAAGCACTGCGCGTCCCATCATTGGTCTTTTGGCCAATGCGAAGAGTCTGCTCGCTTCCCTGCAAGACCATTAGCCTGCAGCCTCACTCAGTAGCCCAATTCTCACGCATGCGTTCCTCAGCTGGGTGTGCAGACGTGTCACAAACGGTAATACTGAGTGGCAAAATAGTTGCTGATGCGGATGGCTTTGAATCCGCGTGCTTCGCTAGCGGGACAGATGACATCGGGGAGTGGACCGAGCTTGCAGCCACAGTCAAATGACCTGTGGCGCAAGCAGACGCTGGCTTTGGTAATCACGAAACGACAAAACACGGCTCTTTCCCCTTACATCTTCCGACCTTCGACGACATCCACATCCAGCACAGCCACGGCGGAGCGATAGCGACAATTGCAACAATTCTCCACCGACTCTGTACTGTAGCCGACGCTTGACTTCGCCCACTACGCAGGGCCTCGCTCTACGCGGCCAAGCGATATCGCCAGGTCTGGACTCTCACCTGGGCCGCAGAGATTCCCCACTACACTGGCCCGATCGGGAAGGTTCAACAACATCTCAGCTGCTCCGGTGATATTGTGATCTTATCTGAGTTGCGCCCACGGGATGATGGTCTCGTCGACGAACTGCAGCTTCCGTGGACCAATCTGGGCGAGATGCGCACGCCAATTCGTGGGCCGCTGCCATCTCCAAGCTTCAGTCACGAGGTTGACTTCCGTCCACATAGGGCTTCGTGATCGACGCAATCGTCAAATACACATAACGGCTTTTCGCCAACTGCCGGCTGCAAAGCACCACTGTTTGGGGGCGAGTCTGATAATTCTGGTGACAATTCGACCGGCATACATTCAAGGCCTCTCTCTTTGACCTTCCAGGCACCATTGTCGTCTTCCGTCTCCAAAGTGGTATAGTACTGCCCATTGCTGTCATACAGCTGGAATTTACTGTCAGCATTCAGATTTATCAACCAGATCTCATGGATTTTGGGGTCCGTCCAGTCATACGTTGTCCTTTCCTCGCCCACGTTCCCGAGCACGAGGATGGAGCCATTCCGCAGATAGAAGGGCAGTGTGTCAAATCCGTGCTTCTCTTTGATATACTGAGGCCCTTTAACTACGATGTTATGCCAGACGCTGCTCCATCGTCCAGCGGGTCGATCGAATTCGACATCTCCAGATTTGGAGGGAACGGGAGCGACAAGGATTGAGCTTCCCAACACGAATTGCTGGTTGCAGTACCAAGCTGTTCTGTCATACGGAAACTCGAGAGCAATCGCCTAGACACTCACAGGCCGCCCATGCTTTAAGGACTCCATTGCTTACTGTGTAAGTAAGGCATCAGTCTGCACTTCAGCCAAGTGAACTTCCTGTGCACGGTACCCGAACCCGACTCGCTCCGGTCGTCATCATCAATGAGCCACGGCACACGGTACGAATTGCTACCGTGCAGCCTGAAGTTCGAGCACAGCAGCCCAGATTGCACCCATCTCTTGTATTTCGCGGCATGCGAATATCTCTCGAAGCCGCCAGTGTCCACTGACCAGTATGAGAAGCCGGAAAGACTTAGTGATAACCCTCCCCAAAGAGACTCGGCCATCGCCTCGAAAGTGCTCTCACAATCACCGCACTCTTGCAATGGCAAGCGCTGCGTGCCGCCGCAGGCAGACCGAGCGAATAGCACCGCCTCGTCCTTGCCATGTCGCTCCTGTCATGCTTCGAAGACCAGCTTGTCAAACATGAATGGATAGAAGTTATGCATTCTGGCAGGGTCAACGTTAGTGTCGCGCCATTGAGAATTTCGAGTTTGGATGCGCTCGCCAGAGTCTGTCTTTATGGAGTCCACTCCAGTATCGAACAGATACTTCAAGGAAATGACGGGCCACTCACATGTAGCCGGAGTCGTAAAGTCGACAATGCCCATTTCAGCTTGCCATAGGTCCTACTGAGACATGTCACCATCCATCCTTGCGCTTTAGCAGATACCCTCTTACAACAGCTTCTCGAAAGACTGGTGACGCCTGGAAAAGATAGGGATTGATCCAAACGCAGACCTTAGTGATCAGCCCAGTGTCCTTCGGGCGCGAAATCTGACTTTCTGGATCGGGGAAGTGCGATGACATGAACTCGAAATCGCACCGTCTGAAGCCTCGCATCCAGAAGAATCATAGTGGAAGACCTGGAGCGGTATGTCACGCTCCTTCACGCCTTCAACGACGTCATTGACCGTCTTCTCGAAGTCGGGTCCCTTTCTCACGGCACCACGCCAGTGGGTCACTTCGATAGACAGTATACTATGACTGACGGCTTCAAGGTCGTCGGTCAAGGTAGGTCTGTTCAGTGTGTCGGCTCTAGAATGTATCTGGGCGGTCGGACAGAGCAAGCTAAGTTTCTTCACGTCGATGGATTGCATCTGTTGAGTAAATGTTTTCGGCATACTCTACCCGTACATTTTCTGCCACCAACCACATTCCTGTGACAATGTTTGGTCACTAGTCAACAAACAGAGCCTTCATTTGCGACCCACCATAGCGGAACTTCATAACTTCGGGCTGTTGGTAACGAGCTGTTCTGAATAAGTACAGGAGCTACAAAAAATCTCAATGATGAAGAATGTGCTGACATCTCAAGACGAATGACAACAAAAGATAAGACAATGCATCACCTAGCATAGAGGGGCAGATGGAACGAGGCAGGTCGAGCGTTGTGCCGCGTCAAAGAGAGCCAGCTGCATTGCCTTGCAGCAGCGGGCAGCAGACCACTTTTCAACGATTGCCTAATGCGGCTCCGACACAGGTACATATACTGCGCCGCCTCCTGCAACGATACATTGAACCTGTTCGGGCGTGGATGAAGAAGCCAATAGGTCTCCACCAAGCCACAAACAGCAACATGAATTCAAGAGGCTCGACGCCGGTCTTGGTGCTTGCATCCTTATGACGAGCATCAGGGCGATAGCTTCAGCCACGCCGCTGGAGCTGTGCATGACCCAGCTCTTTTGCTCGAGACTTCATCAATACGTACTGGCAGACGTCAATTTCCATCGATCTACTGTGGTGCTTCATGGTAAGTTGTGCGTTGGAATTCCTCTTCAATATTCCTGTACCGTGGTGATCAGGAAGATCAAAGCTCGACGGATCTCTACCCCCATGCCAACATGCCAGACCAATCGAAACCACTAAACCGCGAACCAGAAGTCGAGGAACTAATCAAGAACTTCATTACACCCGTCAATCAAGGCTACGATCGCAATCACTCAGCGCATCCCGAACAGCTCGATGCTTCAACACACTGCGTGAAAGTCGATGGCCAAGTCACGAAACCGCTGGAACTCTCAATTTCAGTGCTTCGGAACGATTTCGAACAACATGAAGTCGTCTGCGCGCTTCAATGCGCTGGCAACAGGAGGCATGTCATGCGCACGAAGATCAAAGAGGTGGACGGAGTGGATTGGTTCGAAGGCGCGGTGATGAATTGCAAATGGCGTGGTCCACTTTTGACGGACGTGCTAGAGCGTGCTGGGACGAACGTTACAGATCAGGATCGTAGGAAAGCGCACGTGGCATTCGCATCCTATGAAGTCGAATGCGATGACGCGGAATGGTACGGCGCGAGTATACCTCTCTCAAGAGCACTAAGGCGGGACGCGGAAGTGATCTTGGCTCTAGACATGAACGACCAGCCGCTGTCGATTGGCCATGGATTTCCAGTAAGAGTCGTCACACCGGGTATCGCAGGTGCGAGGTCTGTGAAGTGGTTGAATCAGATCACGGTGCAGATGAAGGAGAGTGAGAACCACTATCAGCACTTCGATTACAAGGTTCTCCCGCCGGAGGTGCAGAACATGGATCAGGCGAAGGATGTCTGGGAGACGATACCCGCCGTGCAAGAGATGCCGGTGAATTCCGTCATCGCGTGGCCTCAGAGCGGTGGCACAGTGCGGCGAGATGTGAATGGCGCGATTGGGGTTGCTGGGTATGCTCTTCCGAGCGGCGAAGATGGACCTGTCGTGAAGGTGGAGATCTCAAGCGATAGAGGAAAGTCGTGGACCGAAGCGGATTTGATCGGACATCCCGAAGAGAGCAAGTGGTCGTGGAGGCTGTGGGAGGCGCGCATCAAGGTAAATGCTGGAAAGGAGCAGACTGTGTATAGCCGAGCGACCGACAGAGCCGGGAACACACAGCCGGAGCAGAGTCAGTGGAATCTACGAGGTGTGTGTTACAATGGCTGGGGAGCCGTGGAGGGTCTTGTGGTGGATTGAGGGAATGGGGTATGGCGTACAGATCCGTGTGCAGGCTTCTGCTGGGTCGATCGCTCGGAGGCGGGCATCTTGCCGATGATGAGACGATGTGCAAGTGTGGACTGTGTGATGGACAATCAGCTTGGCTTGCCCCCCAGCTCCGCCAGTTGATATCCAAACCCTCCGCGTGTGGGCGCAGGCGGCACTCTGTGTGGTCGAGCTGGCGACGATGGGGTGAGTTGTAGACTCTGAGAGTCTGCGTTCCAAACAAGGATTGCGTTTCAGGTCCAGCCTGCTCACGGTGACCTCCGAGTCGGGACAACATTTCGATCATGTTGTGTGTGAGCACATGGTCTGCCGCACCGCTGGGGCGGGGTGGAACTATTTACTTCGAAATTGAAAGGTCCACCAGCTATTACGTTGAGAAGTGACATGGACGTGGATCGTTGTAGATCTGAAGGCTGGGCAGGCGTCAGCAGAGTATTTCTTGTTGTGGTCGCGCTGGGCATGTTGGCATGCTAGCATTGGACCAATATGGTTGCATAATTTACTCTACCCATGTTATCGAAAATCTATCGGAGGCTCTTCCGACGGCCGACACCTCTGTACGTGTGCCAATCGATGTCACACTCTGTGCATTCGACTGCAGACCAGACTACCACCAATGCCTCGCTAGAACATCACGTCGCCCTCGCCTGCCTGTTCTCATTCATCCTCTCACATTCGACCAGGCCGCCAGCCCGGCGGATCGGGTATCGATCGTCCAGCGCCGCCATCCTCGCCGTTCGAAGGCCTTTTCGAGTCCTTGCGCGATCTCGCCTCCGCCTGTTGGAACATAGCCATTGTATGGTTCCATGTCTTCGTGCCCATGTCCTTCCCGCGGTGCTTCTCCAGCATGTCCGTGTCGCCGGTCGATTTGCCGTCCCAGTCGAGGAGATACGCGCCGCTTCCACGTGTGCCATCTGAGCCTATCATCACGCTCAAACCTTCGGGTATCGGTATGCCAACACCTGCGTTGCGAGATGGGTAGCATTGGCTGGTCATTTGAAAGAGGTGTCGCTCTCCGGACTCTTGAACGTTCAATATCCATGGGGTCATGACGGCTGGAAGAAAGAGGAGGATTAGCACGTTGTCTGGAATGAAGATCTCTTCCGCTCTTCAGACTTACCATACATAAGTTTCACTGCCAAACGCACGGGTCCCTGAAACGCATTAGCTTGAGTGGCTCCAGATATCAGCGCAGAAGCAGTCGGCGTCCTCGGTGTTGGCGATGATCGCACTGAGACTGTTCAGAAGGTCTTGCTTACGCTGAGCTGGTTCGCGATGCCGGTCTTGACAGTGCCCGGATAGGAGTGACTGAAGGATGTCTGTGGGCATCGTTTCGCAAGTTCCTCGAGGAAGAAATCGGACATGACCACGCAGTCTCGATAGTCGTCAGCTTCATCACTTTCGCACCGGTCGATGCGTACTTACGAGCAAGGCAAGCATGAAGTGTGAAGTTGTGCTTCAAGCCCAGATCGTCTTCTCGAACGTCGCCTTCCGATCCCGCTGCAAGTACTGTGATTACTCGCGAAAGCTCGTTAGCCTCTGAAGCTCTGGTGAGCGCAGGCATGAGGTTGAGGATGCATCTCATGCGCGTGTAATAGTTCACGGCCATTTTGGAATCGATTCCCTCAGCAGTCTCAGATCTTCCCTGGATGGTGGAGAAGTTAGTCACATTTATGCGATCAGTCCTCATGTAGCAGCTCACCTTCAACGTCATGAATCCCGCCGTCAATACCAGGCAGTGTATTTTCGGCTCCCGCTGCAGGTGTGTTAGCTACATCACGAGGAGATGTAACATAGGACCGCTGCAAGCTTTTTCAACGTACCTCGCGCAGCTCAGCACATAGCTCGTCGACGGCTCTGATCGTGGACACATCTTTCTGGATGAAGTAGGCTGTACCAGCAGGCTGGATCTCCTGAAGCTCGTTGATGAGCCGATTGCCGCGGTCCACGCTCCTACAAACAAGGTCAGCGTCGGCTCAGATCTATCGGCCTGGTTTTTATCATGCCGGCCGATAATATATGCTCGAGGTCGTGTCGACCGACTGGTACCACGTCAGCCATGTGACATGTATCGTGGAGGCGGGCTGCATTACAGGAACAGCTCCTTAGCAGTGGACTCTCCTGAACGTGTCACAGATCAGCCTGGTGATTCATGGTCTTCGGGCTTCACATCGAGGGCATGCGAAGGTATGAATCAGACTTACCGATGCCACCAGTACCACCTAAGAAGACAGTCACCAAGTCAGATATCTCCTTCACCTTGAGATTGCTCTCGCGAACAGCATCGATTTTGACCATCTCTCGTGCTGCTCCCTTTACACGCACATTGTATCAGCATGAAGTGCTTGATAGCGGTGTATTCGTTGATCTGAATGGAGCGAGCTTACATAAATTAATGACTGCATTTGAGCCTAGCACGATGCGCAGGGGGCACTTCGGAGCTTCCTCTACAGCATTGCTGCTCCTTTCGGTTCCTCTCGAGATACACTGAAGCTGACAAAACGTTATCGCCGCTGGTCGATGTCGACGACGTCTTTTCCGGGTGGACGTAAGGCAAGAATGACTCTTTCGATCGCGGGCTCTGCAGGAAAAGAAAATGTGGCCAAGAACCGTGTTTAGTGTAAGGTGAGGTCAGATAAAGTTTTGGCCCCGGCGCGCCCTCACCTCATCGAACAACCCGTGGACGCTCCTGTGATCCCCATCCTGTTCTTCCCACCCGACAGTTCCCTCCCTAGATGCTGCCTTCTCGTCACTGCGGCATTCATCGCCGTGACTGTGCATACTCCGAGACATGCCCGCGTGCGTTTAGCCAGAGCTTCGCGCTCGATTTGGCGCCTCGTTCTGTCTCCCCGGCGACGGACGATGCTCCGAAGAACGCGCGATGTGATCGAAAGAAATCGATCGATCGACGCGGAAGTGACGCCAAATCGTGTGTTCGACGCCGCATCTGAGCAGCTCTTTCCGACCTCGGCTCCTATTTGATCTTATGGTCGTGTCACGGCGGAGCTTAGGCCTGAGATATTATCCCGGAATCTGTTTGGAGAGAGAACGACAGATAAGAAGGCGGTCGGTTGCCGGACGAAGAGCAGTCTGACATATCGTACTCAGAGAATTCAACAACCCCTTGTTAGAAACGTCGTTAAACTACACTGCGTACACAAACCCTCTAGTCTGATGCCGACATCTCCGGTCTGCTGTGGACATGTGGAATACTTCCAACTCATAAGACCCATGCCATCCGGCTCGAACGACGAGCTTTCGCTTTACGAAACCGCCAATGCCATCATCGACCGACTCTTCAAGACCAATGTATTCCTTGCCTGTTGAGCCCCCCCTTTCGGCAATGGCGATGTCCCGTTGTCGAGTATCGCCGCATTCGCCGCCTCCTTGGCAATCCAACTCGCTCGCGTTGAGGATCCGTGCACGATTCACATAACGTCGAACATGAACTCTGTCAAGGACTCGGTCATCATCTCCTTGTCGTGAGCGCCGTCAGGTCCCTAGAACTCTCGGTAGACAGAAAGGTCGCGGTGATAACTTTGCCGCGCTGATTGAAGACGAGCGTACAATCCTGCTCTATGGAGATCAGGTACTGATACGCCGTCCATACCAGCTCGGACAGTTTCCACGCGTTGAGGTTGACCAGGCCTTGCCAAGGAAGGAGAGAGATCGTAGGCATGTGCCTTGAAAAGCAGCAACCGGAACGGAAGAGAATGATGATGCTATGATCTCTGAAATCCTTCTCTCCTATGTACGTATCGAAGGGAATGCTGCAGTCCCAGAGAACACGGAGGCCGCCAACACCACAGCATTCAGGACTCAAGCTCCGCTACGAGGTTCTGGATATCGACAAGAAGGATGCCGATACCTTCGATGACCACATTCGCTTGATTGGCTGTATGATTCAGAACGTGCTCAAGCACGACGGACATCGCACTGCGACTGACTACGCCATCTCGATACCTGGCAGGAATGGAGCGTCAGGAAGCAATGTCACCTTGGCTAGCACCAACACCATCCAGCTCTGGTGGATGTTGAACTACGCAGGCAGAGAAGAACTCCTTGGGGAGGTTACAATGTTGCCAGACATCTTGCCACTGCACTTCCAGAGTACAATCGACAACACCCGAGGCTCGCTCGATTCGACCTCTATAGCAAATCTGTACGCGCGGAAGCAGCGAACTAGTAAATGAGATTGTGGTCTTTGTGGTTGGTGCTATCCTAACACAATCCACAAACCGTAATCTCAAGCGAGCTAGCCATGTCTTCAACCTACCGCACGAGCAGCGCACCAATTTCCTGCCCAACTGCAACAAAGATGTCTTAGATCAGATGAAGAAGGGTAGGCGGTGCTTGGCCGCGCCTGCAGCGCGACGAAGAACGCCGCCACATCTCCATCAATGCTGTTGGTGGAGCGGGTTTCAAACGAGCTGCCTTCAGTCGCTTGGATGCCCGACCAGCCTCACCAGAATGGTATCTTTCACCAGCGCCAATGTCAAGCGGCCAGACTCGTGGCCGCTCGGAGAAGTACGTTCCAAAGCCGGCACCAAGCTCAACTGAGGCTGCGGCGAAGAAGCGCCACGAAGATCGACACCTCGTGGAGAAGCAGTGTATCATGACTCTGGGCTCAACTCGATCACTGCGGCCGAGAAGGCTGATCAGTATAAGCATGTCCTGGCCGCAGACTTTGAGAATGAGTATGTGGTTCCGAGGATGGGCGCCGGCAGGCCCTTGAAGGTAGGTCCAATGCCGTGGTTCTAGGCATTTGGTACGGTGCATGGGTTGAAGTCGACACAGAAGGTATTGGGAAGCCACCGATGATATCACGTGTCAGCGCTATACTCGCGCTTACATCTCATAGCTCTACTGGAAATGGTCCTTGCAAGCGTACGAGCCCACTACAATCATTGGAGCTTGACTCGTGCTGCTGGCGCTTGATCGATGCACATAGTTGTGCTTTCTTCCTCTTCAGGCGATGGCCCCTCGGAGAGATGGCAGATTGCGGCTTCGTGATTGTCATGGCGACAACATGCTTCAAGGAACTTCAGTTGAGCCACACTACTACGTAGTGTAGAGTAGCGATGTCACCGAGCGAGGAGCACCATCGATATTTTGCTGCCCATCGAACGAACAGCGAGTCTTTTCGACTTCTATGGCAGCTCTCAACCCATCAGGAATGCGTTGACGCTCTGTAGAGTTGCCCTACTTGGCGACGCATCTGGCATCGAGATCATGATCCAACTAAGTCTCTGCTTGATCACAGTCTTGTTGATGGATACGTCAAACTCTGGACGATGACGGATCGTGCCTTCGTCAGCGATGTAGGTGCACAGTAACGCCAGTGCAACACCGACTGACAAGTCTTTGCCAGTCTCGCAAGTCACAAGAACCCTGCCAGTCGACTGTAAAGCCTCCTTCACTGCAGATATTTTGGGAAGCTGAAAGCGCAATTGCCGACTGCCTACCTTGCCGCTCGAGCAGATCAGAGGAATGTACCGAGTCTCAAGCTTTGCAGAAAGTAGGTCATTGGGCTTTGAGACGCAGGAAATGACGACGTCGTAATCGGCGTAGGACGATTGTGCTGTATCGTTGTTGCTGACGTACACGCTTGTCGTAGGCTTGATCAAAATCGACCCTCGTAACGCTCTGTTCGAGCGAGTATCCCGGACCAAAGCTGCAATGATCGTTGGCAATTCGTCCTCTGTGGCAGGCAGCAATTCATCGCTGTGCTTCCAAAATAACGCAGCATTAAGCCCGTGAGACCAGCTCTCTGGGTCGTCCGCGGCTCCCTGCACATAGTCTGAAGTGGCTGATGTGTCGTTGCTGGTCTGGTTGGAAGCTGTACATAGGACGATGAGATTCTCCTGCCGACTCGATGACCAGTCAGGGAAAGTGTCGCCAGGCCTTTGCCATATTACTTGGAGTGGCCTGTGGTGCAGTTTTGCACGCATGTCATCGAGCTTCAAGCCCAAAGTATCAACGTCTTGTTCATATGCCTTGAGACGAGCTTCGATCTGAATATGCTCCGATTCCGACAGCACGTCGAGCGGAGATCTAAGTTCGTGTGAAGCGGTATCTGCAGGGAAGAGCAGGCGGTTCAGGATTGTGATCCAAATGGGTATCGTCTTTGACAAAGCATCCGGCATGCTCTTGCCACGTCTCGTTGAGTCGACAATGATGCATCCTCCGTGCTCGTGCACGACATCGAGGACCTGCAGATTGAGTCGGCGTAGACTAAACCCCCATTGACCAAAGTGGCCATCGGTGCTCTTGAAGTAGGCACTTCCGGCTTTCAGATCAGGTCGAATGTACCAACTGCCGCACCGCTCGTTGGCGACTAAAGGTAGGTCGTATGCATTGGCAACTTGTGTCACGAACTCGGAGTCCTGCTTAATGGACCTCAAACGGTTCTTTATAGAGAGATTAGACCTCTTCAGCGCGCCCAGTGCATCTTTAAGAGCTGATGCTGCTGACGAGAAAATGAGTTCTGATTCTTGGAGTGCTGGCACCGGACACATATCTGATATTGCTTGCGAACGAGAAAGAATTTTCATGAAGATTAGGCTCTTTAATCTGTCGATGCTTTCATCGAATGCAAAGCGAGGTACCAATTGAAAGGGTCTGGGGCGCTGGAGACAAGCCGAAGCGCACCAAGAAGGTAATCCCTCCGGCACCTACGGCAAAAGTAAGACTGTCAGGCCGATAGACCAAAAAGATGAACTGAATGTTCGAGGGCTCAGCCGCCTGTGTAGTTGTTAAGACCATATTCGTATGATCAAGGACGTGGCACGACTTACGATTCGAACGCGAGACCTCTTGCAACGTAGTCGTTATGATGACCCAAAGCAAGACTAATACGGCGTTAGAACATGATCAGATGGCTGAATGGAAAGTTACCACTCACATCATACCCCTAGACCTGGGAACATGTTAGACGGCGGGGTCGAATGTCTGTGACATTGAGTGAAACTAACCACTGAGCCGATCAGGTGACTGATGAGAAGACTTGGTCTCCATCGTATATGTTAGTAATGTTTGCCATGCGAAGTCTTGCCTAGCTTCGGCTTAGGCGAACGACAGGCCTCCGTCATGACTGTTGATCTTCTGACTATCGTGCATGCCGCTTGACAACTATACATCCAATACCCACATACATTTTCGTGCTCAACCAGCAATCTCAGAACACGACGCATCTAATTACCATGAACTCCGTTGCGGCGAAGCGGCTCTTCTCAGAGTACAAGTCACTCAGCACCGATCCACCAGAGGGGATCACAGCAGGTCCAGTCAATGAAGATGACCTGTTCGTATGGGAAGCTCTGATACAAGGACCTGAAGGCACACCTTTCGAGGGCGGCATATTCCCAGCAGAGCTCAAGTTCCCGCGAGATTATCCGCTTATGCCACCTGTCATGAAGTTCACTTGCGACATCTGGCACCCGAATGGTAGGACACTGCCCACACCTGGATAGGAGACGGTGAGTGAGGTGTGCTGATGATTATGTTGTACAGTCTACCCGAATGGAACAGTGTGCATTTCGATTCTACACCCACCGGGGGATGACCCGAACCATTACGAGCAGGCTAGCGAACGATGGAGCCCGATCCAAAGCGTGGAGAAGATTTTGATTAGTGTCATGAGCATGATCGCCGAGCCGAACGATGAGAGTCCGGCAAATGTCGATGCTGCGCGGCAGTGGAGGGAGCGGCGGAAGGAATACGAGGCAAGAGTCAAGGCAGACGTCAGGAGGAGCTTGGGACTGTAAGAAGACAGATAATTGATGCGCCGAACGACCTTGGCGACTCAACATTGGCGGATGATAGACTGCGGATGAGCGAGGCGTACGGTGTCAACGACGGCGAAGCATTTGCTTGGATACAGCGATGAAGGCATGACATCGGCGAGGACAATGACCGAAAGATACAACGTTTCAATGAAGGACATTCGATGACTCAATTCTCTGAGATCTCGCAATACAGGTGCAGGCCCAGATCATCGTGCGATCACTTCGCACTCACTGCAGCCAGTACCTACGACTTGAGGACCCTGCGCGCACCTCGACAAACGCGAGACGTTCCTAAAAGCCCAGCACGCAAAACAATACAAGTTGGTTAAACGGCATCTGACTTTGCTGACCAGTAAGCTCTCTGGACCAGGTTCCCTAGAGATGGTATCCTGGCTTGCCATGCTACTTGACGCTTGGCATGTACTTCAGATTCGGTCACAAAACTTCGGCAACTCGCGGATGGCACCATCACCCTCGCAGTTGGATGGCTATCGACGGAGTTGAGTCTTACCAAGTCGTTTCAAAGGCTGACCTGGCGCACTTAACCACAGCGCACCTTGGCCTTCTATATGGGGAACACGAGCCTCGCGACGATCTCCTCGTGTTCTGAATCTACAGGCAAGACTGGTGTCCCAAGCCGAAACACCTGAAGTCGTTCAATAAATATAAAATTTCAGAGCACCCTGATGGTTGTGACTGCCATCAGCACACGGACGAGCAGCCGGGATCAAGCAGAACAACCCCAAGACGTCATAACCCTACAATACCATCAACATGCTCGCACCTCACATCGTCGCCATTGTGGCCAGTATCGCATCCATCGCCGTTGCCGCTCCCGCAGCCCAGGACAACACAGGATGCACAAAGTGCGTAGACTACGTCAACGACTGTGGACAGTACGTACCTCCCTTTACTCCCTCACCCACATCACCACTGACTGACACGCCTCAGATCGTACGGTGGTTGCTATAACACCTGCGCGGGTCAAGTTCCAACGTTCGCCGTACCAAAATGTCCATGCGACGATGATTCCTCCGATGGCATTAAGCGCCCTGATGACTGCCCCAAGCCACAGCCTGGTGAGGTCTGCAAGTGGCTTTACAACAAGTGCGGTACGAGATATGGTGGGTGCTATCCTGAGGCCGGTCCTGTGCCCTCCTGGCAGGAGCCAGGGTGTGTATAGATTTATGATGATGCGTTGTTAACTCCGCCTATGCCTGCGCGGCAGTAGGAAAGAGTGGTCGAGCAGCAGAGAAGAGCGGGATTTGGGGGATCAAGCATTCAACGTCGACATCTATAGAAACAGTATATATAGCCATGCCAAAGTCCTGTCTTCTCTCAGTCGGCTTTTGGTCGAATTTTTGATCACAGTATCAAACAATCAAGCAATATCGTCACAACGGAATAAAGCTACGGCCTGCCTATCGTTCCTCCATGCTGCATCACCCAGACGACCTCCAGCCCTTTTGCGCCGAGCGCAGTCAACCCGCCTCCGGTCCACAACAACAGCTGCGGAAGCTGTCCATCATCCGGCCGACATCCATACCTCAGACACTGGACAATGTCTGTCGCGACCAATGAACCCGCCACCGTGAACAGCGCGATCAGGAAGGCATCCCCTATGCTTGAGCGATCGAAGATGTACACTCCAGCAGCGGCCGCCCAGAAGGTACAGAAGCAGATGAAGTCGTCCAAGCTGCTCGCACTGGTCAGTCCTTCTTGAGCAATCATTCTTGGTACGATGGTCCTTACGACAGCGTATACGTCCCAGCCACGCAACACACAAGCAGCCCGAGGTTGACGGCTGTAAAACGAAGGCCCAACTTCTCAGTCTGTACAGGACCACTGAGGGTGAATGCAGTACTGACAACAGTGAGTAGCACAACAGCGCCGCCGACGGCGATGAGCGCAGCGTTGCGCGTTGCGAGTAGACCTGCAATGGCGGCCGAGGCAACGGGGACGAGTCTCTCGTTGCCAATGTACCTCCACGTTGGCTCCATGATGCATCGATACTGTCGAAAGGCTTTCCAGAAGTGTGAGCGTGTCACTCCAAAAATATGTGTATATATATATATAAGTCTTGGTCTGCGCCTCGCTTCTAGCGTGTCGAAGGATGGTGTTTGGGGGCTGCGATCGAGCTGCAGCTCGGTACCGGACTTCATAAACCGCAGCTCTATTTTGCGTATATGAACTTCAGCTAAAACCAGTTCTCCACGCAGATTTATTTCTCCTATATCTGATTCCCTGATCTCCTATGCTACGACGATGTCCGGCATACATTCTGAAGCATGCGTATGGAATCGTAAAAGTGATGTGTGGACAGTCGTCGTTTTCGTCTTTCATTTCAATCGTAGTCTCATACCTGTCGATTTCCGCCTGTCGTATATCCATGCCCTGACTAACAAGGCCCCATCATCTGCGCCATCATCGCCAACCCCTCTCGATCCTGAACCCGAGCTTCCTCATCATCCTCCTCATCAAGCAACTTCTCAATCGTCTTCTTATCCTTAATCCTAAAGAACGCGGCAGTCCCCTCCGCGATCCGCTTCGTCACAGGACGCAAATCTTCCTCGTTGATCGCCGCGAAGCAAAGTCTAAAGAACTGCCATCCTTTCTCAGCCGCGATTTCATCTGTAGGACTGAACAAGGATCCCGGCGCCACGAGCACCATGAAAGGTTTCGTCGTCCACAGGATCCAGAGAGCTTTGCTGAGCCGTTCGGGGGTCTTCTTGTAACTTGACCAGAGAGGGTGCGATTCGAAGTGGACTCTCAGCCAGAGGAACATTCCGCCAACAGGCCATTCGAAGGAAAGGATTTGTGTCTTCTCGACGACGCTCCATTCGTCTTCGTCATCGGCAATTTCTTCACTCAAGCTATTGCGACGACCGGCCTTGACGAGGTACTTGCCATCATCGAGAATGCGCGCCATGTGGTTCATGCGGCGCTCGTAGTTGCCCCGGAGGCCCTCAAGCCAACGGACCCAGCCATCTGCTTTCCAGCCTTGACCGCCTGGGAGGGGTCCCTTGCCGCCCTTCGCATTGACCTTTGGCTGGTCGAGACCAGAATGGTCTGGACCTAGAACAAGCTCGGCTATCATGGATTGAACGAAGCCTGAGGGTTGTTGCGTGCTGGTTTCAGTGACGCGAAGGAGGCGCTCGATGAGGGCTGGCTGCGCTGTTATCCAGCCTAGACGGCAGCCTGGTGCGACGGTCTTGCTGAAAGTATCGAGGCGAATTACACGGCCATCGGTGTCGATGTTGATAGAGCTGGGGACGAGGCTGTCAAGGAATTTGTAGCCGCTTGATTTCCAGCCTTCTGGAAGAGCTTCGCCGTTGGCGAACATGGCAACATCAGGGTTGAATGAGGTGTTGGCAGGATCATGGGTAGTTGTGGTGTTCGTTGCAACGGCGGTCGGGAACTGGAGATACCAGTATGGGTCGTCCTCGATGATGAGGATGTCGTACTTTGAGCAGAGGGCGTAAAGCTCGCGGCGGCGCTGGAGGGACAGCACTCCTGATGTCGGATTCTGTCCCATGCTGTATCAATGTCAGTACAGCTGTCGCCATCAAGACACCGTTGATACTCACGTCACAGTATACATCAGATGCGGTCTCTTCCCATTCTTGTGGTTCCACCTTTCGAGCACTTCCTTCAACCCGCCTGGCCCTTCTGCCACCATGCCCTCATCGTCAATTGCTACCGGCACAATACCAAGGCCTCGCGGTCTTCCAGCTTGCACGGCAGCCATGTATGCGAACTCCTCAACCAATATGTTCTCCTTGTCCCTGATCCAATCTTTCTCCGCACTCCATTCATTCGTAAAAGCTGAAAGTACTTTGCTGAAGCCATCGGTGTTGCCGTTGGTCAGGATTACTTCTGGACCACCTTTGTAAGGACAGTTGGGGTGCAAGTTCTGTTGCGTGAATTGTCTGATGAAGTAGTACAGTGGCGGGTATCCTTGTGCTGTGCCATATTGCAACGCCGTGGACAGATCGATCTTCTTCACAGGGTTGGCTTGCTTCGATGAATGAGGAACAAGGATGGCATCTTGTGGCTGGTTTAAGGGACTGCTCTCTGTCTTCAACTTCTTCTCCTGTAGCGACAAAGCCGCCAGTGCCTCCTCGTCCGATGGTGGGTCGATGGGTCGTGTCTCTGTAGGCTGCCATCGATCTGGTCGCGCAACTTTGGCCTCGAGTGTGTCAAATGGGAAGTAGTAGTTGTTTGGGAGACCTCCAGCTAGCTGGCCAATGCCTGGGATCTGGAAGTATTTGTAGAACATCTTGATGGAGCTGGCATGTCGTGCCCTTGTCACACGGCTGAGATGGTGGGAAAGGTCTTTGGGAGGCGGACGAGTATCGTTGGCTGGTCCATCGGTGGCCATGTTGAAGGTGTTGGTGGAAGCCATGATGGGAAGATGTGGCGATGTTGCTAGCGGTCTGAACGTAGACAAAGACTGTAAACAAATGAATGCCGCAGTCGATGGAGGGGATGTTTGAAGGGCACGCTCATGATGCGACAAGACACCGCAGATAGGTTATCGGCATTGCCTACCTTACAAATCGGGACGGACACTTAGGACGCGTGAGAACCCCTGCCCGCATGCCGCGCTGCTGGAAACAACCAATCATTAAGGTTCCGCAAACGAAAGCGCGCCCAGGCCGAGCGTTATGCCGGTCATAGATGTCGTCTATGCGGCGTCACTTGGGACCAATTACTCCGGATGCCGACTCTAGAAGGATGGGCGATGCCAGCTTTGTGCCGCCTTGAAGTCTGCGCTCGACATGCTGCTCAGCAAGGCAGATTCAATGCCTCACACTTTGTATAATGCCTCACTCTTTGTATAATGCTTCACACTCCGTATAATACCTCACATTTTGTAGCCAGTTTCGTAGACCCGACGGACTGAACACCGACGGACTGAACACTGAGGTGGCATACATATAGCACCCCTGAGACGATCGAGCTCTCTCGTGCTTACTCCAACACATGGCGCCATGATCTCCATCTTGCCATGATGAGGCGGAGGTGAAGTGATGATCCGGCTGGCGACCGCCGCGTGCTTGGGATGTTCGTGGCGTGTAGGAGCGTGGGAGGACACGTTCTTGTTCGATCAATAATCAGCAAAGCTCAACCAAACTTTCAGTGAAACCGCCTTGAGAAACACCGCCTCGAATCTGGTCGTGAGGAGATGTTTGCCAAGAAAGTATTCTTCTCGCACTGTCCTGTATTGTAGATGTGCCTCTCGTAGGTGCCATCCTTCTCCGGCGTCGGCAGCTGAGATGAACAATTCCATGCCCCACCGCGCGGCGCATCCGGATGCATCATCCACAGGTCGTGTCGATCACAGAACGTGGCAGGAACACGTCTCTTGGCCTCGATTCTGTGCCCAGTAATGAATGGCTTCTGATGCATCACATGTATATTGGCAAGCACCGCTGTTCGCGATGTCAAGATAGAGTGTTATTGCCGTGACAGGGTGTCACCCAGCACTGCACGACAGGTGGTCCACGAGGAACCCCCGGATCTAGCCGGCAGACCGAACCATGTCACCACAGCAGAAACAACAAGACGAAGAACAATTCGTCGGCATTGCCAATGGAGACTCGTCCACCCCGCGACCTGTAACGCCTTATCGCGACTCGCCTCCCGACTCCGACGACGATGAGACGATCGGCCCAGATGCGCCACTTCGACCGCGCAGCGAATTCGATGGACTGGGAAGAGCAGCGCGGCCCACATGGCGGCATCAGGTCGAGGAGCGCGTACCTCTGCGACTGAAGAATGCGTGGAGAGCGACGACGACTTGGGTGAAAGGGCCGCAGCCGCCCAGAATATACAAAATCACGCCCATATTGCCCAAGATCCAGCATGCGCCGATTGAGCTTTTGGACCGTTGTGCGCCGAAGAGGATACATCGTTTCTGGTTGTTGATGGCGTTGTATGCATCCTGGTTGCTGGTCTTCTCGCTCATGCTCTGGCGCTCTGCATTCGCTGCCGAAGTCCCAGGTTATGGGACACCTGTGAGACTCAGTTGCGCCGCCCGGTACTGGGGTGACAAGAATCGATGCGGCTTGAACGGTGATCAGTGCCGACCTTTCGCGAACGATTCTATGGCTTTCAGATGTCCGGCCGACTGTCACAAGATCCAGATCTTGAACCCGCATGCTGTGGGTGATCAAGAGGTAGTTTACAAGCCGCTGGTCGTGGGAGGACCTTCGGATCAGCAGACTGGGTATGAGGGCGTGCTTGTGGATGACGCCGTATATCGTGGCGACAGCTTCATCTGCGCTTCTGCGGTACATTCGGGCTTTATTCCGGACAGTGAGGGTGGATGTGGTGTGCTTACGTTGACCGGAGAGCAAGCTTCGTTTTCGAGCACTAAGAGGCATGGCATTGAAAGTACCGGTTTCGACAGCTACTTTCCCCACTCGATCGGCTTCCTGAAGGGCACGAGAGCGCAATGCAAAGATCTGCGTTGGCCGACTCTGGTACCTTCAGTCATCTTCACCGTCCTGCTGAGTTTGTTCACCACGGACCCTGGCGTACACTTCTGGTCTCTCTTCGTCGCATTGTTCTTCCACGTTGCTCTGGTTTCCGATCCGCCGGCCAATACGACTTACTACGGCCTGATCAGTATTGCGTTCGGACGCTTCCTGCCGGCTTGCTTCTGTGCTTGGGTTACGTACAAGTACACAGTAAAGCGGTCGTTGACTGGCTTAACAGCGCAGATCGAGAAGACGGTCCTTTGGCTAGGCGCTGCTTGGGTTGGCAGTCTCAACAACTACACTTTCGATCGAATCCCGATTCAGCGGTTGACGTCTCACGATCTGAAGGCACAGCCCGGTGCTGTACCTGCTTTGATCTTCATCGTATTGGCCATCTTCTTCATCGCGCTTGGTCAAGCTTGGGCATTCCGTGTCGAAGGTCGTATGCCACGCTACTTGGCCATTTATGGTCTGTTCGTTACCGCGATCATCGTCTGCCTGATTGTACCAGGTCTAGATCTACGAATACACCACTACATCCTTGGCCTACTCCTCGTCCCGGGAACTTCGTTCCAGAATCGCCCAAGCTTGATCTACCAAGGCCTCCTGATCGGCCTGTTCATCAACGGTGTCGCACGATGGGGCTTTGCCAGCATATTGGAGACACCCGCAAGTCTACTCAAAGGATCACAAGAAGGCACACTGCTACCCATGGTTACTGTTCTCGCCATCGGCGCAAAGAACATCACCTTCAACCTCGGATCCCTCCCAGCTTTCGATCGAAAAGCTGAGGTCAAGTACGATGGCATCTCAGTGCTAGTCAACGACGTCGAACGCTTCCGCGGGTACGGTGACGACCCTTCCTACTGGGACCATGACCTGGATTGGCAGCCCGGCCAAAATCTCACATGGACTTGGGCCAGGCATAAGCCTCGGACTGGACTGTCTGAAACCGCAGCAGATGACACGGATGATCTGGATGTGTTCGCGCAACACCTTCCTGAATACTTCCGCTTTGGATACATGTCTGGCAGCCGGACTGGAGACTATAGCAGAGCTGGGAAGTGGGATGGCGATGGGCAATGGATACCCATGGCAGCCGGGCCAAGTTTGATGGGTCACGATGAGATGTAATGACATTTGAGACTGTATAGGATTGCTGATAGAGATTCTAGAGACAGGTGGACTCCAGATGATGTACAGGTATTGAACAAAGAGAGATGAGACACCTGGGCGACATGGCTCGTTGATACCCCTTCATCATCATCTTTATCCAATTCCGACAGGCGACATTTCTTTACTACACAGATACTCCACCACGTATATTTTGATACGGCTTCATTCGAATTTGATACTGATAGCTCCTGGCACTGGTTCTCTTATTGTCCACTCCTCGACGTCAAGCCATGCGCGCCACGCGAGAGCGCCGGCCAGAGGTAGTCCCTCATGCGACAGGCTCGTCGACCAGAATGTCCGGACGACTACCTTTGGCAGATGCTGGTCACTCACTACGGCAATGGTCCTGTTATTCTGCCCGCAGACAGAGTCCAGATGAATGCTCAGCTATCTCCCTTCCATCAGTGCTGGTGAACAGAAGGAACCTCGTGCACAGACTCAGTCCAAGGTGAATGAACAGCCCTTAGCGTCCGCGCTGTGTGTTAGAAATCGGGCATAAAGAGTTTCCGCGCCTCATCTTTATACAATCTTCACCACACGTAGCTGCACTGGACTTCAACGTTAACGCGACTTTACGTTCCAGCACTACGAACACTTAGCAAGTCGACAGCAATCTCGAGCACATCCTCCACAACTACCACCACTCGATCTTCCTTCCGCCATTCCCAACCGGAAATTGGATCCAGCTACCCTCAACAGATTTACCATGTCGGGTTTCAACGTAAAGAACACAGACACCACTCCCGTCCTGGTCGAGTCTGGTCCGATCATTCCAGACTGCCGTTCAAGCATCACCTCAGGCCTCGCTGCCATCGACGTCGAGGTCGCCTCAGCCGAGCTCAATCCCTACCACGAGGCTAACGGCCCTGGTAAAGGCGAGACTGTGGCTTCTCAGGTCTTCCCACGCTTCCGCCTACTCTTGCCACGCGAACCTATCATCGTCGACTTCGAATATCAAGACTACCACATCCGAGGCGAGACTCATCACATGGACCATCGCAACAAGGCCAAGCGTGGCAAACGCAAGTGTCGCAATCGCGTCGCCTGGATCTGCGCTCGCAACTCCGACGACGTTATCATCCTCGACTGCTTCGTCCGTTACGATTACGAGTATCCTCACATCAAGCGCATCCTGCGCCCCGAGCATGAGAGGTTCGGTGTTACCGCAGAGCGGCTGATGGAACGCAACGGCGCTGTGGACGGCCGAGTCGCCGAGGGACGATCCTTGAACAGCGGTAAGAATGATCTGCAGGCATTCTACTACAAGGATCCGTTCGCTGGTGCTTCTGAAATCATCGACACTCAGCACATCCACGGTCAACGTTCGCTCTCGGCCATCTACCTCGAGGAGTTCGGCGAGGAGGTCCAAAAGGGAGGCCAGCATACCGCAGTCGAGGATACAGCTGCTACCAACAGGATCTTCAAGCTGAATAGCAGCTACAATCGAGAGGCCGAGCAGGCGGACTTCAACAAGCTTACCAACGCAGAGAAGGAGGCTTACTATGCGACTGGTCCTTTCGTCAAGTTCGAGCACTACCAGGGCAACAAGGTTCTTGGCATGCCAGCTCGGCAAATCTCTCCCAAGTCCATCACGCGCAAGCCGCGCGCCTACAAGGGCAAGGTCAAGCCGCGCGCGACTGCGAACACTTCCAGTGACGAGATCAAGGGTCGCGGCGACGAGATGGACCTCATCACTGCTGGTGGCCAGCGAGGCACCAGTAACATCACTCTCACGGCCAACGGCGACATCAATCTTACTGCCGGCAGAGACATCAACCTCAACGCTCGTGGCGGCATCAAGGTCAGTACTGGGGGCCCCAAGATGACCTCGGGTAAGAAGACTGCCTCGAAGGGGTTCAGCTTGAAGGGGGACGAGCCCCCGGTATTGGGGAAGAAGTAGAGTTCTTCTCATGCGTTAGCTAAGGTATATGAGGCGAAAGGAGCGTAATGATACTGGTTCGAAAGGCGTCTACAAAGGCTTACGGGTTATGGCATAACATAAAGACTCGAGCATGGGACTCAAGGATGTGACATGTAGCGTAGCATGAAGCACGAGCGCCTAATAGTAATATGACGAGAACTAAAGTGCGTTTAAATGACATGCGCAAATCTGCCGTGAGGAACAGTGTATGATTGACAATTACATGCGACTTCGACCGACTACATTATTTACCGTGGGTCATAGAACTACTGCAGCCGAGGTGGCCCATAATACACCGGCGGCCTAGTTCCTCTACGTGACCATAACCCATCATCATTACAGACAAAGTCGACAAGCCCTAGTCCGCCACCGCTTTGCTCGTTGCATCTCTGCCATCCATAGCTCTCTGGCTTATTCTCCACTGGCATAAGACCACTCTACGGCCAAGTCATATCCGTAAGCTCCCCATCAGCCTCTTCCTTGCACCGCCGTAGGAAACAATTTCTTCTGCGGCGTGATGTGATCAATCAAGAATCTCGGAGTCGCCTCAATGAGCACCTCCGCCCCATCAAGCCCAAAAAACGTTTCTCGAAGCCTGCACCATGCACGCTTCTGACGACTGCGGCAGTTTCTACCATGTCAAGTAGGGGTCATTTCGTGCTGTTGATAAAGAGGAACGAGAGGTCAGGATTGACAATGTGCTGCACGTCATCGTGAGGCTCAAAATAAGGTTTTGGCAAGCGTCCGGCCATGTTCTGTGTTTCGCGCTAGTGGGCAACTGGTCAATGCCTCGTGAAAAGTCGGAGATCATCGACCGCTCTGACTCCAAGAACACAAGACCAGCACACAGCCAAACCATTCATTCAAGTCGTCGGCGACGGGCAGAGGCTGCAGACTCACTGGCGGACCGTGGACTATTCAGCTGACATCGACATCGGAGCATTGGTACACGACTGGGATTTGCGAACGCGCCCTGTCGACAATATGTTCCCACCTTCTGGAAGCTACAGCGTGGACATTGAAGCCATCTCTGGGATATGCGGCTCGATATCCATCGCATGTTGGGTGGTGGTCTTCTCACCACAGATCATCGAAAATTTCAGGCGTAGCTCCGCAGAAGGACTCTCAGTCGAATTCATCATAATATGGCTACTCGGCGACATCTTCAACATACTTGGAGCTGTTCTGCAAGGCGTACTGGCAACTATGATCATTCTGGCCATCTACTACACTGCCGCTGATATTGTACTCCTTGGCCAGTACTTCTACTACACCGGCTTCAGACTTCGTGATCCAAGACCAGACAAGAAGCCAGACAGCGAAAATGCTGCCCCATCCGAGCGTTCACCACTGATATCAAATGGCCACGCCGAACATACAAGGCGCCCTGCCAACGCAGTAGATGTGGAAATCCGTGCAAGATCTCGCTCAACGTTCCGCGAAAGACTTGCAAGCCTGGATCCGACACATTTCTCGCCAGCTGTGCCGATTCACTCGCAACCTGAAGAAGCCGCAGCTACTGAAGCTCTAAAGCCTCATCAACCGAGGTCGTGGATCCAAGCTATTTTGTTTAACGGTACGGCCATTATCTTGGTCGTTCTTGCTGGAGTCGCTGGCTATTACCTCAGCCCTTCCACTCCTCAAGGTCAACACGACAAGTCCGCCGCGGCTGACCAGGCTGATTCGCTCCAGTTCAGCCTCTGGGGTCAGATCTTCGGATATATATGTGCACTTTTGTACCTGGGCAGCCGTGTTCCACAACTGCTCTTGAACTATCGCCGCAAATCGACCGAAGGACTGAACGCGCTCTTTTTCCTCTTCGCATGCATCGGTAACCTGACGTATGTACTTTCGATTGTCGCCTTCGAGCCAATTTGCAGTCGTCACTCTCGTGGACACTGGCGCGAGAGTCACTGCAAATCTGGGGAGGCGGCGTCCATCTACGGCAAATACATCCTCGTGAATTTGAGCTGGCTCATTGGCAGTCTTGGGACCCTCTTCCTGGACTTTGCCGTCTTCGTGCAGTTCTGGCTGTATAGAGACAACAACAGTGAGGAGACAGCCATCGTTAATGGTGTGCCAAATGGTGAAGCTAGAGGAAGAGAGGAGGGTACTCGCTGAGTGCTTGGGCACAACACTATTCGCAGGCTACGACCGATTTGGACATGATACACCTTGCCGTGGCCATCCGGAACTCTTCGAGAACAGCTTTGAGGCTTTAGACCTGCGGGCAGCTCGTCGTCGCTTTCATGCAGGCAGCCCATATATGCTCTAAACCCAAGCAGACCTCCAATCAGCGAATCTTGGCAAATCTCGGTTGGTCTAAGTCAGTTTGGTTCAATTCTATAACGCTGTGCGACATGGTGCTGATGGTCTGCAGTTGGTTATGATGTGAGCATTCGAAATCTTCAGATCGTGCTCTTATTGGCTCTCGCTAACAGGAGCGCAGGCCGGCTCGTCTACTGCTGTCAGCAGGTGAACGCCGGATATGGAAGTTCAAATCTTTCACCGAGAGTCACGCAGCTATTCTTTTTGCTCAAATATCATACTCGGCTGATGAGGTTGGCGACGGCGCTGCGCGGCAACATCGGCCTACAAAGGAGCGCTGCCTCGGCGGTCTTTCCGGACCTATCCGGTCGATTGCACCTGATCACCGCACGGTAAACTCTACGGGCATCTCGTGCACGAGTCCTAAGCGCATGCCATGACAGCACTGTTCATCGGAATATGAGCAGATGTGTCATCGATCGGTCCTTCGAGGCGTTCGGAATGTAGAGTCGTCGTACAACATACCGATTCGACATGGAAGAATAGCCGGCAGTGTTTTGGCATGGTCACGTTCTCGATCGGTCGTCGTCAGCCGCGATCCGGGCCGATGGCTCTTGATCTTCTGCAAATGTAGGGTTACATTCCTCTCTCAGCCGGTACTTGATGCGGGCTTGTGCTTCGCGCAAAGCCGGGTATGGAATGTCAGACCGCGATCGCGATGGACCGAGAGGACCGAGTCTGTGCGTGCCGATGCCGACCTCATCGAAAGCCTCAGAATCACCTCGCCGTGCGACACGGCTTTTCGACACGGTGAACTCGTCTGGCAATCAAATGTTAGCATGCCCCATAGGATCTACACACCCTAGCCGATTCTGCAGCAACCCCCATCATCATTGGTCTAGTCATTCGATCATCGCGCAGACAATTTCTCGTTCATATGCTGCATGTCTCAGACCGTTTGGATGGGTGTGCTCGGCACGAAGTGTATTTATGCATGTCGCACTCGTCTTCAGTGCAACGGCATGCCGAGTCGCATCCCGTTCTTGGCCTCACTCCCAGCTAGGTATCTAGCTGCACGTCTTCCAGCAGCTCGTTTACTGAGACACAGTACTGGACGGGAACTAGAGGTCGTATTCGCCCATTGGTTCCCTCCCGGCACGCCAAGCACAATGCTCACAGCTCTTGATGTCTCCATTGAGCCCCTCCCTTCCTACGGCACGGTAGGACAAACTCTTGTGATGAGGTTCGGCCGAGCAAGTAGCATTCAGGGCGGTCCAGTACTACCCGTCCTGCATGCTTGTTGTGTCCGACTCCATGCCATAGCATCTTTCCATCACAAACAAATCTTAGCATGATCGCGCTCAAGTACTCTGCGTTGCGATGGAGATGCAAGCCAGTATCCCTATCGCAACCTCCCTTACAACGTCCTCTAGTGCTCATTCTTGTCTGTTCCGTCGTGTGGAAGTCATGTTCTCGGGATTCTGCAGGATGTCTTCGAGACATGGCCACCCGTTAGTCACCTACGGCTTTGCTTCTCTGTCGCTTTACCTTGGACTTGCTGATGGCCAGCTAAGCGTCGGGGCTGACTTGGGACTCGGCGTCAACCTACTACCAAGTATGTGGACCATTGCCACGACAGATCTCGTGCTGACCTTGCTGCAGGTGGTTGCCCATCGGTTTTGACAGTCACTGTGCTGCCGGACGATTATACTGGAAATCTCGTCGGTCAACCAACGCTGCCATGTCTACCGACTCTTGTACCAAGCGGCGACCCACTTGCGAACTTGCCGGGGGTTGTTTCATCCTTGCTGGCCGTTCCCACAGGCACACCAACAATCCCTCTAGCCTACTTCATATCCTCGGTCTTGGCGAGTCTGCCTACAGGGGTTCCAGTGAATCTGCAGGATGTCATCGCGTCAGTCCTTGCTGCTTTACCTTCCGAAACCGCTGTGACCAATTTGCCAGGCGTGGTATCTTCGATCCTCGGAGGGATACCCACAAACCTCCCTTTGACGAACCTGCCGGGCGTCATCAGCTCGGTATTAGACAATGTCCCGGACATCCCTATCGCCACTCACCTCCCTGGTGCTGTGTCTTCGATTGCGGGGGCGTTACCGACAGGGCTTCCTGTGAGCTCGGTTGCTGGTGATCTTCAGAGCGAAATGCCCATTTTGACACAGTATGTGCATTGAAAGATCGAGGTTTGAGTCCTTACTGATGTCTCCACTAGACTGCCTGGTGCATCAAGTTCCATCTTGTCTGGCGTCACCGGAGTAATGACCAGTTTGCCCGGACCAGTCGACTCCGTACTATCTGAACTGTCACCAGCCGTGACTGGACTGACAGGAGGTGTCGATTCAATACTGTCTAACCTGCCGGGTGTGGTTACTTCAGTTCCTGGAGCGGTTGATTCGATTGTCAGCTCAATACTCGGTGGTGGACTTCCATTTCCCACACCGACCATCGACATTCCACTGACCTCGGAGTTGCCTGGTGCCTTGAGTTCAATCATCGCCAACCTACCAAGTGATGTGCCAACAACGGACCTTCCCGGTAAGATAGGATCGAGACTGACGACCCGGGTACACACTGACGATGAGTAGGCGTCATATCCAGTGTCCTGAGTAGCCTCCCTTCGAATGTCCCCATCACCTCTGACCTCGGGAATGGCATCTCCTCCGCCCTCGATGACCTCACAATCGGCCTCCCAATCTCCAACGTCGGCAACGCCCTCTCGTCGCTGATCGATAGCATAGTCCCAACAGCTCTCCCCACCAACAATCCTCTCACGAACCTCGACCCAACCAGCGACCCTCTCACCAACCTCATCCCAACGAACGACCTCCTCACAACCCTCATCCCCGGCAATCCGCTGACAGGCTTAATACCACCGGCCGCGACACCAATCGGCACAAATCTCATCAGCACAACCAACGCCAACGGCCTGCCGACCTTAGTCTTCATCACACCAACCGTGATCCTGCCCGGCGTGACAGTAAGCACCCCAAGTGGCTTGGTCTTTCCGACAAACCTGATACCAACATTTTCCACAGGTCTGGGCCCAATCATCTCCAACCTGAACTCCCTCACCAATGTCGTCCCGACCAACAACCCTCTCACAAGCCTCATCCCGGGCAACAAGGGAGCAACTGCGACAAGCCAATCCACCATTCCAACGGCAAATGTATTTCCGCCAGTGACATGTCCTGCCGATTCCGGAGTTTCATATGTCGCGTCGAATGGAAGGGCGTATCAGATCAATTGCGCGACGGACTACGCTGGCTACGATCTCGCTAGTAGCACGCAGCTGGATCTGTACTCCTGCGTTAACTCCTGCGGTCCTGTGGCTGGCTGTATTGGTGTCACATACCAATTCACGACATCCACCTGTTATTACAAGAGCGCGATCAGCTCCGGTACTGCCAGCGCGGCATTCGCAGGCGCGGCGCCTGTGGATCTCAGCTGTCCACGAGCTGATGGGGCGTACTATGTCGATTCGACGGGTGCGAACTACCAAATTCTGTGCGATGTCACTTTCCCGTCAAGTGTGAGCTTGAGTCAGTCGGCGGCGTTGAGTACGAGGGAGGAGTTGGTTCAGAGGGTTGAAGGTGATACCTCAATTCTTGGGTGTAGTAATACATGTTCTAGCTTGGTATGCTTGACCGCGCTGGTTGACAGGTGGAGGGAAAGCTAATGATGAGACCAGGCCGGCTGCATAGCGGTCACGAAGACAGGCACTACCTGCAACTACATCAGTGATCTTGGCATTTCTGCTGCAGGATCGACGGTAGCTGATAGTGTCGTTCTGGTTGAGAAGATGATTCCTGCCATTGACTCAGATGGGCAGACTGTCACGTCGACCAGCCGACCACCCACACCTCCAACCTCAGTCTCTTCGAGAGCTGTGTCTGCCGCAGCCAACACACCGCCACCAACTATTACACCGAGTCTGCCAATCTCGAGTGCTATCGGCGGCGCCGTCAGTTCGATCGTGAGCGGTGCAGCCTCTGCACTCAGCTCAGGATTGGGTGACACAGGAAACGCTATCAGCTCCGTTGGCTCTGGAGCGGGAAGTGCCGTGGGCTGCGTCGTCGGTGGCGTAGGAGGCCTTCTCGGTGCTGGTGGAGCATGTGTGCCAACGACCACTGTCGCTGCCACCACTTCTTCCATATCAAGGGCTGCCATACCAAGCTCACGATCCATGATCACGACTGTGGTGCCTGTGACCACCATTATTACTACCACAACAGTCACCTCTTGCAGTACTGGATACTTTGGCAGTGTAGTGTGCCCAGTGGTCAGCATGACCAGCGAGCTCGTCGGCTCCAGGACCACAATCGTTGCGGCGCCTACCGCATCGACGCTGTCGACCTTGACCAAAATATCCTCCAGCTCCACAGTTTCGAGATCGTCGTCAAGCTCAGCGACTAGTCCCACGCCGACATGTTTGTTGACGAACAGTCCGCTGTTGGGCCTCGTCTGCTTGTGATACGACCGATGGTGGCGTGGAGAGCGATACATTCTGCAGGCGACTTCAATAAAGCTGTACAGATGGCGGTCCTTTTGGTGTACAGGAACAACAGAGCGTTGGGTAGCATACGAAGCATTGGCGTGCCTCATCTTCATCGTTCGATCCTCGTAGTGAGTTCTTTCGTTATCGTATAAAATATTTTCGAAAGTGAGCAAGCTGCGTACTTCTCGAACAGTAGTCCAGAGCTTTCATCAGCATCCGCGTGGACGTCTTTCATGTCCTGGCCTTCGATGATTGTGCCCTCTGGATATGTCGGTCTCTTACCTTCCTCGATGAGACGAATGAACATTGGGTCAATTGGTATGCTGCCTAAGAACGGTACTTTGAACTCCTGTGCCATGGCTTCGCCTCCTCCTTTGGAAAAGACGTTGGTGCACTCTGAGCAGTTGGGGCATACGAAACCAGCCATGTTCTCGACCACTCCTAGAATGTGTACCCCCGTCTTTTTGCAGAAGTTGATCTCCTTCTTCACGTCGCTGACACTGATGGCCTGGGGTGTGGTGACGATGACGGCTCCAGAGAGTTGCTCGGGTGTCGCGGACTTCAGCAGAGTCTCCACTAGAGATATGTGCTCGTCACTCGTTCCTGGTGGTGTGTCGATAAGGAGGTAATCCAGACTGCCCCATTGTACATCCGAAAGGAATTGTCTAATCATCGCCGTCTTTTTGGGGCCCCTCCATACCACAGCATCTCCTCGGTTTGCGAGTAGGAACCCCAACGACATGCAGCTCAGCTTCCCGATCTTTTGTACAGCACTTCCACTTCCGTTCGACTGCGCCTCATTTCGTGCTTCGTGTATTGGTACGGGAAGCCATCCTCCGGGCGCTTGTGTGACTTTCGATGTCTCTATGCCGAAGAATCGTGGGATCGAAGGTCCAGTGAGATCGACATCGAGCACGCCCACCGAGTGTCCCTGGAGTGACAGTGATAGGGCGAGTTGAGTCGTGACGCTTGATTTACCGACGCCTCCCTTGCCAGATAGCACGAGCGTTATGTGCTTAATGTCCTTGAGCGACATCGTTGTCCCGGTGTTCTTGACAGTGGGGATGTCGTGGAGAGGACTCTATTTTGTCGAGAAATTGTTCGCCATATCGATTGGTAATCTCGAAGAGACGTCACTCGCGAAGTCTTCCAAGTCGGCTGAGATAGGTCATCAATTTACATCAAGTTTTGGTTGGCCAGACGAGCTGTTCTGCGTGCCTGAGGATAGTGTTGAGGTTGCGTGCCAGGTAAAGTCCTGGGACGACAGCAACATGCTCATATAATCTGCGGCAACCTTGACGACCTCAAGTCTTGATTCTATCCACGTTCCAATCATGTCCATGTCGACTTCTAGCATTTGTGTGTCGCTTGTGATGTCATATTAGATAAGTGTCGTTTTACGCGCTCGATATCCATCGACACGGACACATCCCAGCTTTGACATGCGCCGATTGCACCAGCTCATAACACGACACATGTCAGATCGAACACGTGACAAGCAGTCTTTGTATGGAGCCATTTACGTTGATTTGCCCACAGTACATGCCATATCCATGCCTCAATGCGCGATCGCGAGCGGATTGCCCGCATCATCGTCAATCTTGAACAGCACCGTCTTGATCTCAAGATGCTCCTCCAAGCTGTAGCCGATGCCTTCACGGCCCTGTCCGCTCATTTTGTAGCCTCCGAACGGCGTGTCCATTGCCATAGATGGACTGGTGCAATTGACTGCAACAGTACCCGACTCTGCGGCCTTTGCAACACGCATCGCCCTGTTGATGTCCTTGGTGTAGACAGAGAAGTACAGCCCGAACTCCGTCGCATTGGCCTTCTCCAATGCCTCTGCCTCACTGTTGAACGTGTTGATGTTCACAAACGGACCGAAGACTTCTTCCTTCTGTGTCTTCTCGTTCTCATCAACGTTGGAGTACATTGTCGGCTCAATGAAGAAGCCCTTTCCGTCGACTTGAGAGGCCTTTCCACCGGTCTCCAGCTTACCCTTGCCTTCGGTGGCAGCCTGGAGATAGGACTTGATACGTTCGTGCTGAAGCTCATCGGCTTGTGGACCCTGTTGAGTTTCTGGGTCCAACGGGTCGCCCTTCTTGGGCGAGGCGAAGTTCGCGATGAAAGCCTTCTTGAAGTCCTCGACGACTGACTCTTGAACATAGACACGGCTGTTAGCCACGCAGGCTTGGCCCATGAGCATGTGCATAGATGCTGCGGTCTCGGCTGCAGCTTTGATGAGATCCGCGTCCTCGAAGACCAGAGCTGGGGACTTGCCACCAAGCTCGAGGACCACCTTTTTGAGGTTGCTTGCTGCCGCGGCAGCTTGGATCTTACGTCCGGTAGAAGTCGATCCGGTGAAGTTGACCATTCTGATATCCATGTGGCTAGCAAGAGTAGCACCAGAAGGAGTTCCGTGACCAGACAAGATGTTGATAACACCGGGTGGAAAGCCAGTCTCGTGCACTGCATGAGCAAGTCTTGCAGGCGTGAGCGGTGCTTTCTCACTCGTCTTCAGCACGATTGTGCAGCCTGCGCCAAGTGCTGGTGCAATCTTCATAGCGAAGGACAGCGTTGGTATATTCCATGGGATGATAGCAGCGACTGGGCCTATGGGCTGACGGAAAGTCATGTTCACAAAACCGGGCGTGTTCAGCGATGTAGTTCCCTTTGCTTCGTAGCCGGCCTCTGCGTAGTGCTCGAAGAGGGAGGCTGCATAGTAACCATCGAAGTAAGTAGAGACCTGATCGTGGTCAGCTATAAGCGTGCATGCCGTGTTGTAGACTACATACTGGACGTCCCATATCCATTGCATTGAGTTGTGCAAGTTCTGGGTGAAGCTCTCTGATCTTCCCAGCCAGAGTCTTCATCAGCGCACCACGCTCAGCTGGGCTCTTTGCTGACCATGCTGGGAATGCAGCTTTGGCAGCTGCCACGGCACGGTCCGTGTCGTCGACGGAGGCTTCACTGATATCTGCAATCTTCTCGTGCGAGTATGGCGACTTGAGCTCGAAGGTAGCTTTGTCGGAAGATGCTGCGAACTCGCCATTGATGTAGTGGCGAGTCTCGATCTGGTCTGCTGGGATAGGAAAGCCCATTTTTGATATGTTGCGAATATGATACAGTGAGTGTGGCAATGTAGGCGCGCGACTAAGCAAATGAGCCAAACGAGCTGACAGTCCACATATGTACTGCCACCTACCTTCCAAGGCCGCGGCTGCAACGCAATCATGAACCCCGAAGCTGACCTGCAGTATTGACAAAAGTCAGATTGTGCGGAGTCTGGTCTGCCAAAGCACAGCGACAGATCGATCCGCTAAGTCGCTTGAGAAGGAGCTGAGCTGAAGCGTGGATGCCGGAGTTCCTTCGTGCATAAGCCAGGATCGTTTGCCTCGTGAATGATGCAGTGCACAGTGCGGCACGCTCCTTTGAATGCTGCATTGCTAGGGCCCTTCTTCCAGCCCTTTCGCCATACGCGAGGTAAGCACTTGTGTTTGGATCTCGAAGGATCGCTTTCGTAAAAGGCCTCACTGGTGTTAGTCAGCTACACGTGTCCCGGCCTATACTGTATCTGTTCCCTGGGATTGCGCTGCATGATGACTTGCGATGATCCCGAAGGTGTTAGAGTCAATGCCGTCTCGGTCGACGGTTGGTGTAGTCGCGAAAGCGATGCGCGGATGGACCATCAGCCTTTCTCAGAACGGCGACCCCACAGCCCGACGATCGTTCGCATCAACGCGTCCGATCACATCTTCCTCCCATCATCCTTCAGCAAAGTTCTGTGACTACTGAGCTAAGGGAATGGTCGTCTCGTGGTGTTCCCATTGGACCAGCCCCTGATGTCTGCCACGAGCACAGCGCGACCAATCTGGAATGCCTTGATTCGAACGCACCACATCACGTCGCGGAAGAAGGTCGCGAAGCTGCGACAAGCGGCCACAAAGGAGCATGTCTTCGCATTGCTACGCAGCGGCAGCCCTCCTGGAGTAATGTACTGCGAAGGAGCCATGGCCAACGTAGAGAAGTGGGTTGCAGCGGTACAGGTGTGTCAGCGGGAAGCGGCCGGTTGTGTCCGCGGTAGCGCAGTTCGTGGAGCTGACCTGGAGGTGTTCGCGTCGCAGAGGCTACGGTACAAGGAATTCCAATTGATTGCGAGGCCTGCAGTGATCGCAAAAGATGTGATGCATGCTTCTGAGGCAGACCATAAGACTGGATTGTATGAGACGGATTCTGTCAAGGACTTTGCTGCGCATATGGACAATCGCGGAGTGCTTGCCTGGTGGAGGAAGGGCATGGGATATATCGGGAGCGAGCATCGCCTCTAGGCGCAAGGCTACGATCGTGTGATGCAGCATCTCGGCAGTGATTTCGTTGCGCGAACTCGAAGATGACGACAACGTCCCGGGACGCTCCATATCGAGCGTCAAACGAGAAGCGAAAAGTGCTCGAGTAAATGACGCGATATCACCCTCAACCATGTGAAACCGTGAACGAGCGTCGGTTCATAAGTCAAGAGCACACCTACGTGTTTCAGTTCTTCGCTTCCAGTTTTCCTTGCATTCATCTCTGCCCAATTCTCTCGATACACGCAGACACAGCTTGAGCACCTATACAGAAAGGCATTAGCCGTACTAACCTGGCACCCGCAACGTCTCAGCAACTGCGATCAAGCTGTTGACGCAGCGCGCATACATGTAATTCAGAGAGACCACATCTTCTGCCCTTGACTTGTATGACAGGGGACTCGCTGATATGCACCAGAGGGCAGGAATGCCCGTACTGTCTGGAGGAACTCTCCTTACTTGGAGCGCGGTAGAGCTAAGAACGAAGGCAGTAGCCTCCAATGCGCCCAGAAGGAAGTGTCAACAACACAAAGACATCGCCATCACGGACTCAGGCGTCCAAGCGGCCATCGTGGCATATTATCTGCGGCAACATCAACAAACACGAATCCGAACGCTCGTAATGACCTGGCCGGTGGCGATTTCTGAGCAGATGAAACGCGGAAAGCATAAGATTATCACGACTGCTGTTTACAACAAAGCCCCAGTGTAAAAGTCGATTACACACGAAGAATACTACATCCAATATGGTGCGAAGACTGACACGCACACGGAGCAAAAAAATTTCATCCAACGCGATGGCATATTGTAGCTTCCCTTGGTTTCGATCCAAGGACCTTCGGGTTATGAGCCCGACGCGCTTCCGCTGCGCTGCTGGAGTAGTTAGAACACGTAACGTCATCGGGCGTGAGCTGCAAGAACGAACCCAGGAACTGTCAAATTGTTAGATTTTGAAGTCGTTTATAGCTTGAGGTAAACCGACGCTTGATATATCACGGCGAAAATGCTTGATTGATGAATAAGCGTGCAGACGAAGAATATATAAATCTTTGAAAAAGCAAGTGCATAGAACATTGGAATGTACAGGGAAACTTTCAATTCAAGGACCTCCGGGTCGACTTGTCGGGTGTTTATGCTTCAATCTTCACACGGGGACCTGTGGTCAGACATCGAGTCAAAGGGCCAGATATTATGTTTTGAACCATAACACATTGACTGTCTGAAGTCGTTCCTACGATAAGTATAAAGCGTGATAGAAATCGTCCCTGTTAGGCATGCTTACTAAATGCTCGGGCGTACCTCGATCTGTTCTGTCCCTTGCGCAAGGCCTGTCATAGCGGGATTATTACTTCGTCAGCTCAAGTGTGCTTGGTTCCTGCGAATGGCGCAAGCGTGCAAGTTACATATCAGTAGATAATGATCCGTGGGAAAAAGCTGGCACAAGCAGTACTACTAGATCCAAGGCACAGCAGCAATGAAGGACTTCGTGAATACGAAAATGCGGCGTTCTTGAGCATGAGAAGAGCAGGATTGGGTTCACAAGGCTGCATTTTGGTTGCTTACATTGCTGAAATTCTGACCGGGTTGTAGTCGCGCGTAACGATGTATTGAAGACAAGGATTGCTCGAGTTCCTGTAGCGTACAGTGAAGAGATGCCCTCTCGCGATGTGGTGACTGTGCAGCCAGCAGATAATACACTCTGAGAAAGGAGATAGTGAGCAATCTCTGAGTCCTTGTAGAGTCGGAATCTTTGGGTCGCGACTGACGTCGTTTCTAACGCTAGACCGCTTTTGCGGAGTCGTCGAAGGACCCTCTTCCCAGCAGATGTTGGGCAGAAAATTGAAGTGCACATTATTGAGCTCGTCTTTTGTCTCCCTACCTGGTGCACTACTTCCTGCAGCGGGCTGCACTCTGGCACCTATCCACACCGAAACGGCGAACTACCAAGTCCGTCGCTCTTTTCCACGAGTTAACTTCGATTTTTCTGCCATCGCCTGTCGACCCCACCACAAGAGGCTCAACCCACCAAGAACTTTTCCTCCCTCCTACCTACAACAACACCACAATCATGGTTTCCGCATCCAAGGCAGCACGTGAGGCCAAGCGCGCCGCTACGGGCAAGGATAAGAAGACGGCCGCCAGCAAGGTTGCCTCCAAGAATGCATCCACCGCCGCCAGCGAGAACTCGTCCGTCAATGGCGACGATGAGCCTCTCGAGGACGCCGACGGAGATGCGCTCCCCCAGAACACTGACTCCAAGTTGAGCGCAAAGGTCAATAAGCTCAAGCTCCAGGAAGACAAGGACGGTATCTCCGACCGCGTAACCACTGGTGTGCTGGCCTCGCTCGAACAAAGCCGCGACGTGAAGATCACATCTGCCTCGCTCGTGTTCCACGGCAAGGTACTGTTCAACGACACCACAATCGAGGTCAACTACGGCAGACGATATGGTCTGCTCGGTGAGAACGGCTGCGGCAAATCGACCCTCCTCAAAGCCATCGCCGCTCGCGAATTCCCCTTCCCAGACCACATCGACATCTACCTACTCAACGAAGGTGCTGAGCCATCTGATACCGGCGCGTTGCAGTGGGTGGTCAACTCCGCAGAGAATGAGATGAAGAGATTGGAATCACTCGCAGAAACGATTCTCGAGGAGGAAGGTCCAGACAGTCCAAAGCTGGAAGACATCTATGAGCGTCTTGACGGCATGGATCCATCTACCTTCCACACCCGCGCCGGTCTCATCTTGACTGGTCTGGGCTTCAACAAGAAGACAATGGACAAGAAGACCAAGGACATGTCTGGTGGTTGGCGTATGCGTGTGGCCCTGGCCAAAGCACTCTTCGTCAAGCCGTCTCTCCTGCTTCTCGACGACCCCACCGCACATTTGGATCTCGAGGCCTGTGTGTGGTTGGAAGAATACATGAAGAAGTGGGACCGCACACTCATTCTAGTCTCCCACTCTATGGATTTCTTGAATGGTGTGTGTACGAACATGATCGACATGCGCATGAAGACCTTGATGTACTACGGTGGTAACTACGATTCCTACATGAAGACCAGGACCGAACAAGAAGTCAACCAGCAGAAGGCCTACGAAAAGCAGCAAGACGAGATCAAGCATATTAAGGAATTCATCGCCAAGGCTGGTACATATGCAAACTTGGTGCGTCAAGCGAAGTCGCGACAAAAGATTCTGGACAAGATGGAGGCAGACGGGTTCATCCAGCCTGTGCACCAAGATCGCATCTTCACTTTCCGCTTCGCCGATGTCGAGAAGCTTCCCCCACCAGTGTTGTCCCTCGACAATGTCACATTCTCCTACTCTGGCAAGAAGGAGGACAACCTGTACGAGAACCTCGACTTCGGTGTTGACATGGACAGCAGAACCGCACTCGTAGGACCCAATGGTGTCGGAAAGTCGACTCTGCTCCGAATCTTCACCGGAAAGCTCTCGCCTACCTCTGGATCCGTCTCGCGTCACACTCACTTGAAGCTCGGCATGTACAGCCAGCATTCTGCTGAGCAACTTGACCTGACCAAGTCAGCTCTTGACTTCGTCCGCGACAAGTATCCCGCAATCTCACAAGATTACCAATACTGGCGTCAACAGCTCGGTCGTTACGGTCTGTCTGGTGAGTCTCAGACTGCCATCATGGGTACTCTGTCCGAGGGTCAGAAGTCACGTATCGTGTTCGCCCTGCTTGCCATCGAAAGTCCGAACATGCTTCTTCTCGACGAGCCTACCAACGGTCTCGATATCCCAACCATCGACTCGCTAGCAGACGCCATCAACGCATTCTCTGGAGGTGTTGTTGTCGTTTCCCACGACTTCAGGTAAGCTACGCTGCCACGACTCTGACGAAGTTTTGATCACTGACCAAATTTTTAGACTGCTCGACAAAATCGCAAAGGACATCATGGTGTGCGAGAACAAGACTGTCACCAGGTGGGATGGTACCATTGGTGAATACAAGAAGAAGCTCCGGAACAAGATGACCTCGACAGGTGCTGTCTAAGACTGTCCTTCAACGACTTGGTCTGACGAGTTACTGTTCCTTTACATTTGTATCATGCGAATAGAGCGCAAGCACGGCAATGAAATCGTTGCTTTGTTGCACAACTGCATGACATGATGAAGGGGATACTGCATTGGATGGATAGACCTTAGTGGCGTTTTGCGTCTGATAGATACCAAAAGATTGAATCTTTCCGAGTCGCGATTGGTCGTCTTACTATCTCATCGCGTTGAAATTTATGGCTGGACCGTATCATTGGAAGGCACCATCATGTCACCACGTCGTCGTCAAGATGCTAAAGCGCTTTCGCCGCCTGGACACGATCTTACTTGCCCAATACGCAGTGGGTTACTGATATTCGACGTTTCTGTGGGATCACGTGTCTGACGTCTTGGGCTGCAGCTGTAATACGCTTTCTCTTGTCAAGAGACGGAATTCTTTCTGAAGCTGCCCTCCGACAAGTCAACTTTCAGCCCTTCATGGCCCCCCGCAACAGAGGTCCGACCCTCTTCCTACTCGCATCAAGGTTCTTCTGGTTCCAGAAGAATTGTGTCGTGATTTCTGAGTCCTTGCTCAAGGCTACAGATTCCTTGTCTTCAAGTTTCAGCTCCTCTTGACCGTTCTTGATAAACCGCTCCGCAGCCTCTTTACCGTTTCCACTCAAGGACATGAGCAGGATCTCGCGTCGAAAATCGCCACTCTCCTTGAAGGCTGGCATGATCACAAAGATATCCAGAGATTTGCTTTGAGCGAATTTCTTCGTCGCGCCTTGGAAGTCCTTCTGCTTGCTGGCGAGGTATGAAATTGGTTGTACACAGCTGCTGATACCGAGAGTGAGGTCTCCCTCTGTCCATTGTTTGTAGTCTTTTCGGAGAATGTCTTCTAGTGAAAGACCTTCGAGGTCAGACTTCGCATCATCAATCTCTGTGAAGAATCGATCCCGGTCGTAATCTTTGCCATACTTTCTTGAAATGTTTATCTTCGCCTCAAGGAATCTCACCGCTTTCTTGTCGTTTTCAGTAACTTTGTGCTCCGCTTTTAGATTGACGGTATCGATCAAGATGGCGCCAAGAGCAATCTTCGCAGCTTGTGCATCCCACGTTGAAGTGTAAGCTTGGTCATCAACGAGAGTTTCGTTGTTCTGCGGATGGGCAGCGCCAACAGTCATCGCGGAATCAGAAATCTTCTGCCATGTGTCTCGAAGGTGATTGATGACAAGGCTTTGACAGCTTCCAGTCTTACTGATCACCCGTGGTTGTGCATCTTCAGGAACAGTATGCTCATCATCGTGATGATCAATCACGCCAATGACACGACTGCGGTAGAGCTCGCCGAGCTTTCCTTGGAAGGAGTTATGGTCTACCAGAGTCCAGCTAGTCTTGTCCGCCGGCAATGATTCTGTAGAGATGTCGTCCAATGTGATGAGTTCCGAAGGTTTGATATCGGCATATTTGAGGAGTGCAGTGAGTTCAGGGCGAAGCTGGAGGTCGGCTGCCGGGATATTGGTAATTGGTACTACCAATCTGCCGGAACGCTTTATCTCAGGACTTTCTGATAGGAGGTAGCCATATATCAAAGCACATGTGATAGAGTCCAGATCAGCGGACTCATTGCCGATCACGAAAGAGGTATGATTTTTCTCTTCCAAGCACTTCTGCAAATGTCGTCTCGCGGCTGACAGATATGCTCGTATTGATAGCCTGGACATTGCTTTTGATGTTCACAGTGAATGTAAAAGAGCGATCGTGCTACATGGGAAGAAGCTGATTCGACCCGATAATTGGCCGGTGTGGCGCATGCATGTGGTCAAAGCTCGACAGGCATCACTTCCCGCAGCAATCATTTATTGCTGTCCTCACTCTATGACTTCGTAACAACACATCAAGACACTATAAATTGCAGTCACTCGAACCTCACTCGGATAATCAACAACGACACACATACCTTGCCACGACCATGGCGGCTCAAGCTGCTCTTCGCGGCAAAAAGGCACTTGAAGTCGCCGACTATAAGACTGCCATCAAGGAATATACTGCTGCTATTAAAGAATCACCAACCTCACCAGACTTCTACATCCAGCGTTCAGTAGCGTACCAGCGCGCACAGAAGTATGCAGAAGCACTCGCAGACGCAGAGCAGGGAGTACTCAACGGCCACAAGCGTGCCAAAAAGGAAGCTATCATCGAAGCACAATTTCGTCGTGGAGTAGCCCTCTACAAGCTCGAGAGATTTGGCGATGCCGACTTCATCCTGAAGCGGGTGAAGGCGCTGGATGAGAAGCACAAGCAAGCCGAAATGTGGATCAATAAGACCGCGTTGGATTCGAAAAAGCTCCCCGAGGACGACGAACGCCGCAAGTGCACGATCACCGAAACGCCATCCGGACTCGCATCAACATCGGCTTCTGCTCCGTCAGCAAAGACGTCTTTAGATGGTACGTCGGCACCTGCAGCTGCTCCAGCGCTACAGCAAACGCCCGCCGACAAAATCCGCTACGAATGGTATCAGAACACCGAGAACGTGTACTTCACCCTCCTCGCGAAAGGAGTTCCCAAGGACAAAGCCAGCATCGAACTCAAGGAGCACTCCCTCAACATCTCATTCCCGCTCATCAACGGCTCCGACTACGAGTTATCTCTCGAGCCTCTCTTCGCATCCATCAAGCCCGAGAATTCCATAGTCCGTGTCATGCCCTCCAAACTCGAAGTCATTTTGAGCAAAGCCAAGCCTGGAAAAAAATGGATCACAATCGAAAGCACCGAACCCATCACCACCAAGACCGAAGACTCCGCCCCGACCACCAGCGACTCCATCAAGTCCGCCATCTTCAACTCCACCCCCGCAGCCGCGCCAGCCTACCCAACTTCTTCCAAAACCGGCCCCAAAGACTGGGACAAAATCGCCCGCGAAGAACGCAAAGCCCTCAAAAGTACCGACGGCAAAGACTCTTCCAAGCCAGAAGAAACTGCCATCTCGGCCAAAGCAGGCGACAAGGACGACAGCGACGACGAGGACGGCGGCGATGCAGGCAACAAGTTTTTCAAAATGTTGTACAAGAATGCTTCACCGGACATGCAGCGCGCGATGATGAAGAGTTACACGGAGAGCAATGGGACTTCGTTGTCAACGAACTGGGATGAGGTGAAGAAGGGAAAGGTGGAAATGTGTCCGCCGGATGGGATGGAGGCGAAGAGTTGGGAGTCGTGAGAAGCGCTGGCTGCTGTGAGTGAGGGAATGGAGCGGAACTGTGTATGTCTTAGCAAGGCGTTGGGGTTAGCATGATGCATGGACCGTAATGCATAAAGCACGAATGCATGGACCGTAGTGGAAAGCGATCACACTCTGCGAATGGCTTTCCACTACTTTCATGGTGTATATGATTCCATTTCCCAATCAGCTGTTACTGCCGTGATGCTTACTTCAATATACTAAGTGTCCAGCCGTTTCACATTGCCTCGCGCTCCGCGGCAGAGCAGTATATCCCAAACACCATCGCTAATGCCACTGTCGACGACCAGCGTCGTCGAATGCTGTGCAATACACACAATCCAATCTGAACCCAATAGTGGCAGCCAAGAGATATTTCATCCCCCATAGTCTCAAGCGAACAGGACGACCTCAAGTTCCCTCATAAGGCTGCGGCACCTTCGCCTCCACCCTTTTCGCCGTCTCATCGATCCTCCTCGCCATCCCTTTCATCGCTCGACTCGCCGACGATCTGGCGTAGTCTCTCAACCGAATGCTATCCGGGGCCGGAGATCTCGAACCGTCTCTTGACTTGGTGTCTGACGCACCGTCGACGACTGCAGAACTGAGCTGCATAGTATTGACAGGACTGTGCTCCGCGCTATTGATGCTTGCACCAGCCGATGCGGATGTCGGTCGTGTGGGACTATCAGCAGCACTCCGTTCAGCTTCCGCTACAGTCTCTCGAGCTTTGTTCCGTGCGTCTCGGACCAGGGCAGCAAGGCCACCGGTCCTGACACGCGCTTCGGCTCGTCGCGCAGTCGTGCCTGCGAAATCCATGGCGTGGTTGAGAGAAGAATGCAGGACGTTGGGATGTTTCCGGAGGTTCTCAATATGTTCGACGCGGCGGACGAGATGGATGTTAGCTTCGGCGCGTTCTGCCAGAATTCGATTGATCTCCTCTTGGTAGGCAAGCTCATAGATGTCGTCGTCCACGCCACCAGGACTTTCGCTGATTGTGGGCTCGTCGAGAGCACCGTCACTCTCGGCATGGTCGGCGCCCGGCCCGATGTATAAGAAGAGTCGATCCTGCATTGGATCATGCGCGTGTCCTTTGGCGGCTTCGTTGACGGGAAACGTGCGTGCTCGTGCTGCCAGTGGAGCTGGATGATGGCTATCTGCATCGTCTTGCGTTTCCGCCCGACGGGTTGATCGTCCTTTGCGCTCATGTTCATCGTGTTCAGCAGCGTCGGTACTATTCAGCGTGCTCGGTGCGCCAAGGTGTAGTCTTTCGACCTCGGCCGTTGCTTTAGGAATATCTTCGCTCATGTCTCTATGCACGCCTTCGGTGACGAGGGCAGTTTCGACAGGCCGCCTTTCGGGAGTGTCTTGGCTCTTGGTTTGCCCGTGCATCTGATGTGGTGGCTGCATGAGCCGCGATTCACGGCCGAAGATACTTTCCATAAACTGCGGTCTCTTTCGTTGCACCAAGTTCTTGAAGCGTTTGACCGCCTTCATGACGACCATAAGATGCGCCATGTTTCCTGTGATTGCCTCATTCATCTCAGCTTCGGTCGGTGGCTCGACAAGCGCTGCGCAATTCTCGTCGGCTGGCATCATCGGATCAATGCCGCGTTTTGTTACCCAAGGGTGTTCCTGCAATAATGAGTCAAATGACAACGACTACGACATGTTTCACAACTTACACGTAGTTCCTCCATAGTTATTCTCTTCTCCGGCTCTTTCTCAAGGATGCGATGCATGAGGTCATCAAAATCTTTATTGTCCTCACCCTCAAGCTGCAACCCTTCGTGCCGGATGCTTTCGTACAGCTCCATAATGCCTGATTTCTCGAATGGTATGTGACCATACCGCAGACAGTACAGCGTCACACCCATGCTCCAGATGTCGGCCGCACGGCCACTTACAGCTCCATGCCGCACCACACACAGCTCAGGTGGCATAAAGGCTGGACTGCCAGCTGACTTTGCGGTACTCATATCAGACTCTTTCTCGAACATCTCACTCACGCCAAAGTCGACAATCTTCAACACATCGTCGTGCGTCACTAAGCAGTTGTCGGGCTTGATGTCGCGGTGTATGATGCCCTGAGCATGCAGGTACTCAATGCCGAGGATCATGTCACGGAACCAGCATCTGCACGTCTCCTCGTTGTATGGCTCCGCTCGTTCTTCCAGCCCGACTTTCATCACCACGCCCTTTTTGCACATCTCGAGCACCATATAGAGCGAGTCTTCCTCGGGATCGTCCAGCACTTCAATCAACGACACAAGGTTGTGGTGATCGAGCTTCTTCATGATCGCAATTTCCTCCTTGATTAACTCAAGAGAATTGTTGCTTTCGCCATTGAGCTTGTCGCCCGAGGACTGCCGATGCAAAGGCGAATTGAAACCTCGACCTGCTGCGGCGGCCAAGTGGCCAGGACGCCTCCCCAGCTGCTTCGGATTACGAAGTAAGTTGGACTGCGCTCGCTTCCGTAGTCGGGATTTGGAGAATTCCTTGACCGCCTGCGTGTCCGACTGATCAGTACATGTCGCGCTGATCCACGAGGGAAAGGGCAGTCGAGTGACAGCTCACATATTCATGGCCATACTGGTCCGTGGCTAGGTGGACTGCACCAAAACTTCCTCGTCCAATCTCTTGCTTGATGGTGTACTGGTTGATGCGGTGGATCGCGCCGCCGTCATCGTCGCTGCTGCCATAGTGGGATCGTGCATTGAGCGTCTCTTTCACACCCTTGGATCGTGAGGGTGCTCGGCGGTGATGTCGAAGTGGGCTTTGATATGTTGGCGCCGACCTTGAGGAGCCATCGTGAGTGAAGTCCCGCACCTCCATATTGAAGTGTGTACATACATGTGTCGGACTGGTAGTGGGTGCTGGGGAGGACCATCATGGGTCGGTGTAGCTACGTCGAGATTGATACTGATGCCGTGATCATCTGCAATGATCCCCGGGAATGCCTGTCGTCGCGACGGACATTCCGGACTGTTAGACGTGGATGAGGTGTCTGTGGCTTCGGCCATGGCGCGGGGAAGATGGAGAAGCAGAGAATGTTCTAGGTCAATCGCAGGGAGCGCGTGTGGTCAGGCATTCTAGAGGCACGAGGACAATTGAGTGTTTTGCCTTTTCACACATGTAAGGCTGATACTAGCTGCCGTCGCTGCCCCTCCCGGCGAGCCAGACTGCAGAGAAGGTGCAGACGGTGGATAAGTAGACGACCATGGTACCAGAGAGCGTGCGTAACATTGCAGAACAACGTGGTGCCTCGGTGGGGCTCGTAGACATGGCCGAAGCTTGGCCTGCATCTCAAATTTAGCGCAGTCGTTCCTTAGCCAATGCCATCTGCCAACCATCGACCTTCCTCTCAATTCTTCCTGCACCGACAGGCATAGCACATGCCTCCCCGGAACGGCGTCGGTCCTTCCATATTGCTCTGCCACAAGTCCGGGGCGCACTCAGTGTCATTGAGGAGATGAGGTGAAGCCAGCACTGGAACTCCGGCAACGACAGCGACCATGTCCGCCTACGCCTTCTATATCTTCGATCGGCATAGTATGCGGGCGTCACATTTCCCGACCAAGATCGTGTCCACGCTGACCAAGTTCGCCAGCGGAGTGCATCTACACCAAGCGCTGGACACCACAACCCCCTATCCAGCAAAAGAATTCCTCGGCCCCTAATGGCGACCTCTCCACTGCCACGCGGCGAGCAATGAAAGCCGAAGACGACGCCAAACTCATCTTCGGGACCATCTTCTCTCTTCGGCGAATGTGCCGACAGCTGGGTGGTGAAGACGATCAATTTCTCTCCTATCGAACCGGGGAGTATAAGATGCATTACTTTGAGACTCCAACTCAATTGAAGCTGGTCATGCTCACCGACACGCGGGTGGGAAACATGCGTACTGTACTACATCAGATTTGGGCCACACTCTACGTCGAGTTCGTCGTCAAGAGTCCACTCGCTGGTGTAGAGCATCCAAAAGGAGCCGGCGTGGCGAATGAGTTGTTTGAAGGAGGTCTCGAGACTTTCATCGTAAGTCATGCTCATCCTTCCGTCTCCTTCACGCAACAGGACTTCTGACATTCCCGGTAGGCTTCAATCTTCCAGCAGCAACAATAATCATGACATTTTCATGACGAGGATCAAGATCATTTCGTCAGCAGGCACTTAACGGATCGACTGCTGCGACCGTCATGACCACTCTCAAACAACGGTCTCGCACAGGCCAGGCGGCTGAAGGAAAGTGCAGATATGGGTAACGAATCAATGTCTACTGCTTCGACTGCCACCCCACGAAGACGACTATAGAGCTGCGAACGACGATACCGAAGGCGATGTCGTCCATGGAGCACGATCTCGACGATCCGCATTGCCGACCAAAGGAATCATGCATATTTACAGCTATGCGCGGACAGTGATGTCGAGTAGACATGCCAGAAGAGGCATACATTGAAATGGCAAATAACCGGGCAACGACCTCGAAATGATACTTCTCATACTGTGCTAGTCTAAGTGCAACTGTGCATAATGCTTTGTAGTGTTCATTGATGATACCGCTCCATGATAGAGGTGCAACGCAATAGAATACCCATCGAGCTTATTCCCGCCAGACGTCCGTGCTCGCGAATCCCACATCGAGTCGCGTCGGCGTTACACAGAAACTCACCTCTCATCTCTCACCACATTCCCACTTCGCGTTCCTCGTCCCTCCTCACTTCTGCTTCCTCTTCAAAAACTCCTCCTTCAGTCTCAGAAACTCTCGAATACTCTCCTCACCGCCCCACTTGTGCTCCTGTCCCGTAACCCTCGCCTGCTTTACGAACTTCTCCACGCGATTCAGATACCCCGGCGCCGACTCCGTCAAATCCTCGTTCGTAACGTCCTTAGCGTTGCGCTCCTCGATCAGCGTCTTGACCCAATGCACGATGTTCGAGCATCTCAAGACATGCCCGCCGAAAGCAAGAGTGTTGCCTACAGAAGGCAAGCGGAAGACGAAATGGACAGTTCCCGCTGGGAAATAGACCGTTTGTCCAGGCTTGAGGACGACATAGCGCCAATTTCCGCCCCGGAAGATGGCTGGATATCTACGCCATGCGGCTCGATCGTCGTCGGACGGGAATGAAAGCCAGCCAAACCCAACCTGGCCTTGGTTGATTGTGATGTACGTGCTGTAGCCATGGGAATCTTGATGCGGCTCGGTCAGGGCACCGGCTTGCGCGAGCAGCGCCCATTTCTCGACCTCCTTGTACCCCGGGAGGTACGCACGACGCCTAGCCTCAGGCTTGTCTTGGACATCAGGGATCTTGAGTTTGGTCAAGAGACGGCAGTCTTCCGTGTTAAGAAACGAAGGTTTCAAGCCATCGTCCGAATGCGTTGCGAGCTCGAGGCAGTTCCACGGCTTGTCGCTTTCTGGGCCTGCCAGGCGCTCTTTGACGGCGCCCATCTTCACTTGTCGGGCGATCTGGGCTTTCTTGGTAGGCTTTATCTCGGGGTCTTGAATCCAGACGCTGGTATCGTCGTCGTAGTACTCATCACAGAATTCAGAGACGGTCTGCAGTTGGAGTGCTTGCTGACCTTCGGTGAAGATCGGACCATCAAAGAACTTGCCGAGCGACGCAGCTTCGATTGCCTCCTCCTTCGTGAGAAATAGTGCTTCCTTGTCGCTGGGATAAGTGGCGAGATCGAGCAGGTCTTTGATGCGATTTGCCTGGCGCTTACCCATGTCCGCTTTTCTGGCCTTGCCTCGCACCTGGAGCACTTCTTGAAGCTGCGCAACGTATCGGCTATCGCCTTCGACATCTCGAAATGGCCTTAGACTGGTCTCGGGTTGGTCGGAATATCCTGACGACGCTTGCTGAGCGTCTTGCAGCTTGCGCTCATCGACATCCCCTGAATGCGTCGCACGACGAGAGCGAGTACTGCCCGCCGTGCTGGACAACCTTGGACGTTTCTCCTTCGGGCCTTCAGCCGCAGGTGCAGCTCGCTTGGACTTGTCGGCGCTGAAAATAGGGGGAAATGAAGCACGTCCACCAGCTTTCTTGGTGTCCGCGGAGCGTAATGTTCGCGGTGTGATGGGCTGCCGATATGCCTTTGTGGCCGCTCTCTTCTGGTTTCTCTCACGTCCGTAGAGACCTGGCGCAAGAGTACCACCGATTTCCGAAGGCTCAGGTGTTTGCGACGATGGTTGGGAAGTCTTACTCCGTGTTTGGGCCGGCATGCTCCCATCCCGCGGTGTATGTATCTCTTCGACTGTGGTTGCGGAACCGGGGGAATGAGCGTCCAGATCGCTCGTTACCGTCGCGGCCACTTCTTGAGATGCGACAACAGCTTGTGTATCGTTCGTCGCGTCCTGCTGGTCTTCTTGGGGGCTGTCTGCCTTACGCGCATCTGCAGCCGTCTCGGTTGCATGCAGTGAGCCAGTGACACCCCCTGCTGCAGGCGGGTACGCACTGGTCGCGCACTCCGGCATGACAGCCTTATTGCCGTCATCGAGCGTGGGACAAGTGGTCCTCGCGCTATTAGCCGGGCGTGTGAACGTTGCTACCGGCTGTGGACAGGTCCTGAATGGCGGATTTGGTGTGTTGCGTATGACGCCCTCAGGCGGTATGTAACTCGGATTGGCGACTGTGTTACAGTCCGACTGCTCGTCGTTTGAAACCACACTGGGAATGAGGCGTGTCACCGACGTCGCGGATTTAGGCAGCGAGCCGGATACTGGGAAGCTCTGGGTTTCCACATCTTCTCCATTGACCTTGACCGGCAAGCTGATTACGACTGAGGCGGGAAGATGTGGTGATGCATGTCGGGTGGTGTGAGTTTCCACGCCTTGAGTGCCCATGCGCTCGACATTTGCGCTGTTGAGCATGCTGCTATATGTGATCGCTGGGTATCGTGGTGGTCGTGCTAGCATAAGCGAATCTTCTGGACTCTTCCCCTTCATAAAATTGAGGCCATCGACAGCGTTGCTACGTGATTGACTTGTCGTGCTCTGCGCAATGTAACGATCCCCGTCGAATGCGTGGTGTCCGTACCATGGGATCAAGCTCTTGGGCTCCGGTACAGGCCCTTCAGTATGAGCTGCCATATCTGTAACGACCAGCTGCGTCGCCTCTGAGATAGTACGAGGTGGAAGAGTTTCCATCGTTGTCAAAGTCGAAGTTCAGTTGATCAGAGACCGCAGCGAGTACCATGGCGCATGGCGGGAAAGTGGAAAGCTACCAGAAAGACCCAGGCGGAGTTGCCTTTCGACGTTGCTTTGTCCATGACTGCGGTCCGGAAGCGGCAATTGCGTTTGTGGTAAGTCGCATTCCTATCGATGCGCAGCATCTTTGTCTCCCACGCGCTGTATCCTCCGGCGCTTGGCCGCATTGTTGCGATTGGCGACGCAGTGTTTGCAGGGCGGGAAGTGGTGGACCAGAGCCATGCTCTACAAACTGAGGATGCATGGTAGTGCTACCGACAGCTTGGAACCGATCCACGCTGCTGGGACCACAGGGGCCATCGGTTCGTCGATCTGCTTCTTCGGCAGGCATGTGCCGAGGCGACTGTACTCCCCATCACGACTGCCTCAGGTGACATCCATACTGACCTCACTAACATTGTCCTCTTGCTATTCGCCTCGCTCACTATCATCAAGATCACTGGGACAGCACCTTCCAAGGGTTCACTAACTGACTTGCCTTCACTCAGCGTCTGCCAATGTGGCGCAACGCTATTGCCATGTTCAATTCTCGAAAACGAAGACCAGGGTGCTGGCGAATCACTCGTTCTTGTCTGTACCGGAGCAAGGAAAAGCCAGCCTTCTGATGCTCGGAGACGCTGTACTCCATAACACCCAAAGCAACGTCCTTGCACGGAAAGCTTGCTGATCACTTTTGCTCCCCCTTCGTGTCACCAATGTATATGAGAGCGACTGATTACTTCATAGTTATGAGCTCTTCGCGGTCAGGTGCATGACGACTGTGAAGAGCACAAGGATATTGCAGCTTTAGTCGAAAATGCTTACTAGCTGAGACTTGGATCACTACGCTTGGTGGCTTTTTCTCTCATAACTTGAACATTCACCTTCGTACGATTTAATGTCAGTCTTGGTACACCGCCTCAACTGCTTTGCTCCAAGATACTGATACTGTTCTCAGGACGAGGCAAACTCAATGTGCCTACCTCAGATCCGAATCTTCTAACGCAATACTCGTCTTTTGCCTCTCCTTGTCGGCAGCAACCAAGTCAGCGCAGAACTAGCATGTCTGTCGATGCCGATTCAAGCGAGCAACACTCGTTGCAATTGGTCCTGTCACACTCAGTGAGATGCTGAAGCCCCATCGATCGGAACCGCCGGTCTACGAGCCTAAACCACGCACTGAGCTTGCACTGCACACAGAGCCAGCGACAATCGTGGAAGGACGGATTGTCACTCATCACTGCGGTGGACCAGGCAGTGTGCGAGACGGCTATGAAACTTTCGTCTGCTACGCTCTGATGGTCGTTCTCGGATTGATTGAGATGTTTAACTCAGTGTGAAAGGGCGCAGGCAACGAAAACTGCTGGAAGGAGGTCACACAGATCAGCATGGGTGCGACGCAGTCGCAGCATTCACAATAGTCGCAGCCTGAGTTCGTCAACATGGCCGAGTGGCGTAAGCGGCACATAAAGCTCGTGAGGACTAGCTCGGCACGTGAAGAGCCTTTGAGGACATTAATCCTCGTAGTGGTAAATTAAGGCCTGATCTCTCGTAGAAGTCCATCTTTTAGAATACCACGGCATCAACCACTCCAACATATCTTCGAAATCCACTACCAAAAGTCCTTACCTTTAAAAGACAGCGAGCACAACCATGTCTACCACACCAAGAATACATCCTCTAGGTCGTGCCCCTTCGTACGCTGTACGTACTCCCACTGCACAAGACTTCACACGAGTACTAATAAGAAGCCAGTCAGTCCCTCGCAGCGGCGAACAAGTCGCAATCCCAGAGCTACCGTCTCTCCCACCAGCCTATATAAAAGATCCGGAACCTGTGGTCGCCCCCTCCGTGGAGCCTCGTAGACTGGAGAACGCGCAACCTTTCGCGCAGTTTGACCGGCCAGGGCCACAGGTTGCAATGAGGAAGCGCTGCATACTATTAGTAGCTGTTGTCATGGTTGCGGGATTTGCTGGGATATTCGGATGGACTGGAATCATGTCGACGGTTTGAGGTTTATAGAATAAGTCGAAAGGCTGGTGTAGGCGGATCGTGGGAATCGGGATCACGATCATCGGGTGCGCTCACATGGGATGTCATCTGGATGTGAGACGAAGGAGTACACCATGGGCTTGGAGTCGCTTGGCATCGGTAAGTAGCTGATTGACCAAAGGCATGATCATGGGCGATGAGCAGGAGATGAAACACGCTGTAACTGCTGTCCATGCCTTTAGCAATGGTAGGGTCACATGGCGGCCTTGGCACGCTGACCAGCTTGACAGGGCTGTTGTCAAAATCTACCAATGTGTCAATGCTCTTCAACGCAATTGTCATGTGCCATTGTGAGGTCTTTGCTTATAGTCGAGCGAAGTCGCTATGGCTCTGCATTGTCATTTGCATAACACATTACAGCCATTCCTCCGGAACAATGTTATTGCTTATTGGGGGTTCCCCTCGAGCCGTACGTGTGTCAAGGCAAATGCTATTACATGAACGCTAACCTCTCTTCGTCTACAAATCATTCCGCGATGGCGAGCGCACTACATCTGCCGAGGTCCCAGCGCCATACCGGTCTACACGAGAAATGCTTACGCCGAACATGTAATGATCATGGACCCAGAGACCTTCAAATATGCAGGAATAGCAGCGGAGCAAGCATCTTCAGCTCGTTGCCAAGGTATTTGTTTCGAATGGACATTCGTGGTGTGCTGATTCTTGAGCATCAAGGTGGAGGTCGCAACTGTTATAGCAGTCAAAAAACTGTATCGTAGTTGTGATTGCTGAGTATCGCATTCGAACAGCGAAGTCTGTTGGAGATCAGGAGTTTATATATGCGGCACGCGAAGGGCGGAAGGGTGATGGTACACTGGACTCGTGGAGGTTTTGAGAGACTTGAGGTTATTGCGAAGCCGCTTCGTGAGAGCCCCGGCGATGTTCTTCGCCGGTTGTCCTCAGGATCGATCACCTCGTAGACGATCACGAGGTGTTATGCATGGTGTCTGGCTGCCGATGGCCGAATTTTGCTTGAGTTGTTTCGGTATGAAGGTGCTTGATTGTGACGAGGATTTCTGGGGTCGACAATCTTGGAAAACAACCCAGTGGAGTGTGCTAGTGACGATGCTTGTATGGACAAACTGGTCCGAGTGGATGGCGTGGTAGTCTCCAGGTTGCCGGCGCCGAAAAACAGAAAGAACATGGAGGTTTGTGCTCGCGCGGACGGGATTCGCCGTCTCGGTTCCGGATGTGCCGAAGGTCTCTCCAGACTTGGCTAGGGTGTGGCCGGGATGTATCTCTCACTTCTTCGCCTCACGCGACGACGACATTGTCGGGACATCAGCTGTGCTCTCGCCTGCGCAGAGGATACCGTAGCATAGCATATTGTATGTATCGAACATGCGGTAGCACTTGGACCTGCACGCCCACAATTGGCGCGCTATTGTACAGACATGTATCTCCCAGCAGACCGTACGTCGGCCATACCCGACGTGACAACGAGCTTCCTCTTGAAGGGCAACTCGAAGGACGGCGTAGGCGGCTGGTCGAGCCTGATTGGAGTCGTCACGGCCATATGCGGGAACATTCTGATATCATTCGCCTTGAACACGCAACGATACGCCCATCTGCGCCTAAGCCGAGACCAGGAAGCAGAGGATCAAGAGAAGAGGCGGGCGAAGAAGAGGAAAGCAACGAACAGAGGATATGGAACTCAGGAACAGATAGCAGAGTTGCGAGCAGACCAGAATGCGGCACCTGAACGAAATGGATACACCTTGGAACGGCCAGAGGAAAGTGCCGAGACACAGCCTCTGATCCCGAAGCTGGACTCGAAACAAGCTCCCGATAGTCTCGCGGAGACAGAGGAAGAAGATTGCAACGATGAGGAGAATGCCAAGAGCAAGTCGTATCTCAAGTCTCCGATCTGGTGGGTGGGTATAACACTCATGGTATTGGGCGAGACCGGCAACTTTTTGGCATATGGCTTCGCGCCTGCATCGATCGTGTCACCTCTCGGAGTTGTGGCGCTTATATCGAACTGCATCATTGCGCCACTATTACTCGGAGAAAAGTTCCGTTGGCGAGATGGCCTAGGTGTGCTGATCGCTATAGGAGGATGTGTGGTGGTTGTGCTCAGTGCAAGCGACAGCAACCCGAAGCTCAGCCCGGACAAGATTTGGAGGCTGGTCACAACGTGGGAGTTCGAGACGTATCTTGGCATAACGATATCCCTGATCATTGTGCTCATGGCTGCCAGCAACAAGTACGGCCATAAATCTATCCTGATTGATCTGGGACTGGTCGGGCTTTTCGGTGGCTACACGGCACTCTCGACGAAGGGCGTCGCATCGCTGCTGACCTACACAATCTGGAGAGTCGTCACATTCCCCATCACATATCTACTTCTGGCTGTATTGATCTTCACGGCAGTGATGCAGATCAAATACGTCAACCGAGCGTTGCAGAACTTCAACTCTACCATGGTCATCCCAACACAGTTTGTGCTGTTCACGCTCTCGGTCATCATTGGAAGTGCTATACTGTATCGCGATTTCGAACGGGAACAGACTGAGGACGCCATCAAATTCGTCTCGGGCTGCGCGCTGACGTTCTTCGGTGTCTGGTGCATCACTTCCGGACGAAAGTCGAATGAGCAGGATGATGACGACGACCAAGGCGAGGATGATGAAGACGCAATCGGCTTGATCGACGAGGAGCGCACAATGCCTGACGTACGTGAAATCAATGGCGATAGCACGAACCGACAAGCATCTTTTGCAGCGGGATCAACAACAGGATCTTTATCAAGGAGGTACTCCTTGCCTAGATATCACGAACACACACTGGCGGCAGGATCGCTTTCCCGTACCGAGATCAGGACTTCCGACATGGATGCCGCGGCAGAATCGACACCTTCTGTGCCTCTGGATTTCGATGCCAAGCCACTGACAGATGAACTGGCTGACGTACCGAAGGGCATCTCTAGCGCAGTCCATACAGCAGATGCCGCACCTCTCTATGACACCGCGAGTAAAGACTCTCACAAGAAGCCGCCTATGCATGCGACGACCTCAGAGCCAGTCGTGCCGAGGACGCCGAATTTTTCATCCTCGCTGCGGCCAACTACACCTATGAGTAGAACGCCTTCCACACCTATGGGACCAGGCGCAACCAGTCAGGCGAGGGACTCCCCGGAGCGTAACGCTCAGTTGCTCAATCCGAACAGTGCGCGAAAGCTCATCAGCAGGCAGTCTTTCGTTGGCTTGATGCCAGGTCCGTTGACAAGTCCACTCAGTGGCTCGCTGGCCGCAATCGTCGCAGACGAAGTTCGCCGGGGCTTGGACAAATCACCACTAGGTAGCCTCAAGCGTCGCAAGACACCTTCAGCCGGCCAGCGCCCAAGTGACCTTAACAAACCTGGCGCAGGCAGCACCCTCAAACGCCACTCCATCGCAAGTGGTTCCGTCGATTTCGACTCCGAGGAAGCTGCGCAACTGAGGCAAGCAACGGGCAGTCCTCCAGATGGCAGGGTACGAAGCTTGAGCGCAACGGTCAGCGAAGCTGTTGGCAGCGGATCGAGCCAGCGTCAAAAAATGCTCGGCGCTCAAGAACAGCGGCGACAGCGAAGCCACGAGAGTGCAGTTGAGGAGGTGTCGGCAAGCCAGGAGCTTGACCCGGCGCACAGGCCACGATAGGCGTACCGAACCGTCTTGATTGCAAAGACTGGTGGACGATCTGCACGATGTAGACAGCGAGGTGTCACGAGCACGGAGTATTGTCACGACGAAATGAACCCCACTTGATAGATCAGGAGCAAAGATGCGCATGTGTAAGTACAACAAAGGCAATGGATAAAAACATCTGGGATCGTGTATGACGATGACGATAATGTTGATACCGTCCATACTCATAAGTGTTGTGTACAGTCGAACAAGAAGAAGAATGACACGTAATCCACGGCGCCTCCACCTTGCTCTGCCAATACGAAGCGCAACAGTTCCGTGGTATCATGAATGCATTCCACCTCCCTCCCCAAGCCTGGCAATAGTCGTGCCGAGCCTTGTTTCTGTCGTTGCTCATATACACTGAGCCTGTCCCTCTGAACGCCTCGCTATGACTACCCAATCACTCGCCCATCCAATCCTGCCCGCCAAGAACGCTTCATCACATAACAACACAATCACGATCCTCCTCCCCATGCTTCTTGCTTTTTCTCTTCTCGCGCTTGAGGATTTCTCTCTCCTTCCTCGTCAGTGGTCTTGTCTCTGATGCCACCGACTGTTTGAGAGTCTTGGTATCGGTACTTAGAGTATCGACGCTTTCTCGGCTTGGGGCCTCAATGTGTCCGACGCTGCCTTTCTCGCTGGTGGACACTTGATCATCGGGAACGACCTCGGTAACAGTTGCTGTCGCAGGTGCTTCTTCTGGCATCACCACGGGATCTGACGTAGTTCCCGGGGGCTTATCATGGCTCTCGCTATTGCGGCTTATCCTTTGCGTGAGCTTGGTCATGTTGAGACTGAACCGGCTGCCATTTGCATCCGGACCAGCGCTCGTAGGTCGCGATTTCGACTTGCTGTTCGAAGGCTTGCTGCCACGGCGGGTGTTAGAGAGCATGTTGGCAACACCGAGGAAACCACTGCCAATCTTCTCGTTTGGCGGGTTCTCGTCGGCTGGCGTCGAGGGAATCGAAGCAGTTGGGTCTGTTTGGATGCTGCCCGCAATACTTCCCGCATAGCTCGATGTGTCAATCGTGACGCTCCTTCTTCGCTCGTCGCCTTGAAGACTGCGTCGGCCTCGAGGGTCTTCAAGCGCTGTACTGATATCAAGGCTCGGTCTACCCGATGCGTTGGCTGCCCAGTCGGTAGTTTCGGATCCCATGCGATCGCCCAGGGAAATTGCGTTTGATGGCACCTGCTCGAGAACATTTTCAGAACTGAGCTGCTCGTTCAAGGATGGCTTTTCTGAAAGCACAAGATCTGACTGCGACCTCGAAGTGGCCTCGGCGTACGAAGGTAGCTCATGTATGGAGTGGCCATCATCGCCTATTGGCTGAACTTGGTAGAAGAGCAGGTACGGCGTCTCCTGCTTCAGTGCTTCTCGGATATTCACATAGGTGATGCGCTCCTTAGCCAGGTCGTCGAAGCGCATCCAGGGATCCTCGATCTCGTCGCTGTCCGAGCTGCTTCTGCGGCTATCCGCTGCATTGACGGCGCTACCACGCGTCAAGCAGATATAGTGCCCAGAGTGTGTCGAAACACCTCGATGGCATACCACAGATTGCAAGAGGAGTCGGAAGTTGCCAACAAGTGGACCCTCGTCCTGCATGTGTTCGTCGCTGACAAAATTGGGCACCTGGATCTCAAGAGGAATGTCGACGTACGTGTCAAGTCTGGTGGGCTGACCCTGATTTGTGAAAGCGTATCGCTTCAGACATATTCCCAACACGGGCCGCTTCTTGCTGAAGTGCTGAGCGACCTGTGCATCGGACGTCGGCATGTGGTCTGTATACCACGGAAGCAACTTGAAGAATTGCCAAGCTGGCATGAGTACCTCTGTCCGTGTGCTCAATTTTCGTTCTGTGATCTCCGGGAGGCCTCCGTCATCCTGCTTCCCTTTCTCCGGGTCGATGCCTTCCAGAATGACCTTTCTTTGACTGAAGATGCTGTCTCCGCGTTTCCGGCCAGCAATTGGTCTCACTCTTTCCAGTGGGTCCTTGGTCGCAAATGGTGGCATGGGCATCTCGGTGACGGGCGTCTGCACCATTGGCGTGTCTGACGCGCTGCCAATTTCTGCTACCTCCACGTGAAGGTCGCTGTCCTTCTCCATCTCGGTAGGCCACATGTTTCGATCCCTTATGTCGCTTGCTTTTGCCGATTTCAACGTGTTACGTCGTTGGTTCTCCATGTGCCGTTTGACCTCGATTCGATTGTTGAAGTAGTGCTCCAAACAGTCTTCGAGTGTGATGACATTACTCCCCTCGATCGGTTGGTCTAGAATGGCCACTTCCAGCAATCTCTCATTCACAAATTTATGGTCGTCCTGTGGGTCCTCCTTTCCAGCGTGATGCAGATCCATCTTCAAGGTGAGTAGAGGCAGCTCAAGCTGGCCGGTGATGAAGGTGAAGGCTTCCGATGGATCCTGCTGCTCGCGCTTAGAAGCGCCGTCCCAGCCACACGCTACCAATGACTCCTGCATACGCCTAGTAATGTCCGTCGTGATCAGCTTGCCCGTCCTGAGCATGTTGACCCATAACCGCAACAGTCCTGCCAATTTTCTCCTCGGAACGTCGTCGAAGTTGTCGTATAGCATAGCCTCGAAACTATCCAGGCGTGCGAACATGGCGAACAGTAATGCATCCAGGTAGCATGTTACGCCATCTCTGTTCACGGCGCCCAGCAACTTGGTATGCGGGCTGTAAGGCACGACAATTCCGTCATACGTGTCTTGCAGTAGCATCAGCAGCTTGTACGCCTCTTCGCCATTGCCTTTCGGTGACACCACGCGGAGAGCATATCGTGCATTGGATTCGACCATGGTCTTGATGCCGCCATGTACGCGTAGCCGTTCGAGAACTCCCTGGATCTCGCGCTCTTCCTCCTTGTCGGGCTTGACCTTTGGATCATCTTCGATCGAGAACACTCCACCGAAGTGGTCGGACTTGTCGTCAGGTGGCGGTGGGTTGGAGCCGAACTTGTCCTGCGCGATGTCGATTAGCAGCTTGAAGTAGCAGGTGAGTGAAGCGACGACGGAAGACAACAAGCAGAGAGGTGAAGCTCTTTGCCTTTGCAACGGCACCATCTAGCACTAGCAGATGCAGCGAGGATCGTGCGCGTGTCCTTCGGGGAGATGGCTCGTTTCCCAGAAGAGGCATGCTGTCGTCGGCGCCGTCACTCTGGTATACTGCATGTCTGCGACCGTTTGTGCCGGTGTGACAGCAGGACAGACGTCGCAAGGTCGCAATCGCTGGATGCATAGTGCATGTCTAAGGGATAGCGGAGGAAGACATATAAGACCTACCCTATGGTGGGGTGATGCATGTCGCGGGTTCTTCTTCTCTCGCCGACTGAGGAACCGGTGCACGCCGCTCATGCTGTGTTAGGAGTGTGACGGGCGTGTGGACTCCATGCAGAAGGAGGTGTGCTGTCTGGCTGGAGGAAACAGCGGTGCTCTCTGTGCTGCTTGCTTTTCCCCTTGGACAGCTGAAACGAAGGTCAAGACGAGGCGCGGGGCTGGACCAGCAGATGGTGGGAGGCGGTGGTCAGTGTGAGGTAGAGGGCTGAGTCTAGGCAGTTGGTGGTTTTAATGGTCATTACGCTGGCCTCCACTGTCACCACATGACGCGCAGATGGCAATCTCGCAGTGTTGAATATCTGCCGCCTGACGAGGAGGACACGAAATCATCTTCCGACGTACTCACTGCATCGTCCCAGGCAACGGTTGGAGCCGGAGGACGCGCTTTGCTACCTCCTTGGCTGCTCTCGGCGATGGACCATCGTGCTCGCGAAAAGTCTGGGCGGCGCAGACGGACGCCGTTCAGCACGCGAAGACCGAAGCACCACCAATCTATCTGCTGGCCGTTCTGTCGCCAGGAATTCCTCCAAGACGACGGTCAATCAGCTGCATCTCGCTTGCGGCAGCGTACGAGAGAGAGACCCTTGGCCAGGAGGTCGGTTAAAGGTGCCCGCCGACAGGTAGAAATGGCACTTTGCTGCTAGCTTGACGCCGTTGGTGTTTGCACTGCTGCTTAGGTAACCTTCCGCAAAAGTTCGGCCTTCGCGTGTCGAAGAGCAGCATCCACTCCTCCATCACAGCACCGGCCATGGCATTGCACGACGTCACCAATGCCCTTCTCAGGCGGTTGCGGCTGGCAGAGCGTCCATTGAACACAGCATGGACAGCACAATGCCGGCGATATGCATCGACAGAGGCGCAAAAGGAGGTCGACGAGCTGGAAGAGTCGTCCTTCCAAACGACCACCCTCGAAGCGGCAGCGCAGAGAGTGGAAGAGTTCGATCCAGCTGGCAATGCACGGAAACGAAAGCGCGAATTGCCGCCCAGCAGGTACACAAACACGCCAGTATGGATGGTTGCACAAGTGCTCACATTTCATCTCTAGATACAACTTCCGTCCACCAAAGTACTACCGCGGACCTATGCATCCTCATCAACCTCCGCCTCCATCCGATCCGGCGTCACGCGAGTTCTACGCCGGTCCGTTCTCACTCCCACGTCTGGAGCAGACATACCACGATACTTTCGCTCCAGATCTTATGACCGTGGCATACACACATTACCCGCCAGGCTTTGAAAGGCCACAGAAGGGCGAACGCTTGAGGCAATGGGTGGGAGACTCGCCCTACTTCAAGAATCGACCTCGTCGAGGACCGAGAGGATACGATGTCTTGCCCCTCCTGCGCAAGCCGACCACTTTCCGCAACGTGCCCAAATTGGAAGGCATCACCGTGCACACCATGGTCAAAGGAGCAATCGATGATAGCGCGCATCTTCATGTTGCAGGCATGGTCTTGCAAGCCATCACGAATGTTCGCGCAACGGCACACGCGACCAGGAAGAGCATTGCAGGCTTTGGCGTTCGTCAGGGTCAACACTTGAGTGCAACCTGCGAGCTGAAGGGCGAGAACATGTACCACTTCCTCAGCAAGGTCGTCGATGTCGTCATGCCCAAGATCAAGGACTGGAAGGGTGTCAAGGGTTCGTCTGGAGACAGCTCCGGAAACATTGCATTCGGCTTGACAGGCGAAGAAGTGGCCCTCTTCCCCGAAGTGGAGGTGAACTACGACATGTGAGTACTGTTCTGATCAGCACATGGTTCTACAACGTCACATATGCTGGCATGTTGGATAGATCTGCTAACACCACCCAAGGTACCCACCAAAAATGATCCCAGGTTGCCATGTCGTCGTCCACACATCAGCAACCAACGACCGCGACGCACGAATGCTACTCCAAAGCATCGGCATCCCGTTCTACGGCAAAGTGGTCAACTGAGTGATAAGATCAATCAGATAAAACAAAAGCCGATGCATGCTGCTGCTGCAGAACGACAGAACGACACAGCCATGCTGCAGGCACCCCACGTCAAGTACAGCTACAGCTACTCGCCTGCGTTCCTTGCGCAACAAGCGAGGGGCATATACTGCGAACGATGTAGCCAAATCAACCACACAAGCGCTACCCCGACAAAACATCGGGAGCTCACACTGCATGGCTATTCGAATGTCAAATATGTCTCCGCATCCGGGACACGAGGCTTCGAAGACATGACTAGCGCACGCGAAGCACTGAAGGAAAGTTGCCTCCACTGCTGTAGACGCAGCAGGACACACGTATGGCTGCCTGTGGATTTATGAATGATATTCGGGGGGGTCGGACGTTGCAACGCAACGAGCTGTTACACGGACTTTCCACGGAGTAATCCAAGCTCCGCTCTGTCCCCTTGGCAAGTAGAGCTACCCTGGTCGGAGATAGATCGTACGGAGCGTCATGATCAGATTAGATCGCATAACAGATGCAGGCTGCGTCCTAGCCAGGCGCGACGGGGCGGGAGGTATATCAGGGAGCCTGTCTGCCTAGTGATTGTAGCATATTGTCAGAAACTTCGTGCTTGTACAACGGAAGATACACCAAAACACACCACTTCCATTAGACACAGATCGCATCTCTGACATACAATACAAGACACAGGATGGCAACCTACAATGTCACTGTCCACGAACTCCTCCAACGCATCGCTAAAGACAACGCTCAGGAGAACAGAAAATCCATAGCGCAAGAGCAGCCCATGCAGACCCAAAGAAGCAAGCCGCAACGCTCCGACTCCGTCCTGTCCTGGCTGTCCGTACAATCTGAAGAGAGCGAAGTCGACTCTACAGACTATCACCACAGAAGGAAGAGCTCGAGATGTGCGGTGGAGAAGAAGATGATTGGATCAGACCTCTCATCTCCAGGTCATTATGACTTATAACTCCTCCAACATTCCACCTTCCAAATGATAAATATCCTCATGTTCATGTCGCGGTGTCTCCTCTCTATGCCTGCTGGCAGACAGATAAATCGACAAGCTGGCGCGGACGAGAGTCTCTCTGTTTTTGGGTTCAACGCTGGGCGCGCACAGAGCCCAAAGTCAGAATAAATTGATTGTCTAGCCCTTTCGTAGCTGCGGGAGAGACCGCAGGAGTGAAGGATGGTGGGGTTTGGCTTCAAGATAACAGGACCGCATTCTCGTCATAGATCTGATCAAGTTGGAGGATAAGGAGCACCTGAAGGATACGGCGTGGTGCCGGTGTTGGCGTATGTACCCTCCGGAAACGCCGCCGCCAGATCAGCAGGGTCGAAAGACCAGTCCTCGAAAGTCCAGGCGGCAATCTCGTCGAGGTCGAGAAGAGGCGCAGTGTCCGTAGCAGAGCATTCATTCGCGCTTCCAGTGGTAGCTGCAGCACGTGTGTTCGCGTTTGCATAGTAGTCGGATATTCCAGGTAATACTTCTCCATTGCGCTCCGCACCGGTGCCAGCCGCTGGGGTCTTGACAGGTGCGTCTTCTTGACATGCCATGATCTTGTAATAGGGGCGGGTGATTTTGTCGACTGCCTCCTGCATATAAACGAGCCGCTTGCTGGGGGTTTTCTTACTCTTCATGAAGCCGTTTGCAGCCAGTAGAATCCACAGCTGACGCTGCTCGCGGCCAAAGCGGATGACTTTATCTGTGAGCATTTCGATTGCAGCCGGGACTAGGCGGTTCGTACTGTCGTCGACGACTCGACTCAGTGCGTCGTCTGCTTGTGGGTTAAGAGATGCGATGTGGCAGAGTGAGAGAGCGGCGCGGAGTTGATCGTAGCAGAGGAGCTCGAGCGCGTAGATTCCCTTGTTGGTCAAGGCTTGATGTTGCTCGAGCATCTTGGTGGCGGTCTCGACCAGGATCATGCGCGAGAAGTCACGTTCCGCTTTCGATTCGGCAATTCGGAGCTGGCGGTCGTGGAGGACGAGGAGGTACTGTCGGAGGTTCAGAGACAGCATTGTGTGGGCAATCTGTGATGACGTGCCGATCCATTCAGGAAGGGTTTGGAGACAAGATTCGATCTCTTCAGTATAGTGTTTGGACTCGTCGAAATGAACACGCTGTCGGATGTTGTTCAGGTAGGTATTCAGAGACTGGCGAAGCATGATGGATTCGCTGGAGAGACAGAGATACGAGACCTGAGTGAAGTCATCGGCACGGCGCAGAGCGGGCATGTGGGGAGTCTCTTGATCGAGGTCATCGTCAGCGATATAGGTCGGCGCTGGACAATCACTCTGCGCTGGCCACGGTGATGATACCATGCCACGATCGAAGGCTGCTTGTAGCTCCAGCTCAGTAGCGGCTGCCCACACGCGCTTCCGCAATTCTTTATCCAGCAGCGAAGTTGGCTTCCTGATCAGATCTGGCGTTCTATGCAGACCGGCCGCCATACAGAATCGGACAACATGACCCATATCCGTCCACGTTCGCTTGAACTTCCGTCCGACCACCTGTTTCGCTAGTTGCAGCAGCACCCGAACTTGAAAGTCAAGCGCTTCGACATGCTTCTGACTTTGTTCCATTAGCCAATCATCGACAGCGGCTATCATAGCTATCGCCTTTTCGCGTGCCGTGGAACTGTTTGCGCGATACAGCCATGGCTTCGCCGTTGTCAGACACTGTGCTGCCGACATCATAACAAGTACGAGCGCAACGAAATGAGCCTTTGTTGCTTGGACGTCCGACCACATATTGTTGTACTCTTCCCAGAAAGATGGCAGATGGATGATATGGTATAATGCACCGAAACTGTCAAGGTATGTTTCGATCAGGGCGTCAGCCTCGTCTTTTGATGGCAGCAGAGCTTTCAATGCGTCGTCTGCGACCGCTCCGTGCTTTACGCCAGCACAATTTGTCCTACTCTCGAGCGATGACATGTCCTCTTTGATTCTCCCAAGAGCTGGGAATTGTTCGAAGGTCTCTCTTGTGAAGCCATGAAGTTCTGGTATCCGGGCGATCAAAGCGCCGGGATGTGTATTCCCATGGAATTGAGTCTTGAATGATCGGCCACGTAGCAGGGTTGTCTCTCGGTCTACGATAGGTGCAACAGGATCTGGCCCGCCAACGAAGGAGTCTGGCGTCGGTGGCATTCGAGGCTTTACACTCCCTCCAGCAGCGGCCAGTGCAGCTTCGAGCTGCTTGATGCGACCGTCTTGGAACTCAAGTCTGGACAACAGATCGCCCGTTGCTCCAACCGATGCTCCAACTGACCTGCTAGAGTGGCCATAAGATGCTGGCTGCCTTCCAGCGGCGGAGCTGGGTGTGATGTGAGCATCCTCTCTGAGGGGAATGTCAGCGGCGTCCTCAAGGTATAAGCAGTTCGCGGCCTGGCCAGCCTTCGTGCAGCGACCACAAGCAGGTAGTGCACGGTCGCACTGTAGCTTCCTCCTGCGACAATCATAGCAGGATAACACCTTCCGTCTTCGTTTCCTGTCTCGTTCAGCGCCGTCCGGAGATCTCGTACGAGGAAAATTGCGGCCCTCCGGCAAGAATGGATCCGTCGGCATGACTTATTTTGGGTACTGCTGCTATCAAAGCCCTAGCGGGGGCCCTGCTTTGCACCTTTTGCGTTGCTTAGATATACGGATATAGGTCGTGACTGCCTACAAAGATATGATGCGATCAGATAAGTGATATGTCTGCATCGAGGCCGTGAGAGGGTCACACAACACTCTACCACTTACGTGGACAGGTTCCCTCAGTTCTGATGAGCCTACACCGTTCCTGGCAAGGTCATCCAGTCGTCGTTGGACAAGTCTTGCTAAAGCCGAGGCATGCTAGCACGAACTCGGCCGAAGTGTAGATGGACCCGAGACTGATTCCAGAGGCATCTGACATGCAATGTGGACATAACCGAATGCGCGCTTCACAATGCGAGGATGAGAACTCATGTCGGAGGTTGTGCATGGCGTTCAGGAGCATTTTGCCGTGAAGCTGGGCTGGATAGCTGAGGTCTGGGCGCTAGATTCCAGATTGGGGACGAGTGGATCTTCCCGTCCTAGGGAGCTCCAGATGTACACATCGGACAAAACTAAATTTCGAAGCTTACTTTTCTTCTAAGTATGAGAATTCGGGGTGCGTAGAATTCATACTAGCTACGTAGGATCTATACTGACCCCGGATTTGATACAGTATAGATCCTACGTAGCTAGTATGAACTCTACGCATACCGAATTCTTATACTTAGAGAATTATAGAATTAGATTTTCTATAATTCTCGAGATATACTAGCTTACTACTAGAGATATAAATAGCTACTTTATCTATTAGTATAAAAAGCTATATTCTATATACTATAAAAATTTAAAGTCTTTCTTAAAGTTAGAACGTATACTATTTTAGAAATTATAAAAAAATTCTAGAAAAATATTAGTTTTTTAGGGATTATATAAGAATAAAGCATTATAAGGAAACTAGATCTACTATCTTATAGCTACAATATAGGGCTATAAGTTTCGTATATGAAACTTTTTCTTAAAGCGTAAAATGCGTTAGTTATTGCAGGAATACATCTCGACAAGCACGAAATTTAGTTTTGTCCGATGTGTACATCCGGAGTTCCGTCCGTCCGGAGGCCTGCAGGGACGGAAATTATCCTTGAGATTCACGAATGTTTCGTTGTTCAAGACACGTGCTGTCCACGGCGTGTCTCTTGGATTATTCGGACCGCAAGTAATGGAATGAGAGGGACATATTAGAGACGCGAGTCTCATATCACACGACAACACGTAATGGACTCTAATTCGACGACAAGGGTGGACAGCAACTCGCCGCCCGCCGAAATGGACGACGATGAGTACGACGATGAACACGACGATGAGCGACGCCGCAGCAGTGCCATGTACCGCCGGCGCTCGTCCAACTTCAGTACGGCCAGCTTCCTCCAGGATGTCGAGATGGCCGACGATGAGATCTTCTCTGGGCCTACCAGCGAGAGTGTCCCAACAGCCTATGGCTCATTCCTCCACCGACGCTCTCGTGCTGGCTCCACCGCCAGTTTCGCCTACTACGAAGATGAACGAGACTTTGACTCTGAGGAAGGGTTCCCAGAGGAGGCAATCTACGACGAGGACGACTTGGAGAGGCAGAGTCTGAATGGCGAAAACACGTTTCTTGAGCCAGAGTTGGACGATTCGACTCAAGATGGCGCGGAGAGCGCGTCAATGGACTCTAGGCCACGGAAGTACAGTCGCAAGAGCTCAGGATACTCGAGGAGCTCGAGGCAGTCGGGTGAATCTAGGAGATCGGCCGACAGTCCTCTGCTGCGGCGGCATCATTCAGGAGGCTCGCAAGACAGCGGCTTCGGAAGTGGATCAAGAATGAGCCAGAAGATATACATCTTGACCGAAGACATGACCATTGTGGTTGCTGGCTTCAAGACATCGTTGATAGGATTCGCTCTGTATGTCTGCATCTGTGTTTGCACCGGCGGTCTTGGCTACCTCCTCTTCCGCTGGTTGCCAAAATGGTATGTTCGTATGACGGGCAAAGCCACACCTCTGGGGGACTGCGATTGGGTCGTCATTGAGAATCAGTGGGGTGAGATGGAAGTCAAGGATTTGCGGAAACAAGAATTCGGCCAGGCGCTGTCGTCAGTCTTTGGCTATGCAAAAGGCAAGCTACAGGACTACGATGAATACGATGACCCTATCATGGAGGAGCTGCGTATCCTGGACTATCGCTACATACGCTTCTGCTATCACCCGAGCAAGGACAAGTTCGTGCTCGGCAATACCTGGAAGGATCCTGCGTGGACAGATGTAACCGCCGTGCGTGCGGGCATCGATGGTGAAGAACAGGAATTGCGTGAACGCATCTTTGGGAAGAACTCGATCGATCTTGAGCAAAAGACCGTTGGCCAACTTCTGGTTGATGAGGCCTTTCATCCATTCTACGTCTTCCAGATCGCATCATTGGTCCTGTGGTCTCTGGACGAGTACTACTACTATGCCGCATGTATCTTCATCATTTCGGTCGTCAGCATAACGACAACTCTGATCGAAACGAGACAAACCATGAAGCGACTGCGGGAGATCGCGCGTTTCGAGTGCGACATTCGTGTTCAAAGAGGCGGCTTCTGGCGATACGTCGATTCCAGCGAGCTGGTACCTGGAGATGTGTATGAGGTTACTGATCCAAACCTTGACACTTTGCCTTGCGACAGCTTGCTACTCTCTGGAGATTGCATCGTCAACGAAAGTATGCTTACCGGAGAGTCCGTTCCGGTATCGAAGACCCCAGCTACAGACGACACTCTCGAGATGTTGACTCCGGGAGCGTCGACAATGCACGCAGACGTGGCCAAGCACATGCTATTCAGCGGCACCAAGATCATTCGTGCCAGAAGACCTCAAGATGATAAGAGCGACGAGGCTGCGGCGCTTGCACTCGTGGTCAGGACTGGGTTCAACACGACCAAGGGAGCTCTGGTTCGGTCGATGCTGTTCCCAAAGCCGTCGGGATTTAGCTTCTATCGCGATTCCTTCCGGTACATTTCAGTCATGGCAGGTATCGCTGGACTCGGCTTTATCGCATCGCTAGTAAACTTCATTCGTCTTGGTCTGGCACCGCATCTGATCATCGTCCGTGCATTGGACCTCATTACGATCGTTGTACCTCCTGCGCTGCCCGCCACGCTGACCATTGGTACGAACTTCGCTCTCCAGCGTCTCAAGGGCAAGAACATCTTCTGCATCAGCCCGCAGCGCGTGAACGTTGCAGGCAAGATCGATGTTATGGCATTTGACAAGACGGGAACGTTGACAGAAGACGGTCTTGATGTGCTTGGCGTACGAGTCGTATCCAGACCGGCGAATAGGTTCACCGATATCTTGACCGACTCGTCTTCCCTCCTGCCAGGCGCTTCCTATGAGCGGGACCCCACCATGGATTACAATGCGAACAAGGCCATCCTCTACACAATGGCGACCTGCCACTCGCTTCGCCTTGTGGACGACGAGTTCATTGGTGATCCGCTCGATCTCAAGATGTTTGAATTCACAGGGTGGCAATACGAGGAAGGATCCGAGATGCCCAGCGGCGATGACGAGGAGGACAACTCATTGACGCCATCTGTTGCGCGACCACCGCCCGGTATGGAGCTTGATCTGGATGAAGAGCAAGACTCACCAAACAGCCGCAGAGCAATCGAGCTTGGCGTGCTCAAGGAGTTTGAGTTCGTGTCACAGCTTCGACGCGCTAGTGTCATCGTGCGTCAATTCGGCGAGAAGAGCGGCGATGTCTATGTCAAGGGTGCTCCAGAAGCCATGAAAGCCATCTGTCGTCCAGAAAGCTTCCCTGCTGACTACGATGACCTGCTTGCGTACTACACCCACCGTGGCTACCGTGTTATCGCTGTCGCCACGAAGCACATCTTCAAGCTGAACTGGCTCAAGGTGCAGAAGATGAAGCGTGAGGAGGCAGAGTCAAACCTTGATTTCGTTGGCTTCATCATCTTCGAGAACAAACTGAAGGACACCACGACCGAGATCATTGAGGAGCTAAACGAGGCCAATATTCGGACTGTCATGTGCACCGGCGACAACATTCTCACCGCGATCAGTGTCGCCAGAGAGTGTCGCTTGATCGACCGCTCAGCTCACTGCTTCGTACCGCACTTTGTTGAAGGAGACGCACACACTGCCTTATCGAAGCTGAGCTGGACGAGTGTTGACAATGCTGTCTACGAACTGGACGAAAACACGCTGAAGCCACTTCCGCCTCCAGCTGAACACGACTCATCTCTGCCGTACGACGTATCGAACATACGCAATTACTCAGTCGCAGTCAGTGGCGATGTCTTCCGCTGGATCCTCGACTATGCGTCACCGAAAGTGCTTCGAGAGATGCTGGTTGTCGGCCAAGTCTTCGCACGTATGTCGCCCGATGAGAAACAAGAGCTCATTGAGAAACTCCAGAGCATCGATTATACTGCAGGCTTCTGCGGTGACGGTGCCAACGATTGTGGTGCTCTGAAGGCAGCAGACGTTGGTATCTCACTTTCCGAAGCCGAGGCTTCAGTCGCTGCGCCATTCACCAGCCGGGTCTTCGACATCTCCTGTGTGCCAACTGTCATTCGAGAAGGACGTGCTGCGCTGGTGACCAGCTTCAGCTGTTTCAAGTACATGAGCCTGTACTCGGCGATCCAGTTCACATCTGTCAGCTTCCTGTACGCGAAAGCATCCAATCTGGGCGACTTCCAGTTCTTGTTCATCGATCTGGCGCTCATTTTGCCGATCGCCATCTTCATGGGCTGGACCGGACCCTACCACCATCTCTCCAAGAAGCGTCCCACGGCAAGTCTTGTCTCCCGCAAGGTGCTGACACCACTCCTGGGTCAGATCGTCATCTGTGTCCTGGCACAGTTCATTGGCTGGTGGTTCGTGCGACAGCAATCATGGTACCTGCCACCTGTTGTGGATAAGAACCACTCGAACTCCAAGAACTCGGAAAACAGCACGCTTTTCTTGGTGTCATGCTACCAGTACATCCTGTCCGCCATCGTCTTATCAGTCGGCAAGCCTTTCCGCCAATCGATGCGCCACAACCTTCCCTTCGTGGTGACTATGCTCATTGCCCTTGGCATCTCAAGTTACATGCTTTTCGACCCAGCGCCATGGCTTGAGAAGCTGATGGAGCTCACATGGATATCGCCAGAGTTCAGAATCTTCATCCTGGTTCTGGGCATTGGCTATTTTGCCATATCGTATTTGGCCGAGCGACAGGTCTTCCCACATCTGGCAAGGGCGATCGGAAAGGTGGTGCAGAGATTCAGCAGCACGCCGAAGAAGCGGAAGGAGTACAAGATCATCTCGAAGGAGATGCGTATATAGATAGTGTGTTTGACGAGCAAATGTGTACATAGCAGAACGAACGACAGATTCGGATCGACAGTCCAGTACATGGGTAGAGTTCTTTTCATCGTGGTTGACTTCTGCATGCCCCACTGGCTGCGCGACTGACCATTGCATGCCGCGCCAGATACCTCCTTCAGTGAACGTTGTAAGCGATTGTGACATCGGCCAGGGTTTCGGCAGGGCTGAAACAGGGTTCGCGCCAGTCGATCATCCTTGTTCGAGTCGCGTCGGCCGGGCTTGCGACTTTTTGGCAATTGGTGAAGAAACAACAAACCACGACGCTAACATTAGCCAACATGGCGATACAGGAGCTTTACAACGGCGAGACGCCGAGAAAGGTAGAATACGATCCCCTGTACCTATACCAGCAACAGACTCCAGCATCGTACAGCAATGCAAAACCACGACTACACGCATATGCGGCAGGTGCAGTAGTCAAAATCGTGCCTAGACAGTGGACGTTCGACGGGCCTCTTCAGGCGCTGACGATCCCGGATCTTGACAGTGAGGACGACGATGGTCTTGAGAACACGTTCGAGCACGCAGCGCCCCCTCCAGGCGCAGACGGCTTCCTGCACTGCCCCGATGTCGAAGTTTGGGTGACTTCTAAGTATGCTGCTGATCACATACGCCCACTGTTCGTGCAGCCACTGACAGTAAGAGGTAGTGAACTCATCCTGTCGCGCCCAGCGATTCCCAGCGGTATCAGCATGTCGTATCTGTCGATGCCGATCGCCGGCGTGGAGGGAGACAAGCTCTACATACAGCTCAGCGACGCCGATGAGGATACCCCCGACGATGAGATCACAATCACGGAGATACGCGTCATCGCGACTGAGGTCGACAGCTACGATCAAGGCGACATAGCATCTGGAGCCGGCACTCTGAACGCAGATGGCTCGATCAAGATCACCACCAACGTGAGTACCGTCCTACAACGGGCGGTCACAGCGTGCCAGGAAGAGAACCCAGATCCGCCGGTGATCGGCGACGAGGAACAGGATGGCGATGCCATGGACATAGACACAAGACCAGGAGCGGGAGGCTGGATAACGTCTGAGAACATGCACGAATATGTGGACGAAAACGGCAATTTCAGACTACCGAATGGCGAATTTGCATTCGACAACGATGAAGGCAGAGTCGTCGCTGATGAGGAGGTGAATGGAATTCTGAACGGCAACGGGCATGTCGAGGAGCAAGAACCACTAGGTGAGTGACAGAAAGTTGAGCATAGGCTTCGCTCCGATGCGCGCTCATGCCGGGGGCCCACTGGCTATTTGTCTCGACAAAGTGCTAAAATCTTCTCAGGTCTTGGTGCCGGTCGGACCAGGACAGCAGCAGAGGCTGTCGCGGGCGGCACACTAGAGGAAGCTGATCGACCTGGACCATCTGCTTCAGGCACATGAGATCAGCTTGACGACTCGCGGTCTTTCGCAGGAGCATCACTTCTCCGTCGACGGCTTCCAGAATACTCGTGACAACGACAGATGAACGACAGCACACTCGCTGTATTCACTCATAGACTATGGTACGGTCCATATAATGGGCCCACTGGCGCACGGTGCAGACATACGGAGCATTGACGCACCTTGGAATGCTCATTGAGCCCAGACTTGAGGTCTCCAAGCAAGACCACACTTGTGACACCGCCTTAACTATTGTTGCATGCTGTAAGTCATCGAGCTAGATGAGAAGGCCAAGATTCGCATGCTGATGCTGCTGGAAGGGACGCCCGCATGGAACATAAGCTGTCTCCAAATGAGGCAAATGGTGAACAGAGATGCCGCACTCGGGTCTTGACATTCGGAAACTTCCATGGATATCACAAGTACCAATGAAAACATCTCCTGGACGTCGCGTCTTCTGAGCCTTTCTATCCTTCTTCATCTCATCATCGAAGTCAAGTTGGATATTATCGGCCGTTGCAGATATTAATGCACAATAAGCCCTTAGGCTTTCAAGAATCCATCACTATCATACAAACTCTTCGGCGTAGCGCCCTCCATCGCCTGCTCCGATCCTCGTCGGAGTCTGCTCATTGTCGGCGTCATCATCTGCGGTGGCATCTCGCGAGTGAAATGTGGCAGTCCCAACGACCCAGCTGAATCCTGCGACTGCATCGTCATTCTCTTGATCGCTGGTGAGAGATTGAAGCTCTCATGCTTGCCAGCGTCGGTATTCGGGGAACTCCAGAATTCCTCTCCGTCGGCCCAGACACTCGACGTTGGTCTCTCCGCCAGGGTCTTGCTCGGAGAGTCGTCGGAATACACACTGCTGTCTCGTCGCTCATTCTCTTTCTGCTGCTGTGCGTACTTCAGGCTTCGTGGGGAGATGTGTTCCCGCGACCGACTGGCGGGCCGTGGATCGCCGGTATACTTGAGTCTGAGGGGAGCCGGCTTTTCGGCTTCAGGGAGCGTGAACCCTGCGGAGATGTTGTGCTCGTACTCGGCGAAGTCGATTTCGTCCATAGTCTTGTATTTTGGCGAGTCGACCAGTGGCACTCCGTGGCGGGATGTACATGGAGAGTAGTCAGCCCCGGCGGAAGTGTCGAAATCGAAATCGAGGATTTCATCGTTGGCGGAGGGTTCCGTGTCGGATTTTGGAGTTGAGCACCATGGTAGGAGTGGTGACGCTTCGCGGCCGAGACGGACGTAGTTCCTGCTCTGGCGGTTCAGGGCCTGGTTCGCGGCGATCTCCTTGGCGACTTCGCTGTTCATCCTTCTGAGGGCCATGGCGTTCTTGAGGACGGATTTTGCGGGTGCGGAGCGAGGGCCCTGGGGAACATGTTTGGCAGGTTTGATGTTGAGTGGTGCTGGCGCAGGGGAATCATGGTCGTCGCTTTGAGGAATGGTGGGAAGGCTCGGGGCAACTGCTACGAAGGGTTGGCGTTGGGGTTGCTCGAGGGGATCGTGGGCGGTCTGCCAGCGGGGTAGGTAGAAGTAGTTGTCGGAGGAGCTTGTGCAGGGAAAGAGGCTTGGAATGCTGGTGCCGAGGAAGCTGGAAGTGGAGGCGCTGTAGGGAACGCTGGCCATGATGGAGCTGGCGTTTTCGCTTGTGAGCTTTTGGTCCTGGCCTCCTACTGTCGTCTTTGGGCTAAGGGGAGGTGAGTCGGGAAGCACGTAGCTCGAAGGACGGCTTTTAAGGGAGAACGCATCCAGAGTGAAGTCTCCAAGGTTGGTGAAGGGAAGGAACAATGAGCTCCTCTGCATGTCGCTCTCGTCATCCCAGTTGACTGGTGGGCTCGCTGGATCGTACTCACTACGCCCCATTGGTGGGGGAATGTGCACTACTGTAGGCCAAGCTGGGTCGTAGGCGCTCGACCTCGCTGCTGGAAGAGGCGGTGACGAGGGAATGTCAGCCGGAGATACCCAAGAGACTTTTGCCGAATGTTCGCGCCTGCCGGTGGAGGCACGACAGCTTTCAGCCTCGTTCGACATCGCCATTGTGAACGGTGACGAGCCGCTCTTGTCCTCGAGACCAAGTGTGGGAGAGTCCGAGTCGAAGCTCAAGTCTGGCATCGGGGCAGTGTCGAACTTTGGTGAAGATCTTGTCAAAGCAACGCTGGTCCTTGCCGGCGACGGAAACTTCGGGATCATGAACGGTCCAGTAATGGAGCTCCTGTCGCTTTGCCTCGAGTCTGGCCTTACTGAGAAGGTACTGTTGCTTGGCTGGCTAGCTAAACCACCAGTATTGGCGTTGTGGTAAGAGTTCCAGCTCGAAAGTGTGGGCGAGCTCGGTGTCAGACTTGCCCGCAGTGTCTGTATGCGGAGGCAAGATTCACTTGAGGTCTGCCTTGGTGGGAGAGGAGGTCTTGGCAGGGTTGATCGTCTTCTCTCCTGACCCACAGCGCGCTCAATCTCACGGCGCTCGTTCTGGACCTCACGCTTGATCTCGTCGCTCTCTCGCTCTTCGGTGATCTCATCCATGACAATGCCAGGTGGGCTGGAACTTCTGCTCCTGGAGCTCTCTGGACCAAGGACTTGAGGTGTAAGTGTGCTGATGCGAACACAGTTCTGTCTTCTGTGACCCTTTCTGGCATTTGGGCTGCCCTTGAGCGCACTTGGCTTTGACGCGATCTTCGCCGTGTTGTTGTCCCAGTGGAATGGGTTACCGTTGCTGCTGCAACCAGAGTTCTCGGTGGAGATAGACACGTTCCTCTTCTCGATGTTGCAGTGTTGAGCGTTGCCAGAGATGTCCTTGAGGATGGCACTTCTCCGATTCCTCTCGGCCGGTGAGCCTTGTGCAGAGACCGAGGATGGGCGTCGTGTCTTTCTTGGAGTCACGATCTTCTGTACACCACTGGAGCCATTGAGAGAGTTCGACGAAGAGACTCGGCTGATGCTGACGCGATCTGCAGTAGCAACGATTGGGATCGAGAGTCGATTACGCTCCAAACTAGCTGTCGAGGAGAAGCTTGATGTGGAAATTCGGCTGATCAATGCACTGTCGGTGCTAGAACGTACAAGGTTCGCCTTTATCGATGCTCGAGTTTGTTCCGTTCGCATCGCCATGCTGGTGTTGATGTTGAAGCGAGCTGATCCATTGGGACGAGCATTCACGACTGTCTTCAAAGCAGCATCATCACTCTCGGCGACAAGTTGCTCTACCGTTGGCGAGTCGAGCGGCTGATCGCTGTCCTTCCGCGCGAGAATAGGGCTGGTGACGAGGATTGAGCTGCCAGTGGATTTTATGCTGTCTGCTGATGGCACGCGTGGGATGCACACAGCTTGCCTGGATGAGTCCTCCAGGGTGAGTGGTGAGATTAATGGAAGTGGAGGAATTGGTCCAGATGGTGGTCGGCTCAGAGCCGCGCCAAGAGATACAGAACGTGCACGCATAGCTGGTCGTGGTCTCTTTATCTCCGCAATATGTCTCGAAAGATGATCTGCGTTGCTAATCACTGCGCCGCTCGTATCCACGCGAAGTACACCAAGTGATATCGACCTAATCGCGCCGCCGAGGTTTGGATCAGGACTCGGGAACAAGGGGTTGTAGGTGGTCGGCTTCTTGACAGCCAATGAAGGGACTGCCTCTGGCTTCGGGCTTCCCGGCGCTGTGACGATATTGCCGTTATCTTGTAAAATGATCGCATGGCCACTTGGATGCGTGTATCTGGCGCTAGGCACTGCGCCCATTACTTCGTCTATCCTCTCCTGGTTACTGTACAGGTCGAAGTTGTTGCTGCAGTGGCGACTCCCGGGACTCTCAAGAGGTTCCGCAATAGCGGACGGATGCTTGGGTTGCGCTTGGGGTGGCACGCCGGCAGAGGCCGCCAGTCGCTTCGATAGGAATTGAGACCTCTTCCGCTTGTTCGTGTGCTCTACCTGCTGTGGCTCACTGATGGTGTCGGTCGAAGCTAGAAAGTCCCAACTCGTGCCAGCTCGCAATGGTTCCAAGCCGTCACGTTCCGCAGCATGAGCATAGCCGCCAGTCTGCTCCATTTGAGGGACCATAAATGTGATGGTACGTTGCTCGAGCTCGACGATGGCTTGCCGATGCCGCCTCCGACGTATCCGGATCACAACCAATATGACGATAATAGCAAGGAGAATGATGCTACCCAGCACGCACCCTATCGCTAGACCGATGATTTGCGCTTGAGTTGTTGCTGGCGCGCTTGCTGTGCTTGAGGATCCGCCATCTTGCCTGAGAGCCAGATGATTCGCTGGTAGTGCGTTGCGCGCGAGACTGTGGTTCGGTGCCATTGTTCCGGAAGGGAGCGTTAATGGCGTCCTAGTTCAGTGTATAGAGTGCTCTGCTCCAGTGAGGCCACTGTATCGTGGTATCCTCCTTCAGCTGGTAAGTCTTTGGCGCATCGCCAGCCTGACTTCGGCTGATGTCTCGAAATCGCAAACTTCGCAATAGTGCAATGCAAAGAACAGCTGTTGTGGTTCGATCTGCCGGAGGAATGTGACGCGGCACGTTGCTACGACCGATAGCACGTGGATCGTGTCGGAATGTAGAAGGATATGAATCCTGATTGCCAAGACGTTGGCCGTGATAGCTGGCTACGATTATGCTTCTTCCACAAGGACCGGAGCGTTTTGGCAAGTAAGACAATAGCACAAAAACGAGAAACGATCGGAGGAAGCGTTGTTGATGTTGAGTAAACGAACGTGGTCGATCAAAACATTAGCATTAGTACAACAACAACAACAAGAAACAGTCTGCCACAAGGTCAACAGACGCGTAGCTGGTAAGTCAAACGACAACGATGGAGAACGATACTCATCCCTCTTCTATCAAACGCTCTCATTGCCCTCATTTCTCCCTGCCCGCGACGTTGCCAGACCTGGAGGTTCGCGACGTTGGCGACGATGGTGAATGAGATGAGACACAGAAGATGAGAACGCGGTCGACGGTGGGGCAATAATATGGACTGACGTTCGTCCCAACTGCCGACCGAACGGCAATGCCCGCTGCAGTGTTCTGCCACCGAGATCTCATCTTGCATGCATGGAAGCACTGCAGTATTCCTGTGGTTGTGGATGGAAGAGGGAAGTCGGTACTCAGGAGGGAGAGCCAGCGTCAATACCCTTCGGCCTGTCCCGCGCGCTGACAAATGGGTGACGGCTTCTCGACTCCACTCTTCCGAACCATCAAACGGCACATCATCGATATATCATCTCTGCTTTCCACAGGGCGGCAGCTTCAAAATAGTATCAATCGGATCGTAAGAGGTATCTTTTTTCTTGGTCCTTGCTGATCTTTCCTTGTCCAAGCTGTGTTCAGGATGGTTGTTCGTCCACTTTCGAAGGAGAGTCCCGAGGACTCTGCTATGAAGAACGGGATCTTCCAGGAGGACAACACCCAGGCTCCCAAGGATGAGTCGATCAAGTCGCTATTCTCACTGAAGGGAAAGACTGCCATAGTGTCCGGATCAGGAGCCGGCATAGGCTATGCAGTAGTCCAGGCGTTCGCAGAGGCTGGTGCCAATGTGGCGATCTGGGTGCGGCCATTGCAATCCTAGGCTTCGATGACGTTGCTTATATTCGTTAGTATCATGGCAACAAGAAGGCCTTGGAAAAGGCGAAAGATATCGAAAAGCAGTTCGGTGTCAAGTGTAGGCGATGACAGGATACATCTATACTCTCGCTGAAATTACTGACGTTGTAACGCCAGGTCAAGCTTATCAAACAGATGTCACCGACTTCGAAGACACAAAACGGGTCATTAACCAGATTGCACATGACTTCAATGGTCGGTTAGACATCTTCGTCGCCAACGCTGGCATACCTTGGTACGTGCTGGAGGATGCAAGACATTGCTCCGAGCCCATGGCTAGCCGCTAGAACATGCAGATGGGCCTCCTGCGATGAGTGCAGCTGACATCCTTCTCCTTAGGCAAGACGGCAGGATGATCGATGGCAAATTAGAAAATTACCACAAAGTCGTCTCGACTGATTTAGACAGTGTATTCTACTGCGCCAAAGCCGCCGGCGAGATCTTCAGGCGGCAATACCTCACTGGTGTCACCACCAGCGGCGAGGCGCTCGAAAATTACAGCTATGGTAGCTTCATCGCCACAGCATCGATGAGTGGCCACATCGCCAACATCCCGCAACTTCAAGCAGCGGTTCGTGTTTGCAACGGTATCGCCAGCATGACACGCTAATGCTAACTTTACAACAGTACAACGCGGCGAAGGCTGGTGTCATCCATCTTTGCAAGTCGTTGGCCGTCGAGTGGGTCAAGTTCGCCCGTGTCAACAGCGTCTCTCCTGGATATATGGCAACCGAGATTAGCGATTTTGTGCCACCGGAGACCAAGAGGATTTGGCATGGCAAGATCCCAATGGGCCGCGAAGGTGAAGCGCACGAATTGAAGGGAGCTTATCTTTACCTGGTAAGTAGCATTTTCAGCCTCGTGGAAGTAGACCTCAGCCCGTGTCCGCACGCATTGTATCGTTCTGAGGATAGACTGACTGTCTTCTGCAGGCATCTGACGCTTCGTCATACACCACCGGTGCGGATATTGTTGTTGACGGCGGCTACTGCTCGGTGTAGGGCCTCACCGACACAATAGCCTGGACTATACCGACAGTCAAAGCATTGAGGCAGTCTCAGATCGAACGTTTACGACCTCCAGCGCTTTATTAATCCTAATGTCCTGTTTGCCGTTCCTGCCGTTACTATATACACGTTGCTGCTGGTGCCTCAGCGTTCCAAGCCCCGTTCAGGCGCTCAGACAGCGTCTCGAAGCTCATACCGAGACATCAGCCTTCCTCAACTGCCACCGTACCTGCGCGCTCTTCAGCTCATTACAACCGCTCCCCTACTAGTCGCGTGTCCCTGATCTCGCCACGCGGCGCATCTACCGAGACATCGCCATCGCGTTGCCCAGCCAACACCGCACCACACCCTCATCAATCCGCCAACGTCCTCTCCAACGCCGCATCCAACGCCCGATCCGTCCTCGCCCGATCCAAATGCCTCTCCATATCCACCCTCCAATGATGCTTCTTATGCTCAAACACCAGCTCCGGGTCCGGACTCCCCGTATCCAACCTCACACTCTCCAGCCTCAAATCCGTAAACTTGCCGACATTCTGCGCAAACTTCACACAACCCTTCCCGCCATTTCGTTGCATGTGATGGCCTAGAATCGCTCGCAATGCTGAGATGATTGACCCCTGTAAGCTAAATTCTATGTCTTGTTCAAGTTGATGCCTCGTACCTGGTGAGATTTGATATTGGATCACTAGCTGGCGGATCGCGTTGCGGCCAGCGTGGTCGAGGGATGCTAGCCAGCGTAGGGGAGGGGTGGAGTCTTCGTCGAAGACAATTGCACGGAAGATGTTTTGGGCGTAGTAGATTGGGAGGGCTTCGCGGCGGAGCTGATGGCATGTGCTGAGGATGCCTGGTTCGGGGAACTCTTCTGATGACCAGAGTTCGTCGTATTCGAGGTTTTCGATGTTGATGTCGTCGGTGGCGACAAGGGCTTCGATGTAGATGCGGTCGCGAAGCTCACGCGGTAGTCTGGTGAGGAGGATACAATGTTGAGGTTGGTTCATGGTATCGCGTGGCGCTGGTACAGGGCTGATTGTGGGTGGGGTCGATGCGTGGTGTGTTGAATGATGGCGAGATAGCGTGGATGGTGTGTGGGAATGGTAAGGCTTGCGTGGCGAGTGCGAGTCGTGCGATGGGAAGATGTTGGTTCAGATGAAGGCAGGGGAGGTGATTGGAGCACGTACATGGTCGGAATGAACGACACTGTGGATCTATGTGCTGCAACGAACTATCATGTCGTGTGGCAAACAACGTCGTGCAGTGTACTGGTCGAACATGCGGCAAGCGAAGAGCTCGCGCTTAATGTCACGCGATTATTCCGACTATTGGTTTATGTTTAAACCATAATCGTCACGGTGCGTTCACTGCAAAGCGGTCAAGCGATGAGGTCAAGCAGTGAGGTCAAGCAGTGAGGTCAAGCTTGTCAAGATGCAATTAGTGTCGCTAATCGTGACTGCCAAGGTTGCCATGAGGTATGTATCAGATAGGTCGCTGTCCCGATGGGTCTTCGGTTCCCGGTCAATATGTGATACTCGGTCAATGACGTTCTCGCGACTCGGCGCATCCTCTATAACAAACGGACCACTCGCTATTGCCTGACCCAGCGCGGATGTGCTTGGGCCTTCGTGCTCGCTCATGATTGTCGTTCCCATCGAACACCGACGGACGCTGTGCCACCCACGGACATTCTGTTTGAAGTATTCCGGTAACAGCTTGTGACATCGAAGTGACAAGCAGCTTTCCCATCACAGGACCTCGACGTAATGATACCAACGCGGCCAGCGAGTGACGCGGACCACTCACATGACATCTCTCTCGTGCTCCGACTTGGTGACGAGGTCGCACGTTGGCTTTGTGTTGGAATGAGGTACATCCAACCATCTGTGCAGATCTTGCCATTGAATGCGCCAGCGACGAGCTCAACATCGAAATTGATGGCCGCATTGTCGAGGTCGGGAATGTTGTTCAGATCTAGCATGAAGGACTGTGCACTCGCTGCCCACCTCCCGATCCATATCTGAAGCCTTCCGTGGGAGGAACGATTCGCGCGGGTACCTCCGCGAGCAACCACAGCCCGGAGCTCATTGCCGCCTCGTCCAGGACAGAGGTCCTCGTCGAATTCGGCCGGAATCTTCACAGTTTCGATTGCCTTATGTTGATCTGGCAGTAAGTTCGTGAGTCATTGTAATGACCTCAAGGTGCCAGTTCCATCATTACCGGCCATATCGTGAACGACGAGGCAAATGGCGTACCTCCTGAAGACCACTGGCAGCACTTTCTTGCGGGTTGGGCGGTAAACTGACAACAGCGCTGGAAGCTGAACTCTGGCACTGTCATGGTCCACATGCAACGCGTTGTCGCCTAGAACGAATCGACATTCTGGTGCCTCCATTTCCGCTGTCCGCAAGTCCTACCGTTCCATCAAAGCTGGCTCTGGCATTTGGCAATCTACGAGACGAGGCAGCTACGTTGCCTACCTGATTTGCAAGATGCACACAAGTCATTTGCAAAGTTACGGTGTCAGTATGTCACAGAGACCCAAAACTTCGTCTGCAACAGGCTAACCGTCTTTCGGGAAGGCAAGAGCAGGTGTCCGGAATGCTACAGTGAGATCACGCTACGCAAAAATCAGTCCTTCTGCAATGCGAACGAGATGTTGTGTCGAATGATGATACTCTGGCATGATTTGGAGATCGGTGTACTGGCCTTTCACATGCAGACTGTGGTGCTCGAGGCGGAATAGGATTTCGCTCCTCGACAACGACATCAGTCTTGCCTCCTCGGTGATTGAAGGCGCAAAGGTCACAGCCTGCGTCTCGGACAACTGCATCTCAGCTATGTACCCATAACCATTTTCGGTCCGAGATGAGCCCGAAACACTTCTCCAAGAGTTCTCGTCAGAATGCGCGTTCCAAATGTGAAACGACCAGTCGCAGATCATGCATCACGTTATCAAGTTGCGGCTGACGAAGATCTTCTTGAACAGGATTGGAAAAGAGCCATACGCCAGAAAAGGGATGCCAACAGGTGTAGTCGTTCATGACGCAGCCATATCGCATCAGCAAACGCCAGGTCCCGTTGCACACATCGGATACCGAATGAACGGCAATGACAGCGCAAGGCGAAGGCCCTTGGGAATGGTAGCCGGGCACGCCACCGTCAAGGGTACGTGCCGCAAAGTTGGGTGATGTTCGTGCAGCATACAGAGATAGAAGTGTACGGACAAAGGATACCGCACCGTGATGACACTCTCGGCCGACCATCGCTCGTACTGTACATGTAACACAGCAGCAACGGCGTCCTTTTCGGCACTTCGGCAGGCCGGGATCTCCCAGAATAGCATCTTCCCAGCCAGCCAGCACACCACGGTCAAAGCAAGCACGGTCCACGGTCCACGGTCCACGGTCCACGGTCCACACACTGGACGCTGCGCGCGGAAAGGTTTCTTTTTGCCTCCGACACAAGCTTCGTGGACCCTTGACCGCTCTCCACCCCATTGGGAGCAAGGCACGAATGGAACACAACGCCGCGACCCCCGACCGCCGATATCTGCTTCATGCTTTCGTCTACGTGCAGCTGGCAAGACAGCGCACAGTGCCGCATGCGACAGACGCGGTGAGCGAGATGGAGGCGAGGAATGTTCTCCATTCGGCAGCTGTATCTTTCATCAAGAACGAGCTGATTGCCAGATACAGCTACACAGCAGGCTTGTCTCCATCCGCACTGGCTTCACTCGATGGGCGCATGTCGCACAGATACTGTAGCATGCATGAGTTAGTGAAAAGCATCGGGTCAGCTGTATAGCAGCTTACGGTATGATGTTAATGAGGCGACGATGTGACGTTAATCAGTCGACGACTCCGGCCATGCGAAAAGAGTTCCAGCAATGACTTCTTACCCGGACAATTTGCGTGCGCAATCGTGGTTGTCATCGCACGCAGACGTTGGGAACACGGCGCGTTCAGTGTTGCTACAATCGACGATTCATCCTCGCCGCAGAGCCTCAGCGGCCGTCTCACGGTCGAGCTGCCGGCGACCTTGTTGTTGGATAGAGTTCACTCCAAGTGTGCCGTTGCTCGTCTCCACCAAATGACGAGCAGCATCGCATCTTCCACGTTTCAGCGGCTATACACATGCCGCCGCGCCACTGCGACTGTAACGCAGTCACAGTGCTGGGCGATGACGGCTGTCTCGTATCGGAATGTAGATGGCATCCCGGCATGATGTTCAACTTCTCGTCTTCTCCACACGATGGCACGTTTTAGGCATGTTGCTATTAAAACAGCAATACTAGCGTTGTAGGAACGATGTGCATTGGCGTTCTTCGTGCGTCTGCAAGCCCAGTAGTAGAAGTATATCACCACCTCGACTGCTCCCTGCGAACTCTGTCACAAAGCACGCATTTCCATGAGCTGATGACCTGGCCGGACTCGCACCGTAGTCAGAACCAGCATCGTTGCATACCAGCAGGACCATCGTGGATTCCTTTGTTTCCGGTCTGACTGCGAACGCACAGCTCAGCTTCGACTTCCACGCAGAAGAGCTAGAAGAGTGGTGAGTTTCTCTCATCCTATTGGTAGTACTTCTTGGCCGGCATCATCACAGCAGGCCTGGCCTAGCACGACCTCCACGAGGCTTGCGTATCGTGCATATGCACAATCTTGGAGGCGACGAGCAGCGGGACTAGCGTCAATCGTGCCCACTCTCCTTTGGCGAGCATCTACTGACATGTTCGTCAGCACAGCGGCGTTGTTGAGGATCTAGCAGCTGCTGCTACTTCTGCCGTCCGCGGAGCACCAAAGCCCGCATACCCAGCTGTGTAAAAGAACATCGCGCCATCCTTGCATCAGTTCCCACCAGCAGCCCGCGGGACAACGGCCACCAGAAGATTCGTGGTCTCCGTTGGATGTGGAGCAGAAAGGACCGACTATACCGCTAGCGACTTCGCCTCACCTTCGATTCTCTCTCTCTCTTTATCGCACCCTCACACCCATCTCACTTATCTGAGATTCTCGAGCTCGGCGCCAATACGGACCACTCAAGCACTATATTGCTATCTGCAGCAGCTCGCCCATTGCAGCGCCGAGCATATAGCACGCCCGGAAATTCACCAGGCCCAGAGAGCTCTCATTCGACGCGGCATCCTGCAGACTCGTGCATGAGCCCGCATCTGCCTTAGCTTGCACCCAATCCTGGCAGCAGAACAGACCATATCCATATACAGAGTCCACCTTGCGGCAACGCGTTCGACTCCACTATCAGCCTCGATACCGCAGATATACAGCAGCTGATCGCCCTGCTACGGTATCGCTGCTGCTGCCCCGCGGTCCTGTTGGTCACATCGCTCTCAACACGACCACAAGGACACACCCGGCACGAGACCGCAGGCCGCGGCGCAATTACATTCACAATTCAACAATAGACAACACACCGCTATACAAGCATCATGTCGACGATGATCATGAACCCACCTCCGCACAGGAAACCCGTTCCCGCCGGGCGTGGACAGCCGTCGTTCACGATGCAAACGCCGAAACCGCCGCCTGCTCAAAACTATCCAGGATCCCAACTCAGTCAGCAGGAGCGCACGCACAGCAGGACCCGTACAAGTTCGAGCAATGTGATGCCCTTTTCCGTGAGCCACAACTCCCCGCCACGACAACCGAGTGTCTCGCCCGCATACAGCATGACACAACAGTCGCAACAACAGCAGCCGCCAGTTCCCGGCCAGGCCCGCCGCACCCTCTCCAATGCCACATCGTCGACATCGTCGACCAACACCTCTGCGAATCTTCAACGAGCACCAACGAACTCGGCCTACAGCACGACGAGCGGCGTCCGAAGATCAACCTCTTCGCGGAGCAACTCTTCCATATCGCCAACATCATACGTCGCCCTTATGCGGAAACAGAAGGGCACTGTTTGGTGTGACAGAGCCCAACACGAAGACCCTCGCATACTCGCCGCCCAGCGTCAAGCGAAGATGAGGGCGGCAGCAGAGGTGGCAGGTGGCCACAACTATGCCGGACAAGTGCGAACAAGTACCAGCAGCTCGGGCATGGTTGGTGGCGTACGGAGCAAGATCAGACATCATGGCGCGGCAAAGGCCAGCGCATACAAGGCAACGCTACATCCCGGCGGTGCAGGTGTGCCTATGAGACTGTCGGCATCGGAAGTGGACGATGGTAACGACAGCGATGAAGAGAGCAGCGGCAAGTATCATCAGAGGACTGGCAGTGGGAGAAGCAGCGTACACAGCGGACGGCGTGGCCCGAGCTACAACAACTCAGGCCTACACCACGCCTACAGCAATGGCTCGACACCTCCACAAGCAAGCCCAGTCGACAGCATGGGCGAGCTACGGGAAGAAGAAACACCAATGGCCAATGGCCAAAACAACGAGTATTTCAGAAACGACGAAGAAAGCTTCGACACTGTCGCAGGTCTGCCCAAGACAAACGGCCCAACAGCTGAGGAACGGGCACAGAAGAACTCTGCCGATGACCTACGAAGGAGGGGCAGTGTCGATGACCGGACCATGACGATGAGCAACACACGACTATTCATCGCCAATCCTGATCATTCCGACAGCGACTAGAGGGATCATGACATGTCGCATCCATCGAAACATAGAAATATTGGTGGCACATCTAGTTCGGGAGTCATCTTGACAACAAAGTATATCTGCAGGACAGGATATACGCGTCCGCGGGCGAGGCGTTCACACGCTCGCTGCTCTTGTCTCATCAACGAATGGCGCGCATTATATCTAACAGCATTTCATTGCAATCAGTATTGGAGCGTTTGTTTGGCGATTTGCTCTTCTGGGTAGATACCACAGGCACAGGGTCAGGTCAGGCAGGAGCAGGATCTATACCACAGACCCTCTGCACACATAGCATCTCAGTATCACGTGCAGTTAGCACGATGCTCTAATATATCCCGTCATCTTTCGCGAAGGTCGTCTTGCCTTCTCCTTTTGTCCTTACCATCAACCGCGGCCTCAGCAAAAAGTAGCCCAGAATCTACCCCGCAGTGACTTGAGTAGAAGGAGGCGGGAACATATGCATGCATTCGAAGATACGAGCTCATGCACATCGACAGGACTCTGGAGTACTGCAGCATCAGAACAAGATGACCACAATCAACTGGCAAGAACGCCTCTCCTCCGGCGTCCTCCCCCATGGCTTCACAAAAGCCACAATCTACACCCTCGAACAACCCCACAAACTCCTGGGCTCCACATCCGACGCCTTTACCCTCACAGATCAAGATCTCGCGACATTCCACCGCCTCCTCGTGGAGCAGGATTGCCACCACCGTGATAACGCGCTGACGTTTGACGGTGGGAGTTACGAAGTAGTGCATCCCGGGCAGGTGAGAATTGTTCCTCCCCTACTGGAACAAGCAACATGAAGCTGGGAAATGGGCTTTTTTGCTGATTTGGAGGAATTTTTTTCCCTTGTAGATGTTCGCGTTGAATGATAAGAGCGTTTATGCGGTTAATGGGAGGACGGCGGAGGCGCATGGGGTTGTGGCGAGTGTGACTTGGACTTGTTTGATTGTGGCTTGGCATGGGAATACGGGGAAGAGTGCGAATGAGTTGATTAGAGGGTATGAAGGGTTTGTTCGAGGGTTGAGGGGGACTGGGTGGTAGTTGAAAATGGTGCTGCGGGAGGGATCGCGTGTGGGAAGGTTGGATATGGGTGTTGGTGATGGATTATGTTCTGGCCTGAGGCATCTAGGGTTGAGGTTGTGTGTTCAGAGAAGTCGTGGGGATCGAGATTGTGGCGGCGATGAGTGCGATTAGATGAGGGCCACGTTAGAGTGGGATAGATTGGTCAACAGGACAATTCTCGTCGATGTGCTTGATGCTGTGCGATGGCTGGTGTCTGTGAGAGTTCGTGCTGGCGCTGACGCGTCTGCAGATTTGGCATCGATGGGCATAGTCGGAGCTCAAAGCTCTGCGCTACTAGAATACAAAGGCGGGCAGCACTTGAAGGAGGGCACTGACTTCGACGCCGATAGCGTTTTCCAGCCGCGTCCAATACGCTCTAAACTACACGAAGTATCTACCATGAGTGCCTCTCATTTCCCCATTACAATCGTAATCATCATAGCGTACAGTCGACACATACAAGGAAATGCGCTTCCTGCTCTTGTCCAGCAAGGAGGGGATGATCAGAAGATGGTAAGAACTGGGGGAACTGTGGTGACTGACAAGGCAGCGTAGAGAGAGCTGAAAAGAGGGGACTCCTTCGCAATGCCTCAAAAAAGAATGATGCGGGCATGTCAGAGTGTATTCCGGGGATCGAATTGGTCCGGGTCGAAAGCGGACTGGTCGGCCAGCAAGGCGTCGTACGTTCTCCGTGATAAAGGAGTGTCAGGCGGAGCAAGGTCGTGGTAATCGTCAATGATGTTGTCTAGATCCTGGTGCTGAGGCTCCTGAGCATCCGCGATGTGGTCCGCCGCCAGGTAATGGGTCAGGCAATGTAGTATGGCGCGTTGCAACTTCGTCATCAACAGTGTGACTCGAACTTCTGCCTGTCCTCTCGCCTTCAGCAGACGCTGGTGCATATTGTTGACGGAGGCTTCGCTCAACGCTCGATGACAAGCAGCCGCGAACGCGTTCGAGGTTTGCAGCAGGGTTATGGACACCTGCAGTAGCTGTGATGAGAGCTGCTCTGGACGTTGAGAGAGGGCCATCAGATACTTCCGCACCAGATCACTGACATCGAGTATGGTGGTAGCGTCGAGCCCGCAAAGCGAGATCAGTGATATCACCGCGCTCTGTTCCAAGCAACGATTTCTGTATCCGACCTGGTGCTTGTTCTTCTCCCGCTTCGAGGCCGCCTCGCCGTTCTCGCCTTGCTTCGGCACGAACGCTTGGCCACATGTCTCGCAGGCGATCGAACTCGGCGGCGCGGGGCGACTGTGGTGCTCAGCCGGTTGTACAGCCGTTGCGAGCTCAGCATCGTGCTCAGCGCCGTGCGCAACGGGTGGCGGCGCTTGGGACCCCGGTCTGCTCAGCGTGTCGTGCAATAGAGGAGGGGCGGTCGACGTGGTAGAAGCAGACCTAGTGCTGCTCCTATGAGTCTGATCCGTATATACTGACGAGCCCGAGGAGCCGCGATTGCTGCTTACGCCGTCCAGCGTGGTCTCTGCAGCTGGTAACGAAGTTCTGGAACCGCTCTTGTGAAACCCGTGAAGCCAGTCTACAGCGCCTTGGATGGCCTCCAGACTGTATCTTTCCAGAAGCTTCTCTTGCTGTAGTATGCCTACGTGTCGGAGGTCAATAGCAGTGACCTTTGTAATCGCGGCGATTCGACTCAGGTCGTTGGCATGGAAGGCTCGGATGAAGTTGGCGACCTCCTGCGGCGGCAGTTCGTACAAGACATGGAGAGTTTCCCGGCTATCGCGCAATGCTTCCGCAATTAATCGACAGGTCTCCTCCGACGACATGTGTGCTGGTAAAGACCGACTAGGGATATAGGAACGAGTGACTAGGGATCCCGCGCACCAGGCGTTAAACGAATGACGATATTGTTGCTGCGAGTGAGTTGTGATGTATGTCCAAATGATGCCTGCAATAAAGAGTGAGCACAACGAAGAGTGAGCACGACTGTGAACCAGCGAAAGGGGTGCCGGCAGAGAGGGCGTCAGCCGCTGCAAGCCACCCGAGGCCAAGCCTCTGCGAGCAGAGGATCGAAGGGCGAACCAGGTCTGCGAGTACCAAGCAATGGCCCCTGTTCCTGCATGGTCGTGCGTAGTCCTGCAGATCAATACTGCAGGCGAGTACCACAGCGGAGCATGCGACCATCAATGCAGCATGAGCAAAGAGCGGCCTGAGATGGCCCTGACGCTGCTGGAGCTCGTGAATGTAGTGGAGAACTTGCCTGGAGGCAATAGTTTGACGACCGGCTACATCTTGCGTTCTGTGTCCTGGCCGCGCTGCGAGCAGACTGCTGTCACATCCCAACTGCTTGCAATGGGATAGACCTGCTCACAGGTTAGCCAGTATGAATTCCAAAACCTCCACTGTCTTCCACACTTTTTTTTTGCTGTTTCTTGCGCGTCCAACACCGAACAATCCCAGCTCACATCTGCAAGACACAACCTCAGATATTCCCAAAGCATTCGTCCAGTCAAAATGAAGGTGATCATTGCAGCAGCATTGGCCGGCCTGGCCACAATGCCCGCAGGAGTCAAAAGCTCAAAGACCACCACCTTGCTGTCCATGTCTTGGCAACTCCCGTTCGGAAACGATTCTGGACGTATCCTTGGCTGTGCCAACACAGAGGCCATGTTCACCTCCTACTTTGAAGCGCCAGCATATTCGACCTTTGCAGGTATCATTACGCATCCGAGTATCTCGAGTATCGACAAGACAGAAGTTGCCGTCCCAACGACGAAGCAGGTCACCATTTGTGAAGAAGCTCCGGCGACGAAGAGCGCTCCAGGCCTGTCTCGATCGTCATATCGAGAAGGCAGTGAATGGCCTAACAAGACCTCCGTCTCAAAAACCTCCACCTCGTTGGCGAGTGACCTCGCCGGCGGCAAATGGACTCGCTCGACAATCACGACGCCTGCTCCAGATACTGCATCGAAATCAACTACCGTTGCCACTTGCTCCACGGCATTCGGTATTAACGGCGTTGGCAACAATGGTTGCATAGTGGGTTATCCAGTACCGTGTGCCATGTGCACGTGCAACACAGCCAATAGCACTGCCCACGAGAACCTCGACAGCGTCCTGGACAACCTGGAAGGCTCATACACGACTCTCAAGATCGTGTACTACACACTGATGCTCCTGCTCATGCCGCTCCAGATTGCCTCGGTGATTCTTCAGATTATAGGTCGTCTGCGGCCGCAGAACCATCGGCAGGGTGTGGGTCAAGGCCACGGAGCTGGACAGGCGTGAACTGGTCCATAGTGGTCGGTCCTGGGTGGATTGGGGTGTGAAGTGTGGGGAAGTTGATGTTGAGTGAAGAGAGGTGGGAGAAAGAGTTGAAAATTAGTGGAGCAGGTGCGAGGTGCGGAGCTGTTGTCAGGGGCCAAACGCGAGCGCGTCATGATCCTTGCTTCCAGTCTTTGTCGCGACGTGTACCTGTACAATTCAACGACGGAGATGATTTGGGTCTTCCTATTCTAATACATGAACGACTTCTAGCAGTACAATTTCTTGATGCATGGCAATCTGTTCACATAGAGGAACTGGATCGTTCCGTCCCTCTTGAACTGCAACATCGTCCCATCAAGGCACAAGCCCAAAGACGCGATGCGTTCAGTGACGGAGAAAGGTCAGTGTCACGAGAAGGCTCATCATGATCGACCAGGTCCGACGCGAGACTGTATCGTCGAGACATCTATCTACAAGCCCACAGCATGAGCAAAGCCGCCAGTAATATTGTTGAGTATCTCCGAGCCACCAACCAATCCCTCGAATACGTCCTTGTAAGTATCCCTAACACGACATTAGCTGGGCCCGCATCAGACATGTGAAAGTCGCTACTTACTGTGTGATCTTCTCACCCTCTGGCACCTGCTCCGGGCTGATGGAAAAGAGCTCAAACACCATCTGTCCCAGACTGGGAATCGTGATCGGCTCAGCACGCGGTCTCCAGCCCAGCTCATATGGCAGCTTCTCCTTCTCGAAGAGCATGCGGACCCAGTCAACGCGAGTTACACCGGTAGAATCATCACCACCCATGGCTTGAAGGTAGATTGCAGTCTCTCCGTATCTGAAGATGAACTCACGGAATCCGTACGTGAACGTTGGATTGATAGCCTGCGAGTCCTGAGTACGATTGGCGATCGCATTTGCTGCTGGGAGCAGAGCGGTCTTATTGCCCTGGAACATCGATACGACCTGTTGCCAATATTTGTCGTAGAATGAGTAATCGTTGCCAAAGTATGCGTCCTGACGACTGAGCGAAGCATCGTGCTCGATAGGGAAGTTGTGCTGGTCGAGGTCGTTGAGGTCGAAGGCTCCGCTGAGGACGTCAGGCGAGGAGAAAAGACCTGCGCCGCCAATGAGGACGGTAAAGTCAGCGCCCATGTTCATGCCTGCCGCAAGGCCTTGAAGCATGTGTGGGATCGTCATGTTCCGGCCATCGTGGTGGAGGAAGCCGTGGTTTGCCAGGGCGTTCAGGCCTGGGCATGGCGAGCGGACGTCATTGGGACCCGGTGCTGTCCAGTTCGTGAAGCGAGGGTCGTTGGCTGGAGCAGGCCCTAGGCTGGCTAGGAAGCCTGGAATGTCGAGTTGAGCAGCAGCTGTTGCGACCAGCGCAGGGAAGACCGCAACGAATCGAACCATGGTGACGCTCTTCAAAAGGATGGTTTTGCTAATTCACCAAAATTCCAGGAGGTCCCCAGGAGGAACTGCGACCGAATATACATCTCGAGGACATCCCATGTCAAACTCTTTCTTTGAGCCCTACGCCATTACACGACTGTCGCAAGGTTGCAGTCCTGCCTCAAGCGTGCATTCACCAAGTGGCATGGTAAAATGTGTTTGCTGATTCGTTCGACCGACTCTGACATGTAGATCACCTTCCTCTCCGGCATTCGGATCGCGATAGAGTTCAAGGTTATGACGGATTTCCGTGGCCAAGCCCGAACAGAGTTGGTGAATCTGCCTCGGCCCTCTTGTGGCGTTGCTTCTACGCCAATCCTACTCGACACCGCGGTTCGAGATGTCTCTTCTACAGATACCGGTGGCCCTCTCTACAATACCCGCCGGCATCAGAATGCACTAATGCATCGCGCTACGCATATCACCAGAAACCATCGATGCACTTGCGAAGCGGAATAGAGACTTCGTGCCCTGAGAGCAGGTCTATATGGTTGGGCATGGCTCGCATTGACATAGGTAGCTGAGGCTTCTGCTCGTCCGTGCTCATGCAGAGAAGATGCGGGTTGAGCAATGGTCTTTCTCGCCGGATCGAAACCCATCAACGCGAGGCATTCTCACACGACAGGGAAGAGTTGCGTAAAGCCGGACTTCGAGATGATATCGTCAATCGACGCATTCTTCTACTGGGCAGTGACTGTGCCGCGCCACATCAGCGGTAGCTCCAGAGCTTCGTCCAGGGACATACGCCTCTCTTTGCCTGGAGTGGGGACAAAGCGAGAGGTCTGCTTCCTCATACGTGGTCCAAGGCTGCCTTTTCCAGCTCCGCTGTCATCACTCCCTGGGATCTCTGTTGTGGGTATCGCACTTGGAGCATTACTTCCAGTGCTTGCTTATGGTATCTTTCAAGACCCAGCAACAGGCTTCTGCTTTGGAGTCAGACATAGCTTTCGACTTTGGCCTGGACGGCGATCCCTCGATGAACAACGGTGCGTGTGGGAATTTGTAGTCTCGTTGGTTGCCAATACTTCGTTCATGGTTGACTCATGACCGAGAGATGAGGGGCGTGGTGAAAGTGCTGGCATGGTAGGCTTCGGCAAGAGGAACTCATCCGTGTTTAGGGCCTGAATCTCCTTGAGTGCAGAGTCTGCATCTTGCTCGTGCGTGGCGCTGGCAATGTTCGCTCGGGCGTCGCCGGAGGTGATCAAACCCTCAAGTGCTGCATGGAAAGTGTTCTCGATGATTGTGACGAAATCGAACGGGCCGGCCATTGTTGCGTGGTTGATGAGTGTGGTTGATGGACGCGGTAAATGAGCGTGGTTACTGGGCGTGAGTGACGAACAATGGGGACGAGAAGAGTCGATCCGTAAACAGAGATAATGCGCGACATCCCGTCAAGGAAGTTACCATACTGCGCATGTCGATATGACCTGTTCGCACAATTACTTTCGACAACAACGAAAGCGATAACAACAACGACGGCAGCGGCGCCGTCGAAACATCACATAGTGCAGTAGATACATGCGACCAATGTGACTACGAGAACGGCGTCTGATCTCAGCGCCCTTCGAGACCGGATAGTCACCTTTATCCAGGCCCGAGGCGAGCACGGCGATAATGTACGACACCTACTCAGCTTTCTCGAGGCCTACGTAGAGGATGGGGCACCATATCTAACGTGCATACTCATATGCGCAACGCACACAATGTAGCAAGTATCGGACGTTCGATGAAAGCGCTCATGAAGCATCGCCTGGCATTTGATGCCACTGGTACGGTGTAGAGAGATTGGAGATGGGGTTCAGTGGCGAAGTCTGTGGCGTGGAAGAAGAGCGAGGTAGATGCGAATTGGTGGGTTGGCCAGGAAGAAGTTCTGAAGGACTTGAGGATTGACCGACAGTATTCGCATCATGCCCCGGGTTGGTTGCCGGTGAAGGTAGAGAATGGGTTAAAGACGGCTCCGATGAAACGGACAGGGTTGGATGTTGTCACGAAAGCTTTCTCGTAGCGAAGGCGGGCGGATGAGGTCGTGGAGGCGAAGGTACAGGTGGTCGAGGACTGTGAGTGTTCTCTTGATCTATGAGACTCGGTATGGCTGCGACTTGAGACCTCGAGGTCATCTGGAAATATCAATACAGTCTACTCATGGTCATCCAACCGTCTGTCAATGGTCCATGACAACACCGCTGTAAGCGTCACGGGGTGGACGTGCGAGGATACCATTCATCTCGCGCATCGGCTCTAGCGCCGACCTTCCTGATTGGGCCTGGCGCAGGCTTGTGCTTGCTCGACCTTTAGGTCCGCCTCGGTCGCTCTTTTTGTCGCTCCTAGAAGCTTTGTAGAATGAGAATTCACGACTTGATCCATACATTCCGGTTGTCGTATCGCTCGTGTCAGTTAGGACTATTCGATGCTAGAACCACGCTCAATTCGCGAGCTCATCACCATTCTTCGAGAGATGCACTTGATTGTCCACGTCGCTGAACCGGTTTTCCGAGCTGCTCTCCAACGACTTCCTCCTCGCTGCCTCGTTGTCGAACGCAGCATTCGAATGAAACAGAGTTTCCATCTCTTCCAGTGTCTTATTCCTCGTCTCTTTCAGGAAGAAGAAGACGAGGGTTGCCATGATCAAGTCAAGGCAGGCGTAGAAGATGAACACGTAGGTACCCATTGCTCTGATCATATAGGGAGTCGTAAGCGAGAACAGAAAGTTGAACAGCCACTGAGTTCCGACACCAATGCCAGTGCCGAATTCGCGGATGCGGGATGGGAAGATCTGGTAGTAGGGTCAATAGGATGTCAGAGATGCTAGGAAAAGTAAGGTAACTTACCTCAGCAGCATACGGCCAAGGAAGTGGGCCCCAGGAGAATTGGTAGATTGTGTTGGTGAGGAAGATCATGGCGACAGTGGCTATACCCGCGGAAGTAGTCTGGTTATTGACCGGTGCGGGAGTTGTCTTGTTTACGACGGTGACGATGACGAAGCAGATGGACATCAGAATCGCCGCGATCCATAGCGTCGGCTTACGTCCCCATCGCTCAGAAAAGAGGAAGATGTAAGTTCCAACCGTGACGAACTTTTGAGCTCCGAACAGACCAGTGACCAGAAGGTTCTTGCCGCCCGCACCGAGCAGGAGCTTAAAGAATTGTGGTGCAAAGTACGCCAATGCTGTCATTCCAGTGCACTGTTGCCCGAGGAAGACGCCAAAGGCCAGAGCGATGCGGTATCGATTTGCAGGCTCGAGCAACTCACGCTTCTTGAATCCTTCGGTGGCACGAAGCTCTTCAGCAATGCCGCTCTTGATCTCGTTGAATTCAGCCTTGACCTCAGGTCCACTGTCGGCTCGCATCCATGTCAGAGCCTCCCAGGCTTCATCGTTCCGACCTTTCTTTGCCAGCCAGCGGATACTCTCCTTCTGCGGGATGAGACCAAGACCGAGGATGGCGGCAGGCACAAGCTGCAGCCCTACAGGAATCTGCCACTCTGCGTTGGTGTGAGGAAGGCCGCGGCTCACGCCATAGTCAATCCAGTACGAGATCATGACGCCTGCGGCGAACAGCAACTGCATGCCAGATCCCAGCTTACCTCGAATCTCCTTGGGTGCTTGCTCAGCGTTGTATGCAGGTACTGTTGCAGTAGCAGCGCCAAGTCCCAGACCAGCTACAAACCTCCCGATGTAGAAGCACACCAACGAATGGCTTGGAACGACTTGTAAGATGACTCCAGTGCAGAACACCGCCATAGCAGCCATGATCGTCCTACGTCTACCAAAGCGCTCAGATACCGGGAAGATGGAGACGGCGGCAAGGAAGGCGGCCACATTTTGCAGCGATACCATGACGGCGGAGACGGTAGTGTTGTCGGTATAGCCGAAGTGTTTCTCATACGAGGCCATGGTCAGGACACCACCTGGTGGAACGCGAGATGTCAGAATAAGGTTTGATACGCAAGTCACTGCAGACCAGGAATGTAGCATGTAGCAATAACGACTTACCGACAATGCCCGTGTCATATCCAAAGAGGAAGCCGGCGGTACAGATGAAGAAGCCGAAGAAGTAGGCTCGAAAAGCGCCTAAGCGCGTGCCTCCGAGCTTGGCCATGTCGCGGGCCTGAAGCTGTTCCCGAGGACTGGTGATATGTCGAGATCAATGCGTCGAAAGTTTCAGTGGAAGATTAGTCGAGATCAAAGTCAAAGGGAAGATTAGAACGACTAGTGCTCTTGGTGCCGCAGGTGTAACATAAGCATCGCGGCAGGGCGCACATGGCGGAAGGGTTACTCGCGACACGCAGTTCCAAGGTTGTGCAGAACGCACGCCATGATCCTAGATATAGCACGCCATATCACCCTAGCCGCAATGCAGTGAATGGCTTGAACGCAACCAATCACAGCAAGCGCTCCGCAGCTGACTTGTGGGGTAAGTGCTATGGATGGGCCGTCGTCGGTATATCGCACGCGCCACACACGGACTGCTTCCTCTTTGTTCTCTGGCTTCATTCCTTCGTCTCTCATCGGAATGTGGACGGTGCCGTGTAGAGCACTGTCCAGGACGGCCGGCGTCAAAGACTGTGTTCTTCTCGGTGCAAGAACTTCGCGACTCCGCGATGTCGAGTAATCGGGATTAATGCTTTCGAGTTCGAGGCTGGATTGTGTGCTGCAAGTGATACGCATGAATCTGGAACGTGGCATTGTGGTGGTCTGCTGAATACCCCGGGTAACACGAGACAGTGTTGTCTCCGCATCTGAGGTAAGAGCACCTCCTCTGGGACAATGAGACGTCCATACTCAGCAAGCAGCTCTGAGCACTGCGAAACGAAGCGCCGCCAGAACCAGACACCAAATGCATAGAAGTACGACAGCTGCGTGCGATAGATTGTCGTCGTGTCCCAGGCGGATCGCGACCGCTCATGGACCCCGCTACGAGAACAAAGATCGTGTGTGACCATCAAGATGCGACGGCCCGTCATCGATATCCTTGTTGCTGCATCTGCATCCCTTGATAAGCTTGTTCGGAGGGTACATAAGCTCCTGGCAAAGGACTAAGCATCTCCCAGGTGTTGCTGTTGAACACTTGATCAAAGGCACCAAAATCGATGTCGAAAGCATCAAGATTATCGAAGTCGATGTCAAAGTTCATTATGCCGCCATTACTAGTGAGAGATCCAGGCGCCTGACAGTCTAGCGTACTATTCTGGTCGAACTGCTGCATGTGAGCTTGGTGCGCTTTCATGACAGTCCTGTGGTCGGCAGGGACAGAGTCGGAGCTTGTATATCCAGGTGTTTGAGAATGTGTTGGCACTGCGGTTGGTGTCATCGGCAGTGACGGAGACAGCTCCTGCAGTATTCTGTCTGCTTCAGTCTGTCGCAATCGTTGAGCCTTGTTCTGGTGAGTGTGTCTTCGACGGCGGACGCGGCGGGCGCGCTCGATCATGGCGTTGACGTGATCCCACGCTGGCTCGTCCTTTCTCGTCTTGTATATGGCGTCCCAGTCAGAGAGAACCGGGTCCATTACACGCCATGCCATGTCGGTGAATTCCATGTTCGTGCTACAGCCCAGCTCTGCAACGACGATCGCTAGCGAGTGCCACTGAACATAGCCTCGAAAGTACCAAATCCAGTCAGCAATACGCTCGTCAATGGCTAGGACGTGCGTGGTCTGTATGACACCGATCGAAGCACGGAGCAGATTCATTCGTTGTGTCTCTGGCATCTCCTTGGTAGGAATTGATCCAGAAGGAACGTCTATCATCATCTGAGCTTTAATCTGAGAGATGTTAGCAGTGGCTTGATTAGTGAGCGGCCTCACACGTACCAGCATGCCTTGGATGAATTGCAAGCACATCCAATCATATGGTCTCGATGGATGCAAGTAAACAATGTACTGACTTTGTAGTCTTGACCTTACTTGCTCCAAAAACTCATTCTGATCGTGCTGGATAGCTTCCACGCCAGCTCGCTTAGCGCTCTGCTGCCGTCGTATCAACACAAGTCCAAAGATAAATCGATGGACTTCAAATCTCAGCAAAGGAAACGTCATCTCGGTGACGCCTAGCCGTGGTCGCGGTGCTTCGGTCATGCACGGATCTAGATCGCGATCGTTGAAGTTGGAAGGGATTTGCACATTGTGATCTTGCATTAGACTTGCTGAACGCGTGCCACTCTCTTCTGCGGTGCGGTTCTCAAGCCCGCACAGGTGGTACCACAATCTTCGACGTAACTCTGTTTCGTATGGAGGAAACCTCCCCTCTGGGTCCTCGTTCACACCCATGATCTGTGCCGAACGAACAGCTAGCGTGAACAGGGCTTTGAGATTTGTGGTGTTGTCTTGCCGACGAATACAGATCTGCCGGCCGTCAGCCTTGATGTGTGTCGTCGAACAGCTGTTGACTTACAATGTGCAGCACGAGCGCTTGCAATTGCTCCAATGTCGGTGCGTCGTAGTTATTACTCAATGCTGTTTCGATATGCTGACCATAGTGCCTTAGAAGCAGATCCTGAGACTCACCGAAGCGCCTTCGAGTCTCGCGTGCAGTGCATGTGCTGACAGCGGCGTAGTACATGCTGAATAGTAAAGCTTCTGTGGTGGATGATATGTTGTCAAGCTTGTCAATGGTGCCGAACAACATCTTAGCAAAGGATGGACAGTGTATTACCTTGGTCACGGGATCGACGCGAGACTCGTATATACTCCAGTACTCGAGAATGCGCCGTAATGATGGATGTTCGTTGGTAGAGCTGGCTTGACCAGCAGCAGCCTGGGATCGCGCAAAGAGGTAGCCAGCGTCAAGGCGAGGTTCATGATCTGAGACGGAAGTGCGCGTCAATGCTATTAATGCGTCCTTGACTAGGGCTTCCGAGTGAGCAATCTGCATGGATGGTCGACTCGCAGTGCTATTTGTGCTGGGCCCGGAAGCACTTTGCCGCTGGTCAGAGGATGACTGCTGGCTGGGGCTTGCGGCACCTTCTGATCCATACCCATCATTCTTGGGCTCGAGGTACTTGACAAGGTCTTCCAAATGTCGTTGCCGAGCAGGTTTGTCTTTCTTGTATGGTCCTCGCTTGCGCTTGATACCTGATTCTGGAGTCGGATATACGCAAGGCAGGTCTGCTTTGGTGCAGTTGCGGCAGCCTTCGTGTTCGCGCGTGCATTTGAGCTTGCGTCGTCTGCATCCCAGACATGACGTTCCCGGCTTGTTAACACTTTTCGTTGGGTCCCATCTTGAGTTGTTGGACGATGACCCCAGGAGCTTGTGGACACTGCTCATTGACATTCTGCCGAGTGCATGAGTTGGCCAGAGCAGTCGGAGATCATTCCTGGGTAGTTTACGAGTCCATCACGCGTGGGCAGGGAGATCCATCGCTCTTCCGCGTCTCTGCTACCATTCGATCATATGCCTTTCGCCAGCTGGCTGTGTTTGGCCGTGCCAATGATGCTGACTGCTTGTGGGGGCGAGCTGTTTTCGGTGCAGCCGACCTCTTGTCGTGTCACGAGTAACAGGCCACTGGACCTGCTGTTGAGCCTGTGGAATATACGCGACGGGTGAGTCTGGCACAAAGCTCGTGAAGAAAGTCGGATGATGTTGTGCCAGCAAATGCTCAGCTTTCAAGATGCTGTTCGGAAACGCGCTCGGCTAGCTCGGGTCCATCGTGGCGATGCAAGCACGAGCAGAGTTGGCATGATGGGGAGATATGTGTCCCCGATAATGGCCATTATACTTGGACCGAAGAGTGAGCAATGCAAGCATTACGATGGCCGGGCAACGGGGCAACGAGGCAACGTGCTTTCATCAGGTCAACGGGAACCCGTGGCAACGACGGACAGATGTAAGAGGTTGACAGACTATGCGACATCGAGCTTGATGGCACGATTATGAAGAGCGATAACAATGGAAGAACGAGGGTCTGCAGTTGGAACAAGCTTTACGTTGTATCTCACCGTTCTCACGGAAGGTCCGGTTTCCAATGTTCGGGCCCGATGGTGCCTCGAATTGGTGTGACTTTTCATCATAGCTCATCCAGGTAGACGGCTGGGGCATGCATAATCTTCGGCAGCCCGCTGTATAGACCCAAGTCGCTTCCTGTCTATCTCAACGCCTCTTCATGCTCATTGCTGTCCGTCAGGCATCTACTTCTCATAGACCCACTCGTGCTGAGCGGACTTCCAGCTCTGGACCTCCTCCTTGCTGAACCACAAAGCAATCTCCTTCTGAGCGGATTCGACGGCATCGGATCCGTGGCAGACGTTGCGGCCGACGTCGATGGCGAAGTCACCACGGATGGTGCCTGGCTGCGAGGCGAGTGGGTTGGTGGCACCGAGGATCTGACGGCCGGTCTTGACGACCTCACGGCCCTCCCAGACCATGGCGCAAATTGGACCGCTAGCCATGTCTGTGTTGTATTAGTATCGATCTTCCCTAATTCGTGCCAATGCCTATCGAAACGTACAGGTAACGAGACCCTTGAAAAACGGCTTGTCGCTCAAGTCGGCGTAGTGCTTCTCGAGGTGCTCGGTGGACGCAGTGATGAGCTTGATGGCGGCAAGCTTGAAGCTGGGCGAGGTTTTAGAAGTTGTATTGGAATCTACAAACGCTGCTCTTGACTTACCCACGGCGCTCGAAGCGGGAGATGATCTCGCCGACGATGCCACGCTGCAGACTGTCGTTAGTCTTTTCGCTCGTTGACCGTTGCATTCGCTATGCTCTTCAGCGTGGGTCTAATCGTACCTGGACACCGTCTGGCTTGACAGCGATGAAGCTGTTGGTCTGTCAGTGATGGCTCAACCATGTTCGTGACCCTTGGCTGAGACTCACGTCTGCTCGGAGGTCATTTTGGCTGTTTCTTGCTGTTCCTTTTGACGAAGTACAGTGGTGAGGTAAGCGCGGTCTTTGGCGTTGAGGTATTTGAATATGGGTGGCTCAGGCGGTGTATCTTGGCTCGACATGTCCAGAAGATTTTAAGGTGCCCGCGGTGGGGCATGCAACATGGAACTTGCTGCAGGGGTCGCCAAGAAGAGCTATTGGGACGATTGATCAAATTGTTAGTCGAGGTTCAGGTCGGGTTCGAAGGGGTTCATGTGTTGGGCCCTTTTGGACAGTATTGTAGCGATCAAGGCTACATCACTAGTCAGCATCGCTGTGGAAGGTGTGATCTGTGTATCTTGTCCCGAAAGAATCTGATCGCGCGTCTCGTTACGTTAGTCATTCAAGCTCCCTGGCGCCCCAGAGCGGATCGACGTGTTGGCATTGGCGCTGGGCCGCAGGCTAGCTTCAAGGTGTTCACTTCTGTCCATTTCATCTGGCTGTTGTTCTTGAAGGCCGACAGCATACACATAGAATGCGGGACTTGACGGGCTCGTCCAAGTGCTGGACGAGCATTGCGCTCCTCCTGGTAGCACTGTGCTGCTTCATCACGCCGGCCGGTATGTAATGCAGTGCATGTTGTCAGTGGTCTCGTCAGCAGAATGTATACCACTAACACGGCTCGAAAGTGACTGTCAAGCACGAGAACTTCAAGACTTGCGATCAATCGGGATTCTGTAAACGCAACCGACTCTACGCCGACACCGCCCTTGCGACGTCCAAGTGGGAATCTCCTTACGAGCTGGAACGATCAACAATCAAATTCAACGATGGCATCTTGACCGGTGTCATCAATAAGAAGATTGTCAACACCGACCAGAAGATCCGACTTCCCTTCAAGGTTGCCTTCTACGAATCTGGTGTCGCACGTGTCACGATCGATGAGGAACAAAGGCAAGCTGGCAAGAACAACAAGATCGAGCTGCGCCATGACAGGAAGATTCGAAAAGAGAGATACAATGAGGCTGAGCAATGGGCGATTGTTGGAGGTACCACTATGAGCACAGGGGCAGCCCTTGACAAGGACAGCGAGAAGGGCACGACCAAGGTGAAGTACGGTGTAGGAAGCAAATTCGAAGCCATCATTCGGCACTCCCCCTTCGGTGTTGACTTCGTCCGCGATGGAGATGTTCAAATCAAGTTCAACGAGCGAGGCTTGATGAACGTCGAGCACTGGCGCAAGAAGGTGGACAAGCCGGTCGACGAAAAGACGGAGGGTGATGAAGCAGTCGTTGCGAAGAGCGACAAGGTGGCAGCCGAGGACGAAAGCACATGGTGGGATGAGTCGTTTGGTGGTAATACCGACAGTAAGCCACGAGGACCAGAGGCCGTTGCCCTCGACATCACATTTCCAGGATACGACTTCGTCTATGGCTTGGCTGAGCACGCAACACCACTAAACCTGCGCGAGACCCGTGGCGGCGGAGAAGGCAAATATGATCAGCCTTACCGTCTGTACAACAGTGATGTGTTCGAGTATGAGATGGACAGCCCAATGACGCTCTACGGCTCGATCCCATTTATGCATGCACACAAGAAGGACTCGACAGTCGGCGTCTTCTGGCTAAATGCTGCAGAGACATGGGTTGACATCACGAAATCTTCAACATCTGTTAACCCACTGAGCATGGGTATTGGCAGCAAGACTACGACCAACACCCACTGGTTCAGCGAGTCTGGCTTGCTTGATGTCTTTGTCTTCCTTGGTCCAACGCCTCAGGATGTCATTGGCGCATACACAGAGCTTACGGGTACTCAGCAGCTGCCACAGCAATTCTCCATCGCGTCTCATCAATGCAGATGGAACTACGTGACTGACGAAGATGTCAAGGACGTGGACAGAAAGTTCGACAAACATCGTATCCCATACGATGTTATTTGGCTGGACATTGAGTACACCGACGGTAAGAAGTACTTTACGTGGGACTCCATGACCTTTCCCAACCCTCTTGGCATGCAAAAGCAACTGGACGAACACGAGCGCAAGCTGGTTGCCATCATTGATCCTCACATCAAGAACGAGGGTGGCTATCCCGTCGTTGATGAGCTCAAGTCGAAAGACCTGGCCGTGAAGAACAAGGACAACACCATCTACGAAGGCTGGTGCTGGCCTGGCAGCAGTCATTGGGTTGACTGCTTCAGTCCTGCGGCGCGAAAATGGTGGGCAGGCCTCTTCAAGTACAATAAGTTCACCGGTTCTGCGAAAAACCTGTTTTTGTGGAACGACATGAACGAGCCATCGGTATTCAATGGACCGGAGACCACCATGCCAAAGGACAACATCCATCACGGAGGCTGGGAGCACCGAGACGTCCACAACATCAACGGTATGGCTCTAGTCAATGCCACATACGAAGGACTGCTCGCTCGTGACAAGGAAGAGGAGAAACGCAACGTCAGACCGTTCGTTCTCACCCGTGCTTTCTTCTCTGGCAGCCAGCGACTGGGTGCCATGTGGACCGGCGACAACCAAGCTGAATGGTCGCATTTGGAAGCATCAATCCCAATGGTGCTCAGCATGGGCATCAGCGGCTTTCCAAATGCTGGAGCTGATATTGGTGGATTCTTCGGCAACCCGGAAAAGGATCTGCTTACGAGGTGGTACCAAGCTGGCATTTGGTATCCGTTCATGCGGGCACACGCCCACATCGACACGCGCCGCAGGGAGCCGTATCTGGCAGGCGAGCCTTACACATCGATTATTGCGCAGGCGGTCCGTTTGCGATACAGCTTACTCCCAGCGTGGTACACGGCATTCCATGAGTCGTCGGTGACAGGCGCACCAATCGTGCGACCGAACTACTACGTCTTTCCAGGTGATGAGAAGGGCTTCGCGCTGGACGATCAGCTGTACCTTGGGAGCTTTGGTATCCTTGCCAAGCCGGTCACGAAGAAAGATCAGCCAGGTACCACAGTATACCTCGCAGACAAGGAGAAGTACTTTGACTACTTCGATTACTGGACGTATGAAGGTCCAGGCGAGGTGGCGCTGTCATCGCCTTTGGAGACGATTCCCCTCCTAATGCGCGGCGGCCATATCATCCCACGGCGTGACAGACCGAGACGGAGCTCGGGTTTGATGAAGTACGACCCGATCACACTCGTCGTCGTACTCGGTCACTCAGGCGACGCCGAAGGCACCTTGTACCTTGACGACGGCGAGAGCTTTGACCACCTAGAAGGCGCACAGATCCATCGACGATTTCTGTACCAAGGCTCTACTTCGATGCTCACGAGTGAGGACCTAGCAACGGCCGGCAAGAAGACTAAGGAGTATTTGAAATTGATGGAGAAGGTCCGAGTCGAAAAGGTCATCATCGTTGGTGCGCCGCAGGCTTGGAAGGAGAAGACAGAGGTGGAGGTCAGCGAGGAGCAAGGCGGAGCCGGAAGCAAGAGTGCAGGTGCGAGAAAGGTTCCACTCGACTTCCATGATAAGGAAGAAGGGAGAGCCGCTTGGGCTGTTGTCCGGGATCCCGCAGTGCAGGTTGGATCGGGGTGGAAGATCGCGTTTGCGTGATCACATCAGGCCGCAACGTACGGTGAGAGATTCTGACTGCCGACTGGTAGACGTTGTATAACATGTCAAATACTGGCATATGCATGCATGTCGTGAGGCGTACGAGACGGGAGGGATGCTGTGGCTGTAGTGGCTGCCATGTGCACGCGTAAAGCTGCCTGGGTGCCACGGATTTGGAAAAGGCTTGGCTACGATATCTTGGTACAGGCGGGACGGCCTCTATGCAGCATGAGTCCCAATGGGTCGATTCGCGGTATCTGCATCTGTTCGTCTGTCGTCAGTAGTGACCCCGCGGATCGACTGGACAACCACGCCGATGCCTTTTGCTTGTCGCGAACAGAGGGACCATGTCGTTGCCCTATATCGCTGGCTGGTGGCCCGTGCTCGTACGATCAAGCGATGTCTTTCAAATCTTCCTTCCCCGCCGACGCAACACCTTCCTCCAATCCAAACATTGCATCCACACGCCCTCGTGTCTTCTATATCAGCCATCTGTCTACTATTTCCACGAAACCATGGCACGCGGCCACCGGCTAAAGTCCTGACGGCAGCGCCACAGCACGCGACTCGTGCGTAAAACTGGAATCGGAGCTCCCTCGTGCGTGCTCGGGGCGAAACGTCGCTCCGCTTCCTGAGATTTGGAATCCCGTCCTCGGTCTGCTTCTCACTCATGCAACCCCCACCGGCCCAAGGTCTACCACTCTATGGTCAGGCCAATGGTATTGCCGATGGTTTCATTTGGCCCTGCCTTCCTGCGCTGCGCTGCGCTGTACTCTTTATTTGACGTCTCAACGCCCACTGAGCACTCGCAGCTGTCAGGTATTTGTCAAAATCATGACGGCCTCAGCTTTGTCATTGTGCGGGATGGTACGTGAGATGGCTGTATCAGGTAAAAGCTTCCTATGCTTCGTCCTTCGTGCAGCCGTCCTGGAGTAGCATGGCTTTGAGCACGCTTTTTTTGTTGCAAATCATGTTTGTCCCGTCCATGGGGTTGCATCACGATTATGCCGTACATGAGTGGTACGTTGGCCTGACCGATGTCTTATCGTGCTGTCGCTTCACCGCAAGTACAACAGCTTCTGCAAAGGATTGAGCTGAGAGCAGGGAGAGAACGTCTTTTCTCGAAATAAGCGGTAGGGATGGTATACTGAGGATTCCGACGATTGCATCACTACCTTGGAAATATTTGCATTGCTGTGTTGACGCACACTATATCAATCATGACATCGGCCGCCACTGGAAGAAGTTGCTCAAACACAACCACCACGGACAGCAACATGCAAAACAACAACAGGCGTAAAGCCTCAAGCATTGCTTCGACAACCAGCTCATCAAGCTCGACATCAGCAACATCACACCCTTACCTGGGCAACCAGCAAATCAATGCCATTGAGTCGTGGAAGACATCAGTGCCAACCAAGTCGACGAGGCCACAAGGCAGGCCGGATGAGGACCCAGTCATCCAGGCATATCTCCAAACCAAGATGGCACTATTCCAGAGCATGCAAAGCGCCCACACCCAGAAGGTCACGGCACCAACCCGGAATCATCGATGACGGCCACGAGGCTATGCAGGTGTCCTTCCACAATGGGTTCGCGGGTGCTACCGCGATGACTGAAAACGTGCTCAGTGTCACTGAATCACCTCACATGAGCCGCAGCCAAGCGAGGTTTCACGAAGACAGCTGGGGTCCGTGATATGAACTGGATTAATACTTGACTCAACGATGGTGTGGAATAATCATATACCGTGGAGAGCACGACTATCCGATCAGGGTTATCTGCAATACGCTGCATCGGGACCTGGAGCTCCTGCACTTTCATATGCACTTTCTCACTGCAACAACGAAAGCCGTCTTCCAGTCCCGGTCGAGACACACCAGGACAGCAAACAATAATGCCGCTGCAAGACCTGACAGGTAGTCCGTGAGAGGCTATACCATTGCCGGGGACTACCAAACTCTAAACGCACCCGAGCCTCTGGGAGATGTGATGATGGACTTTGCACTTCACCCCACTGGACTACTCCGCATTGAAGGCTCCAGATTCCTTCAATTCTGATGATTTCCAACGCACCGGAATCTCACTTTTCTGACCTCGAAAATGTAGTTTGGTACCATGCCATCATTGCCAAAATGCTTCACCGCACCTCTCTGTGTGCTCAATCCCCTCAAGATGCGTCGCTCGAGAATACGGCGATGATACCTTATGGCAGCGACTTGGCCCATAATGATCAGGAGAGGTTTCAGAGAGGACTACGACGACAGTATCCCGATCAACGAGCAGCCAACCTCTGCCACAGCAGTCCATTTTGGCGCCGGCGACATCGGATGGACAGCATTTGGACCTTCCATTGGACTTTCTCTCCTCGCTACTGTTATCGTGGTACTGCGATGGTACACGCGAGCGAGACTGGTGCGGATTGTTGGACTGGACGACTGGGTGATTCTCATATCTCTGGTAAGTGCGTCACGAAGCATCCGAAGCACTTTGGATCATCCAGCTGACAGCCACCTCAGCTCCTATGCTGGGTTATCACCGCCTCAATCGGCGTCGCAATCTTCGCGGGCATCGGCAAATATCACACTGGACCAGGCGCCATCAACACGATTCTCATAGTCAAACTCATCATCGTTGTGAACACGGTCTGGGCAACTACTGTGAATATCACAAAGGCCTCCATCCTGGTGCAATACCTCCGCGTCTTCAACGACCGCATCATACGGATATGCTGCTGGATCCTCATGGCGGCTCTACTCCCAGCAACCTGCTGGGGTGTCTTTGGAGGAATCTTCTTGTGTTCACCCACGGCCAAGCTCTGGAACGTTCAGCTCCCAGGTCATTGCAGGAATGCCCAGACTTACTGGGCGAGTGTTGCAGGCGTCAATATCGGCTTGGACTTTCTGACGTTGGTGTTACCGATCCCGGTCATTGGAGGACTCCATCTTCCACGAAAGCAGAAGTTCCTGACCATCCTGGTATTCATTCTCGGCTTCATGGTATGTGGGGTCTCGTGCGTGAGGTTAGGAACCGTGATTGCCACGGCAGACTTGGGAGATCCAGTCAAGTCCGGAATCTGGGCTGTCACTTGGAGCGCCGTGGAAGCAAATGTCGGCGTCATCTGCGCCTCGCTACTGGCACTAAAAGCTTTCATCGTCAAACTTTTCCCAAGTCTCATGGAGGAATCTCGACTCCCAAGGCATCAGATGCGATTACCGGAGGTTGCATCTGCGGGTACGATATGGAATCCAGGTGACTCGGAAGTCCCCACACCTGGTTGCTCTGGAACTGCTAGCTGGGCCCCTACGCCGAACTCTGTGAGGAATAGCAGTTTCAGTGCGGCGAATTTGCTGTATATGATGAAGGTGGAGAGCGTGCCAGAGGATCAGCGGTTGGGTGCTACGCCGAATGAGATTCTGGTCCGGGGAAATACGGTGGGATTGAGGAGTTTTTGAGGAGTGATCCGAGGGAGCAGGGAAGGGGTGGGAGTCGAGAGCGAGGTGACTAGTAGCGACTGTGAACTCACTTTTCATCGAGCTTAATCACATGCGAAAGCTGCTCCGCTATACATTACTTTGAACAGCGCGGTTCACAAAACTTCTACTTGTCAAAAAAATTCATTCGGTTCAGGATTGCTCACTTCATCAGAAACCACCACATGTGCGCGATCATCTCAGTTCTGGCCACACTGAATACCATGGCTGTCATCCACGCTGAAGGGCTTGCCGCGGAGAGAGAGTCTTCGGCTTTACAGGGCTTCGAGAAGAAATTCTGGCACAGTATACTGAGCAACATGCCAATCGAACGCCGGGTGGACGACTTCGAGGGCCAGTTGAGCAGCTCGTGAGGTACTGCAAGTCAGTCCGACCTTCAAGAAGACCATCATGGAGTTTCCCAAGACGCAAAGGCTTGTACGCTCGGCAGCTGCAGAAGTATTCGGCACTTTTGAGCAGCTGCAGAACATACTGCACTATCACGCGGCCCGGAATACAAACGCCTACACTTTCGCAAGATTGCTAGATACTCCCGTAGAGAGCCTCTTCGTGTTGCAGCGTGTGAATCATACCCTCAAGAATACCATAGCGGACTCGAAGAATCTTCGGCAGTACATGTTCCTGGAGTCCCAAGATCGTGGTTTCGTCCGCTCAGATCTCCAGCGTATTCAGTCGTTCTGGTGGTTGAAGAACAGTCTCGAAGGTAACCCGCTATTTCTGCGTGATCAAGCCAACATCGAGGATGGGACACTGGTGCTGCCTGTACGTCGTATCGGACAAGATATGACGAGCTCTGCCATTTAGGAACGTGTGTATGGTCACTGCTATGAAATCCCCCCACACATCAACACAAAGCCGAGTTCTGGTTGCAGTCAGAGGCATCTTGGTGGCAAATGAAAACTTTCCGTGCGGCGACCAAAGGCAAAGCCGTGATCCAGCAGCGCTTCAGCATCGAAAAGCCTAGACGGAACCATCGACCCCCGCACGAATACACGGTCGAGTAAATTATCAGCGATGCTTGGACGCTGGAAGAAATATGGGAGCGCTACAACGACTCGGTCATCAAAGATGCCAGCGAGCACAAGACGCTGATGCTGCGGCAAGGCGAGATCGGATTGATGCAGAGAGTAGTATCAATGCGCTACAAGTTCGCAAACAGGCTTGATGAGTATGAGAAGTATGAGCTGGACAAGAAGGGAGCATGCTTCAACTGTCGTGAGCCGGGCCATCAGTCTCGAGACGCGACACACATTCTGTCGCTCTTACCGGATCGCTTTGCATTTGGAGATGTGCAGACCGAGACGCCTTGGACGAAGTAGTGTGGCTTCAAGCTTGAGCCTGGTTATGATAGCTACGCTGGTCCTATGAACAATGAGCAGAGACAGCGGTACAATGATATGGCGATAAGTAGGATGAAGCTTTTCGGGTTGCGGAGTGGCAAAGACTGCACGAACGTGACAAAGACCATGATTGACTTGTTCTCCCTGCTGAACAAGTAGATCTCAAATTCTATGCCACTCTTCATATGCGTTCTATCATCACAGACCCTTCCAATTGGTTCCACGCTCTTGCGCCTGCTCTTCCATCTCCTTGTCCCAAGCGACCTACCAAGCCGCCACTGCCGACCCTAAGACTACAGACCATCGTCCCTGCGGAGGTGCTCACACCCACCATTTGTCCTCAACGGGGAAGAGTCCTCCCTATCCTTGGGAGCCTCCACGTAGCCAAGATCGAGACGTGGCCCGGGACAGCGACTGACCATTGGGAGGCCCTTGTGGACCGCTTGGGAAGTAATTCAAGCCTCTTGGGCCTCATTGGATCCTTGTCCTTCAGTATAACTACTGACGACAAAACAAGAGCTCTGGAGGTTTGGCCGTTGGGATGTTAGCTGTTGTCGCTCAGGAGTTGTGTCAGGAGACGTCATGCTCGGTGCGTCCTGGCTGCACCTCGATGCTATCGCCTGAAAGTTTCTACATGTCGGTCTTCGTGTGCTTATCTGGTCTGTCAAGTGAACAGTAGGGGAAGGTAGACTTCTCGTTGCCGGTGAGGCTCTGCTGGCTTTCAGCAGACAAGCTATGAGCAGTGCCAGACCAGATGGATGAAGCTGGCATGATATTAGTTATCTCTGTGAAGAGCAGATTTAATAGCTTCAAGTGTCATTTGAGAGCCTGTCGAAAAGTGTAGATCACAGCCAGTATCATCTCTCCATTCCATGACACCTACAGCGTCAGCATTTCCTTGCGCAGCCGCCTCACGCCCCTGCCTTCTCTACTTCCCATTGTCTTTATGCGCAGCCTTCCATGCCTCCGCTCCAGGTCCAACACAAGCCGTCTTAAATTTAGCTTCCGGGCGGGGTAGCCCACTCGCCCATCTGCCGGCGCCGCGGTGATGGAAGTTCTCTGTGTCCTTGTGGGCGGCCACGTAAATGCGGTCAAAGTATCGTATCTCTTCGTCCTCCGAGACTTGGGGCGCCTTCATTGACGACTTATTCGTGGCGTTAGCTTTGGTCTTCGTTGGCGGTTCGTCCTTATAATCGTCCTCGGCCTCGGGAATATCAGCCATCTTCGCTGATGGCCTTGAATCCTTTCCGGGCTTGCTTTTGATCTTTTGCATAGGTGCGTCATCTGGCATGTCTTTGCTGTGTCGCTCGTCTCCATCGTCTTCTTCTTCTGGTCCTTTGTCGCTCTTAGGCTCTTCCTCGATCGAGCCCGGAAATTTGGCTTTGCTAACCCTCCGAGAAGCACGTTGGCTGGTGGTGGCAGTCATTGTCGCTCTCGTTGACTTCTTGATCGCGCGGGCAATGCCCTTCTTCTCTGGTTTGGAGGCTTTGTCGTTCATGTTCGTATGTCTATGAGCGGGTGATGATCAGTCCTGTACTTCCTTGTGGTCGGCTTTTGTAGATGTTGACTAGATCTGGATAAAGGTCGAGCTTGGGGCAGTCTTGAAGCAAACAGATCACTGTAATTCTCTGTCGCGGCAATGCTGGTGCTTCCATGTCCCCTCGAAATACATCAAATGCAGAAAGATCCACCAGCCACCAGCCCGTCGGCGACGACCTGACCGACGGAGCGCGAATTTCGAGCTGAGTCAAGGAGTTAGCTTAAAAACATGCCACTCAGCGTATTCTCGCCCTTTCACCCAAGCAGAGAGGTCGTGGAATGCCAAGTCGATTCCCAAAGCAGGAATCTAACGCAGATCGACCACTAGATTGAGTCGAATACCTTCCAATCAACCATGCTGACTGTAGCGTCGACGCTCTGTGACGAGGCCTCATCTGTTGCCGCTTTGCCCGAGAGTGGCTCAATAGCTTCAGCAGAGCACGAATGCCACTGGCGAAGATGGTGGGCTTTAGCATGGGATATCGTGAACGACGTTCCGTCTGGCTTCTTAGGTGGGTTTGACAACCTATGTGGTTGGAGGCACCAGAAGGTAATCAAGGACGATGATTCCAGCTGCTGATTACGGTCTTTAGTGGGCGCGTCGGTGCTGCGATCGTGGTCGAGGATCTTGTTCGTACTTGACGATGGAGACAATTCGGGATATCGTTGTGCGGTCAAGTAAGAAACAACCGAGCGGGAATGAAGGCCTGTGCTGACGGCAAGAAAGGTCGGGATCAGGCTCCTGTGGAATTACCAAGTGGGCGCTTCGTGGCGCTGAATCAGTGCCGACTGAATCTAAGCTTCAAAAATTTATGTCCCTTGCACTTCATGCTTGGAAACGTGCTCTTATCCACTTTCAGCACCTGCCAATGCTCTGTACTCCTGCCCTTAGTCCTTAAACGCCACGCTTGTGCGCATCATTTTGTACACTCATGCCATGGGAAATCGTCTTCACAACCACTACCTCTTCTTCTTCCTGTTCTTACTCGATTCTGTTCTCACGTCAGCACCTATTCCCGAGCCCCGTTCCTTTCAGATACTCACGTTCAGCCGTCTTCTTCTTCTTCGGCGCACCCTTTCCTCTTGACTTGGCAATCTGAATATGCTCTAACCGATCCTCCTCGAAATCATCGTACAGCTCCTTTCCAGGATATAGCCTCTTCAGATCTGTGAATGTCGCGACTCGTCGAGGGTAGTAGGCCGCAAGAGAGGGTCCCCGTAATCGTTGGCGCAGGACTGTGTTGCCGAGTTTCGCGTTTGTCGGGTTGAAGGTCGTGTTGAAGATGCGGCATTGCGTTTTGAGGAGATCGAGGATCCGCGAGCGTGGGACGGACATGATTGGTATGGGTGGGTGGAGGGAGTGAGGATTCGGTGGTCGGTGGCAGTGACAGTGGTGATGTCGATGTCGGCGGGAGCGGGAGTGCCAAGAATGTCACAGCTCCGCACTAGTGTGGGCGCTCTGTCATCCTGCTTCGCTTTCAATTGTCTTCGTCTCCTTCTCGACAACAAGATTGCCATCGCATATTGCGTAATCTGCCGGCAGCACACTCTTACACAACAACGTAAATCGCTCATCTGTGGCGGCTCATCGCGTCGCTGTTCATCCTTTCGCAACAGTGCCGAGGAGAGCTCAAACCAGACAATATGTCGACATCAGCATATAACGACCGCAAGCGAAGCCCTAGAAGCGAGCGCGACCGAGATCGAAGCCCCCTCAACGACCGCAACCAAGATCAAGGACGAGGCTACAATGGCGACCCCGATCGCAGTGACAAGCGCCGCAGGGAGGATCAAGACAAGGATTGGGACAACAAGCGCCGCCGCGAGAATCAAGACAATGGCCGTAATAACAAGCGCCGCCACGACGACCAAGATGATGCTCGGGATAATAAGCGTTCCAAGCAAGATCACCGGGACAATCGCAGTCACCGCCCACAGCAATCTCAAGACGACCAATTCCGCAACAGGAACAAGAAGCAAGAGCATCGCAAAGATGGTGGGAAAGAGCGTACGCCGGCCCAAGTCGATGTGATCAAGGAAGAAAACAGACGATTGCGATCGGAACTGCAGGCGCTCAAGGAATGCATCGCAGCTGGCGAAATCAGCGCTCAGAACGGCAGCACCACTTCTGCTCAGCTGTCTCACAGCGATGCCGTAGCTAAGCTACCAGCACCCGAAGAGATACTCACCGACGTTGCGCTCTACACGCCCTTTACAGTCTCGAAAGGATTTCCTCAGCTGCCGCCTGTCGCCAGCGAGAAGCTACGGTCTGCGGTCTTCAAGCACAAATCAATCTATTCGCAGCATCGGGACGGCGGAGATGGTATCGTCACGTACGAGAAGCTTGAGTACCTTGGTGACGCATACCTCGAACTATTCGCATCCCGCCTGATCTACCACCGCTTTCCAAACTTGTCCGCAGGTCACATGTCCCGCGATCGAGAGACATTGGTGAAGAACGAAACGCTCGCCCAGTTCTCGAGAGCCTACGGCTTCGACGCGAAGGTCGAGGTGGACAAGAGCGTCAAAACCCAGATGGAGCAAGACAAGGCAAATAAAGGCTTCAATAAAGTCCTCGGCGACGTATTCGAGGCTTACGTTGCTGCTGTCTGTTTAAGCCATGAGGATGGCTTTGCTGCTGCTGAGAAATGGCTGACCGCGCTCTGGGCACCAAAGATCATAGAGCTGTATCATGCTCACAGGACCCTCATCCATCCAGATGACGCCGATCCTCTCACCCTCTTCGACCCAAATGCCACTGAAGAACTTTCGCGCCGCCTCGGCAGCGGCAAAGGCTGCAAGCTCGACTACACACCCGTCACCACCATTGAGATGAAAGGCGATCAGCTTGGTCAAAACTTGTGGATCGTACAACTCCGCCTTACTGGGTACGGCCACACATCCAGGCTCCTCGCCACAGCCAAAGGTGCGAATCAGAAGGAAGCCAAGGCGTGGGCGGCTATCAAGGCTATGCATGGTGAGACCAAGTCCGTCATCGAAGAGTGTGAGGTTAAGTGCCAAGCGGCCAAATCACGGCGCATCGCGCAGAAGGAAATGGAGAAGGAGAGTCAAGACAAGCAGCCGAGCGACTCGGTGAAGACGCAATCTTAGTCGGGTGCCTCTTCGACCGAGTCGCTTGCGCCAAAGGTCGGAATGACTCACGGAAGTGGGGCGGATACCAGCGAGACGCTCAATTCAAGACTTCTGGGTCTTTTTGGGGGTCCGATACGTATGAAATAAGACGTGCCTCGAGATCGGGTCCCGAGTCTCGAGAAGCAGACTGCTGCCAAATGGCAAGGTTGCAACTTTTGGTTCCCCCAAGACTAGAGCTGAGCGCTATGGAAGAGCCTGTTATCTCACGGCACAACGGAAGTGTCTTTAAGTGTACGTTCGCCGAACGTGGCGACTTGCTATCAATGCAATTCATTTCTTCATCTAGCCATGTCTCGGCCGCCCAGCAAGTATACGCTGGTGCGTAGAGTTGGGAACAAACCCCCTTTAGAGTGCTACAATCAATGTAACATGGCTGCTTCGTTGGCTTAGCAACAACGCAACTTCGTCAACGTCGAGGAGTATGGCCTATCGATGCACGGTCGTCTTTGGTACACGCTTCGCTGCGGACGACATGTGTGCGATGTCGAAAGGACAAGATGGTGATATGTTATGCTCTTGAGAAGCTTGAGGATGATCATATGTCAGAAGGAAATGGCCTGAACACATCGTCGCACCAAGACGCCTCATAACCCCTTTGTACAAGTATGATCGCCTGGCATGGCACGAACGAGGGCTTGTGTGTAGCTCTACATTGGGAGGAATCTGCAGTGTCGCTTGAGGAGACTGGCGAGAGTTTGCTTGGACACCAGTCAAAATATGACCGAGCTGACCAACCGCCACGGTAGATTTCGACCTGGTAAGACGGCGCGTCCTGCTTGCGCAGGACATGGCCGAGGACGACACTGCTTCGGTGCGTTAGCGTGGATGGACAATCTCTTGCTGCACATCTTACGAACCATGCCTGGTGGCCATCATGCGAAATGGGCTGATAGCTCGCGTGTCTTGATCAAAGCATATGCCAAGTCCCCGTGACTGGCCGCTGAACATCTCACCGACATCTTGTAAGTGGACTAATCCCTTCTGTGTGTACGCTGGGCGAGCCATGCCACACAATTCGTAGCGCTAGACGGGACAAGAGCCCGTAATTCTGCCTTTCGCCTGAGTCTTTTTTGAATTGGACATCGAACTTCGGCGTTCGTGTCAAATGTCGTTCGAGTCGATGCACACAAGAATGCATGCATGTTCCTCCTAATCAGACGCGTCGGGCCAGAGAGTGCGGCAGCCGCTGCTGACTGGCGAGAGGACCAGCACCATTTTAGCGCCTCAGCGTCGGAATGGCTTGACTTGAGCTCGTGCTCGTAGGAGTGATCTGGGCAGTTTGTTGGTGTCTCTTCGTACTCGATGGCGACATTGTTGATGGTCTCAATCGTACGGTCCGCTGGGTCTTGTACTCGCTCGCATGCGCAACCTCGACGCGTTACGCTTTTGTAATACCAAGAATCACTACCCGTGACAGGACCGGAGGGCACCGAAGCGCATGACAAATCTCTGAAGTCATCGACCACTGTGGACAGAGACTCGTCTTGGTGAGTGTTCGCACTTGATGTCGTGCGGCCGAGAGTGAGTCGTCTCCTGAGTTCATGCAGTACAGGTTTGTGATGTTCGACAGCCTCCGAATTGCCGATCATCGCATCCGTCATCATCAGAGCCTCGACGGAGTGGACCAATCGCGTAAGATCGTAGTTCTCGATATCAATAGTGCCCAAAGTGCGCATGGCAAAGCCGCGTAGCTCCAAGACTTGTACCGTAGGTCGACAATGCATATTGATCATGTCCCATGATCCTTGCGTGATACTGTCCAAATTCATTTTGCAGAAAAGCCACGATGTGAGCAGCAGTGGATCAACCAAGCTCTCGCTGTTCCAGAGCCGGCAGTCTTTTATGATCAGACAGTTTTCCGATATGGCACCAGATTCCGCTTCGATATGAGCGTGGGTCTTCAGATGATCGCCTAGAGTTCGCACAAGCATGACTTTGTCGCAACTGCTGCAGCGCACCGTTCGTGTCAGCCGACAGTGTGTCTCATCTTCGTGCCGATTTCTGTGATCTTTGCGGGAGAACGTCTTGGAGCAATCCTTGCATGCGAAAATTTGTCCTTCATGTATTGTTCTGACGTGACGATTGAGGCTCTTCCTCAAAGGATAGTTTCGGCTACAGCCCGCCACGGAGCAGAAGTGTCGAGCGGTACTCAAAGCCATGGTAATGCTTCCGATTGTAGAGCGAAGTACTTCTCGATGGCTTGCCATGCTACGCCCAAACTGCGATCGGTGAGGGGACTGAGCGATAATGTTGCTAGTTGATCCTCGCCCTTAGCTCGAAGTTCAGTCGATCGAGTGGCATGATCACAACAGCGAGCAAGGATTTGCAGAATATCAAATCTTATGGTCAGAAGTGAATTATTTGCAAACGATGCGTGAGACTTGCAGAAAGGGACTGGCTGAGGGTTTTCTACCACTTGTCGTTATACTCACCGTGCCGGACACTCCTCAGCCCGCCTCACTCTTTGGAGAGTTTGATCACCGTACTAAGATCTCGGACCCGGCTACCGGTAGCAAAACGGAGGTACTATTGTGCAGCCGAGCAAGGCTGTGCTCCTCAAGGAGCGTTACGACCGGTGGCGTGAAGAAGCATAGAAGCATACACCGCGTCAGTTCTCCTACAAAGATCTGCAGGATTCTGCACATTCTGTCGCTGGGCTGTATAATGTAGCACCGGACGGACTCTGTTGTCCTCGGCAGCGAGCTGGTGTTGCAGAGATCGACCGGCATTCTCAAAGCGAATGCGCCCTGTGATATGCCTTGTTTGGAGGACAGGGCGATGATGACTGGGTCCGGGCTACTGACAGGCAAAACCGCATCATAGGCTCGAGAGTTTCGCTAGGCTGCATGTACATGGTTGGGTTCATGCAAGTTTGACGAATATCTGGTCGCCAGGAATCAGTGACCGATCATATGCCATGTCTCGGATTCGCACCTTCCTCTTTGGGTTAGACTCTGGAGGCGACTTGCGCACGACCAAGTTGCCTTCTTCCTGTTGATCACGTCTAGCCGCGATACGCGCTGAGCATCACCGGCGAGTAGAGAAAAGACACGATGCCTGTGATGGAAAGCGGAGCGGGCAGGGGCGTAAGCCATACAACGCAGAGGGCGAGGACTTTGATTCGAGGCAGTGTACGAACATGACAGCAGGCAGTGCGCGAGTTGTCATGTCGATGTTTCCGGCGCTCTTCAGTGTTTTTCTAATGCCGAGGGTCTGAGTTCTGGCACGATATCACGCTCCGACAGTTCTCTGACTCGCCCTCTCTAACCTCGTCTCCTTCTCGCTCATCACCAAGTATACCACCGTCCAGATCCCATCCTTGACCATGTCGTGTTGCCTGCACAAATATCGATTCTCGACGAGCGTTCCAGGTGACTTGCCGCGACAGGAGCTTGTACCATTTGCCCACATTCGAGAACAACTTTCGGTAGCCGCTCGTTGCCACTCCATCCACGATCTGATCGCTGTTGTCGCCCACTACGCGTATGTAGTCGATATTCTGTATGCTCTGTCGAGCTGCTACGCTCAGGGATTGCAGCCATTGATTGCACAGGCAGATGTTGCTGATTACGAAGGCGGTGCTGGGGCCGTAGAGAGATCGTGAAGTCGTCTGTCTGGTAGCGCCATCGACTTGTAGCTGCGGTAGAGGGCGGTATGTACGGTCGATGGTGACGGTGTCTGGAGTGGTGAGGGTGTAGTGGAGGACACTCTCCCTAAGTTCTTGCGGTAAAGTCTGTACGCGACGGGCGAGCTCTGTTGTCGCGGCCATTGCGGCTGATTGTCCTGTATATCTGAAAAATGTGATAATAGCGACAATGCGAGAAGGTGGAAGCGCGTTCTTTGCTTGTTCCGTGCTGGATCAAGATTGCTTGAAGACGGAGAGGGCATCGGATCGGCTTACATATTGTGCTGCATTTGCTTTACGCCGGCTTCAAGGCCATCAGGAGGGCAAAAAGTCGCAACAACACAACCCAACGTCCTACCTTGACACAACCACATCGAGGAGTTGCTCCTTGCTCATGTGTACTTCAAAAATCGATCAAGACCGTTATGGGTACCTTCGTTGTGGTTTCGTGAAGCCGGAGCAAAAAGATCCAGCATCACCGCGGATAACTTCAGGGATTGAAGAGATCTCCGGCAGGCGATTCCACAACAAGAAGTGCACAAGCTGGGCACAGTCAAGCAGCATAGTGGGACCTTTTCCCTTGCCGCGATCTATAGACCAAAATTTGGCAAAAAAGTAAGGCGATCTGGACTACAGATCGAAGTACCTTGGTACTTATCAGCCTGGCGAGTTATGTTAGCGAATTTTGCTTGTCTGGTGGACAAGCGACACAGCGAGCGGAGCAGCGGCAGCAGCAGAGCAATCTATTCCTAAAGTTAGCAGCTAAGTTAGTACGTTTCGATATCAGTGGGTTAGCTCGTCGGTCAATCATTAGGGGAAGTATCATGCAGCAGGGAGGCAGTATTATATGTCAACGAATGTTATCGACTTTGCTCATTGAGCCAGATCAGTTGGATAGATCTTGTTATTTGTTGTAGACGCACTTCGATAATGCGTATATGTACCTAAAAATTGTAAGCGGGCTACTTGGTTGTAGGAACTTCGTTTTCCTCGACATGCTATATCTTTCGCTGTGGGCCGTGGACGAACATCCGCCCACTTGGAGACTCAAGAGTACGATCTAGGCAACCTCCGCATCCACTTTTTGCAAACGTTGACAGTGTTGTTGTTGAGTTATCCGTGGTAGGCCTTATTGGTGAGCTGTACAGCAAGCTGAAGGTACGCCGCGGAGTGGCTCGGGAGTGCATAGACGCCAGCAGCAGTATTGTTGAAAGTGGTGCGCCGATGAGATCGCTGCACGACATCACATACACAGCAAACAACACCGTCCACCGTAACAAACAATCCTCCATCGCGCCGCAGAGCTCCAACATGATCACAATGGGCTGTTGGGACACCATCAAGGCGCGCTCGAAGTCCTGCTTCTTTTCTGTGTACGACAAGCATTACAAGTTCACCCTGGGCGCGATGGTGCTACTGTTGCTGGCCTTGCTGGTGACGCTCCTCGGTGCGACTTCCTCTCGCAGTGTGAGGTCACGCAGGCATTTGATGAGCTGACATCGGTGGTATAGCCTACATCAACCAGAAGATCGTTCCGCCTCCTTCACCGATCACCGATACTGCCACCGCCATGGCATGAGATCGAAGCATTGGGATAGCAGCAGAGGGATGATGGGAAGGGGAGCCGCGTGAAAGGCGCGAAGATAGCACACTATATCGCGCAATCATCCCCATTCGACCTTTCAGGTCTAGGCCACGACCGCATCCTCATCATGTCCAAGATACAACGACACCTCCGCAGCGCAAAGAGTGGACTTGAGCGCACAATCGTGACAATGCCACCAGCCGGGGCAGCAATCATCAAGGTCAATGGCCACGAAACTCAGACCGCGACGATCCCGATGTCGAATGAGCCACGGAAGCGAGAACTTCTTCGGCGGTGGCCCAGCCAGCAAAGAGATCTTCTAGACCAGACATGAGCACGTTGCGCAGACGGTATCAGAGGCCAGCACGAGGAAGAGGAAGACGATGAGCAGACAACACCGCAGCCAGAGGAATAGAAAGATCAAGGGCCGGGCACACCATGTTGACGGCGAGGGGAGCCACACGGAGCGTGGGCCAGAGACGGGGGCTGCCACTGTAACGTGTCCGAGCTTTGCAGACGGTTGCTTGTAGCCACAATAGGCGGAGCTGCTCTGATGCTCGCAATCTCACGGAGGACATCGGAGCAGAGCAAGACAATTGTTGCTCGGATGCCCAATACAACCAACAGGCCAGGACCAGATCGTCAGCGCAAAGTCGTGTCCGCAACGTGGTCATGCAAGCAGACCATACAAGAGCAGCTCAACCCAAGCAGCAGTCTGACGGCGAGCTCGTATCAAATCGTGGCCAATGTTTGCAAGACAGCGGCGGGAAGCCCAGTCAGGCGATACGATGTCCAGGCTCTATAACAAGCTGCCGCTGCCACCACGAAGCCATTCGTGGAAAGATTTCAGCCTATACTTGACTTCATCGCGCTCTGCCTGGGGGGAATAGTGGACCTTCGACCTCCCCGAAAGTGGCAATGACTCTGCCCCTTTGATAATGACCTAGCAGCTCGCGGCAGATGCCGGCAGGACAGCGCGCTGCAAAGGGAGAGCCACCCTAACCAGGAATGCCGAAGACGCAGCCAGACGCACGTAGCCAGCTGGTGCAGAGATTAGGCTATCGCCAGCCTGTGTGCAGACAGCTACGCGCAACCAGTAGACAAAGAGCCAAAGCAAACGCGCAAGCATGCCTCAGATTGTGGGTTGCACATCTGAAGCGAAGGGCATTCAGCGGTCGCAAGTTGGCAGTTAAAAAGGCATTGGGGGACCTGGAAAGAGCATGGCACGATGAGTCCTGCGATGAGTGGGGTCAATATGCTGTCCTCTGATAAGTGACGCGGCAGTTTTTAAGGAGCCTCGGTCGTCTGAAGGGCCACACAACATGGTGCTTATCGCTTGAAGAGACGTGCTCAATGAGAACCAAGACTGCAGTGGATGAGCGGCGTAACGATACGGATTTGCCGACCATGGAAGGCTGTCGAAATGGTTGACATGAGAGCGGCTGGTTCGCCCGAAGACGAGGTGCATATCTGTCAACCAGAGAAGAACATGCAGTCGGGACCGCCAGAGATCTTTCTAGCATACGATCTGAGTACCACACTGGGTAGAGCCAATGATAGGGCGCGTTGGTGCTGGAAAATTCGAAGCGCAGGCCGCTCCCAGCAATGCGAGAGAACCAGGCAGACCGTTCGCAGGACAGGATGGTGCCGGCATTGTGTCCACAATGAGAACTGGTCACAGCACAGAACGAGCACAGATACGTAACAAACGCCAGCTGTGCTCCGAAATTCCGGTCAAGGGATTTGCACTTCCAGCGTACGAACGGCGCCCGGCGTTGCATTCGGCTGATATTATCATGACTTGGCTACCGGTATTGGACCGCATTCGTCTTGGCCAGCCATGCAACGTTTGCCTCGGACTAGCCTCGGATTTGGCTTCATTCTTGGCCTTATGAGACGCAAGGAACCATGTTCGGACTTGGAGAGCTGAAGCGGAGTTCCCGCATTTAATCTTGTCTGGGAAGGACGATACGGACAATCAACTTGAAGTAGACGACCCGCGGCGTGGTGTGTCAGAATAGGCATATCTTGCTTAAATACGCACAAGATGGTCCTGCGAATTGACCATGCTGCCGTCCATGAAGTCCATAACGATCGGGCTGCTCAGTATCTGGAACCGCGGCCCAACCTCTGGCTTGAAAATCGTGATTCCGGCAAAGAATAGAGATGGTGTAGTATCCGTCAGAAGGCTGTTCTGCTCCGTGGATCGAGTTCAGGACGGCGACTTGGTACTCTCAGATCTCGTGAAATGGCTCGCCGAAGTATGTCGTGTGGCGCAGATCCAGTACTTCGGTCTCTCATGAGGCGCACTCGTTCGACAGAGGGCACACAGAGATGGCCAAAAGAGAGCAATCAGGGCGCTGAGCGGCCTGTACCTCGAAAAGTCATGGAATCCGTCCAGGTTGCGAGAGACCGTTCGCTCTAACCGACCCCGCCAGATTGACTCTCTTTTCGACAGCGAAGCTGTTTTTCAAACGTTGACGGCTACTGGGTTGCTGAAGCCCAGGCAGCATCAGAGACCCTCGTGCGGCCGGCATGATATTTCTCGCTCTGCGAAGAAGATCAAGATGTTCCAACACCAGGAAAATCGTAGCAGATCACAGAACCTGGTCAGCTTGGCGTGAAAGTGGAGCTGAGCCTGTACCTCGGTTATCAATACAAGGCACACTCCAGTGCAGCGTTGCTGTAACACAGCACTCAGACAGCACTCAGATCACGTTGCCTGGTCTAGCAACCCGGCGGTGTCCTGATATTGTCATCGCCAGCATTTGATGTCGCACGGTGCCAAACTGATTGCAGTATGTCTTTGGCAGCCTCAGACCGACCGCGGGATCGACGACGTTGAGCCATTGCAGTGCGCTCAGGACAGTGGGTAGCGTGCGGATGCTTTTGTGTCTGTTCGATGTGCATGACCATCGCTCGCGTCGACTGGCCCCTTCACCTCTGAGTGGTCCAAGGCTCAATCATGACACCGGGTTGGCGCTCAGCTCTTCATGTTTGGCCATGATTACACTCCCGTAGCAAGTCTATCTTCAGCTGAAGCACATGGTTGGTCATGTTCTATCTGGAGAACAGACTGGCCAGCCGCTTGGCCTTATCCTCGGCTCGCCTGCGATTGCCGACTCTTCTCCTGTCTCTTAGTCTTGCAGTCCCTCAGGGCGAGATCATCTTTCGGTTTGAGGCTTGCTCGCGGTCTCTGTGGACCAACCAGACGCGGGAGTACCGATCGGTCAGGAATAGCTCGGCAGTCTCGTTCACGGGCCATTCTGACGCATGCGTGTGTATGCCCGGCACTTGCCATGCGGTCGTCCACACTGTGATCGGCGTGGCATCCGCAGTCGACATCGTCTTGTTGTTGTCATTGTTATTGTCGCAGTCGCTCGCCAGGCACAGAGGGCGTGGGAAGGCCGATATGATTCGGTGCTTCGCGCAGCTCAGTTGCACTTTTGGATGCTTTCGCATAATTTTGGTACTGCAATGAGCATGCTCGTATCGTTGGCGAGATCGTGTTGGTTACGCTGCGGGCGCATGGTGTTGCCGTTGTCGTGACTGCTCGGTGATCGTCGAGGGCGTTGGGAGGTGCTGCGGTCGGAATGTGCTGCGTTCCTCAACTGCCGCGGCAGTCGACACAGCATACCTCAGCAGGCAGGGTATGATGGTCGCAAGATCATGTGGACCGTGACTGCCAGCGCATGATTATCGTCCTTCGTGGTGCTTGCTCCAGGGTCTCGGAGTAGGCTGTCGCGGTCTTAGGCTCCGCTTTCCCACAGGAGCATGTTATGCTCATGCTGGACTCGCAACATGCAACATAATATAGCGAGCTCGCTGAGACTATGCCTGGGATATCACGCAGATCATTGCGCTCGTCGAAAATTGCTAATGCATGTCATGGCCTCATTGTCGGGTGAGCGAGCCTCAGGCCTCTCAGCCCGGCGAGGCAGTGACGACCACGCAAGAACTCAACGACCCCTCCTAGTCTACCAAAACACCTCTCACAACACCCATGACCCTCCTCGTCACGTCAATGAGCGGCCACAAGCCGTTGAAACCTCACTGTCCGCCTAGAGGCCAAAGACTCAAGATCCAGATCTTTGGGCTTCGGGAACGCCGGTCGTGCTCTGCCGAGCTTCTTGACCCTTCCTGAGGGCAGGAAGTGAGGTCTGTTTAAGCTGTGCATAGCGCCGGAAAGCAAGCAGTAGCCCCATGCACATTCTCCACGATCTAACGCCGCCAGATAATTGGCAGTCCCGTCCCCTGGAATTGCTGGAACCCGGCTCGGGACAGGACAAGCTTTGGAAGATGCCATGGCATTTTGCTGCGTCTGCAATGTGTGCTTAAGGAGCTGGGAAAGTGATCGGGACGGTGGAAAGTGAGGGGGAGGACATGGGAATCCAGGGCGCTTGTTGCGACACAAGCACTGCTTACACAACCGGAGATGGATGAGGCTTCGGAGATGCTTGCGCAAGACGGGGGAGATGGGTATACTATACTGCTGTACATGATGCCGCAGGCGGTATCAGTGCAGGATGGGGCTGAGTGCGCTCGGTATGCGAAGCAGCGCAGAAATTCGAAGGAGGCACAACGACGTCTCGCCAAGGGCAAGAGGTTGCTCTAGCGGCGACTACGAGGATCACAAGGCCTCCGTATCAAGCAGCGCAACGGCTTGGTAGCGATGTACAGCAGCACAACAAGCTGTCCGCACACTGCGCCTGTGAGGCTATGAGCCTCCTTTTTGGAGGCGTTCGCACAGTCCCGATCGTCGAGACGTATTCAGTACGGCGGCACACAGAGTACATAGCTCAGAATAAAAATTATCTCGATGATTATGCTTTGCACGAATCTCAAAAGGACAGTACTGAAAAACGCTGCTTTACCACTCTCTCATATTCTACCCACAACAACCAAACCCACGAATCACGTCCCAAGAGTCGACCGCCCCTGCTAAGACCGGTCGCGCTTTGCAAACTGACCCAACCTATCCCTAAAGTCCCCAAAATGCGGCATGCTCGGCTTCTTCGAAATCTCTCCACCTCCCCCTGAGAAGTCCGGGAGCAGACTCATGCGCTCCTTACGCGCAGAAGTCGGCTCCGGCGTCTGCTGCATCACCTTCTCCAGCAGCTCCGCTCCCTTGATCTTGTCAACCATACCGAACCTGACGTTGGACTTGGAGGAATCGAAGAACTCTTCTCCCTTGCCTTCCGCGGCGAGTGCCATCAGGTCCGTGGTTTGGCGGAGGGGACCAAGACTCTCGAGAAGTTGAGTACCGTCGGGGAGTGATTCGACGTAGCCAACGAGGTCTTCGACGTCGAGTTTGTAGGCTGCGACGGCTTGAGGTGAGATGCGGCGGACCATGGGGTCGAGAGGGAGGGAAAGGAGAGCTTCGCAGACGTGGCTGAGAGCTTCGAAGTAGATGACGCTCTTAATGTGTTCTGGTAGCCCGAGCAGGACTGTGTTGATGGTGTTTGACAGATAGCGTGTCAGCTCTTGGATGTACGGACTTGCGTTGTCGGGAACGTAGGTACTTAGCCAGTCGTACTCGGCTGTCTCGACCAGATCGTCGATCTTGCTGTTCACGAGCTCGAAGATGCGCTTTTCAGCTTTCTTCTTTGCTTCGTCAAACTGGCTAGTTGCCTTCAGCTTGATGGGACCTGCGGCGCTGCTGCTTGATCTTGCCTCAACAAGAAGGCCTTCCAGATCTTTGCATGCTGACTCAAAGTGCTCGAGATTCGTCAGGATCTGCACGATCTGACCAGGATACTGCGATGAAAGTCTGACGACCAAGCTGCGGCAGACCTTGTCCACGAGTAACTCGTCTAAGCTCTCCTTGAGAGTCTTGTCGATGACAGTCGTGTGGCGGAAGTGATCGTCGGAGAAGAGGTAGATCTGGTTGAGAAAGTTGCGGATGTCGATGCAGACCAGCGGATACATCTGACTGAAGGGCAGTACACGAGGATACTCGAGGTCCTCTGCGGCTTCCTGATCTGGTGGCGGAGTGTACCATGACACAAAGATGACCTTGTCATACTCTTCTGCATTGTTGATAGGCATCGGCATGTAATCATCAGTGCTCACAATCTGTGTCAATGTCAGTAATGTCGTTTTAATTGTCTTTGGTGTTGACTAGACTCACCTCTTGGAAGTCATCGCTGAAGCGCTTCTTCAGCAGTGAGCTGTACTTGTCGAAGAGTGTGAGTAGTAGACTGTCCAGACTCGATACTGGGTAACCCCAGCTGTCCATCGTCTGAATGAACAATGCAATGATGCCTTTAATGCGAAGCAAGTTCTCGTCGTTGTCCACGTTGTGCAATGCACTACTGATGAGCGACACAACAGACTGACACATGCTGTCCCAGAGTTCATCCACGTCGCTCTGGGTCCGGAAATTCTCCGTTCTCTGCATCGTCGCCTTCTCCACGATTGCGAAGCCAGCGACGCCTTCCATCAGACTGCTCAAGCTGTTGCTTTCTTCGTCTATGAGATTGACGGTCTGCGGGATGAGTAGGTCCTTTTGTCGCCGCCTGGTCGCTGCGTAGTCCGCGCGAAACTTTTCTGTCTCGCCCAATGCATCGTGAATATGCAGGCACTCGAACAGAGGTGTGAAGTCGACTGATACCTCATCGTTGTTGAGCACATCGAACTCCTCAGGCTCGTCTGCGACAAGCTCAACAGTGGAGTTCAATTTGAATGCTCCAACGTAATCACCTGCCTCACGTCGAAGCTTCTGTCGATCTCTTCGGTTGTCAGTATGGTAGAAAGCGACCTCCCCGAGAAATTGAGATGTCTCTCGGATGCGATACAGCCAAGTGTTAAGATCCATCATGACAGCATCGGCTATCATACGCTGCGTAGCTGGGACAGACCGCTCGATCATCTCGGCAATCTTATACCTGGTGACTTCTCGGAGATGCACATTTTGGAGCTCATCGAGCGCGCGCAGTGCAGCATAGTGATTCTTCTTGCCTAGAAGATCGTGGACCTGGTTTGCCAAGCGTAGTACTTCCAAACAGTCCTTAAGCGCTTGCGTGGCTTCGTCGATGTTCTGACGCACGCCACGGGACTCGACAAGCGCTTTCTTGTGCTCTGCGAGCTTCTCGGTACTCGCTTGAATACTACGACTGAGCTCCATGATCTCAGAAGTCAAGTTGACCGTACCTTCTCGGACCGACTGAAGTTGGTTGACACTGCCAATGAACTCTTGGTGGTTCGAGTTGCAGATGTTCTCGATCTGAGCCTCGCGATCCGCTGAGACGTGATTGAGAGCCTGTATGAGAGGCGTGACCTGAGTCTGCGTCTCGACATTCTTCAGCAGCGGTATCAGCTGATCCAGGTAGTCAGATTCTGACGAAGAAAGTATGATCTAGATCTGCGATCAGTAAAGGGCGATCCCCGCAAGTCTGGACTGCGAACGACATACCTGCTGCACAGCGCCAGTGAGATCATCGTGCTGATCTCCGTTGATAAGACCCGGCATATTCGAGTGTGTCGATGCGGAGTCGGGTCGAGTGAGCTGTCGAGTGATCGCTTTCGAGCTTCCAGAAACGCTGATGCGTCAGGGCTGTCGCTGAACCTGGAAGGCTATATGTAGCTGTCTTCACTTCGAGGCTGGGCCTCACTAGCGTGATTGACAGCTCGTGCCAAGTAGATACAAGAAGCTGTCGTTCTTGATGCTGATGGAACTGATGCCAACAACGATGAGCACTTGCGACTTCTCCGCCACTGCCGAAAGGGTGGAGGCACGTACCAGGAAGGCTGGCCCTCGTGGCCCGGATCACTTGCGCCCTCGCGAACAGGCAAATTCAAACAAAGACCTTACTTCGTAACTCCTGTTCTACCGGGTGTCAGCGCATTGCAGTTGGTGTTCACAACGAGGCCGGTCAATGGCGCGTGCATACACAAGGCAGGAGGCATCGACATACCACGACAGGTCTACCGAGTCGTCACAACGCGCAATTTCATCGACGGCATCAAGTGTCAAAGACTCGCTACCAAGAAGAAGACTGTTCGCACGCCGACATATGCGATACTTCAATGTGCATGCTCAGAAATCTTAACAGTAGTCGTGTTTCCCGGTTCGGCTTTCACGACTTCCGGATGTCGCTCGAAGGTGCCCCGTTAGCGCAATCTGGCAGCGGATGTGGCGCTGATCCTGGCCGATCGACAAGGGTCCGGGGACTGCCGCGATATCAGAATGCATGGGAAAGTACGATGCTGAGAGAAAGAGCAGTAGCTCGACCAATGCTGATCGTAATACAGATTTGCATATTGCAAGGTGCACAGAAACACTACCTGGACCGATATGGAGTCCTGAATAATTCTCGTGACGGTCGCTATCCAGTCGTGCTTCCGTGGGAAGGCACACCTGGGCCATGTGCTCGACCAGTGAGCTCCAAAGACGGAGCCGTGCATTGTCGTATAGACATGTCAGCTCGCGTGGTCAGCACGAGGTGAAGGACGCCACCTTGCAACGAGCAAAAGCCGCACAAGGACCCGCGAAATTGGAGCGGCATCAGGTAAGTGAACCACATCATGCACGATGATGACCTCTATCGTTGCACGTCTATACCAACATCTTGAAGCCTTCGAAGGCCATCGAAAGATTGTCGCTGAGTATAGCCCCACCAGCGAGCAGGTCGTCGCTGCGTGCGCTGACTGCGAGGGCTACCATTGGCGCAGGAGGCAGAGGGGCTCGTTGCTCTGCCAGGAAGGCCCACTATTGCTCGCGCGTGGAGCGACTGCCTGTTTCTTTCCTTCTGACCAGCTTTCCTGAAGCTTCCTCTTCCTTTCAACCACTGACTTTCACCAGCACACACGACAATTTGGTCTTGCATTGGCACACCAACGCTCTCTACCCTCCTCCATTCTTCGTTCACACCACAGCGTTCTTTGAGCATTACTCCCTCTGCTTTTCCAGGTCTTTTGGACCGGCAGCGCTTTGGTTGCTGCATTGAATTGAGTGATACCCGCCAGCGAGTAGGTAACAGCTGGCACAGAACGCCATTGACAGCTTGGTTGTCTTTCTGCAGCCTCCTTACAGCCATTCACCCACCATCGACCGCTACCAGCCAGAATGTCTCGCTCTGCCACTCCTGCCGGCGGCCGCAGCATGAAGGCAAACAGCAGCATTGCCTACCCGGCTATCACCAGCGACGGCGGTGTCTCTCTGACTGAGAGCGTCCGTCAGCTTTCCATCACCAACGGCAGCGCGTAAGTCATGTGTGCAATCGTCGTCCTGCTCATGCCAGCTCACTGACCTTCTCCAGATCCAAGTGGTCCGACTCGCCAGCAGCCACCCAAGAGAGTCGCCCCAAGGGCCTCACCCACGGCAGCACGTACTCGCAGGCAGCTGAGATGCACGCAACAGCCACACCGTTCACTCCAGGTGGTGTATCCTCGTACTCCAGTGGTCTTCTCCCACAAGTCTCCACATCCAAGCCGACGCCAGTCTCAATCCTCGCGCGTGACAGCCAACCAGACGGTCCCACCATCGTGGAGAGCACTCCAAAGAGAGACAGTCACGTCGACGGCTTCGATCAGAAGGCTATCGGTGATGGCTCATCTCGAGAGACTACTCCGCCTGCCGGCGCCAAAGTTCAGTTCACTACCGACATCGTCACCGCCAAGGGCAGTCATTACGTCAAGGTCGGCAAAGTCGAGCAGAACAGCATGCCAGAGTTCATGCACACGCTCCACAACGACGTAACTTTCTTCCAGCATCTTTCGCGTTGTGACATCGCTGACATTTCCACAGTATCGGTGGCAGCAGAAGCTTCTCGGCCAGAGATCTGACCATGCCGACCCCAGCAAGAAGTACGTGACATTGTACTTGTGCTTCGACGATCTTCGCGATGCTCATGCTGCATTCGATGACATCTCCATCGTCAGCAACGACCGCTGGGATGTCTGCTTCGTCCTCCATGACGAGTACGCGGCCGCTTCTCTCGGCGACCAGGCTGTCGTTGGCAGATATGACGGCCAGGTCTGCTTCGAAGCCACGTTCGACGACGTCCTGAGCAACGTCGTTGTGCCAAACATCAAGGATGTGGTCCACAACCTCGCTCGCGACTTTGGCGACGTCATCGCCATGGCTGATGTCTCCTCACGCGGCACAAACACGGTCGACTTCCGCGTCGAGTACTCCAAGATCACTGCTGCTCGTGAGGCTCTTCGCGCAGTCTCAAACAGCCCAGTCAGTCACCAGGTAAGCCGACTCTCAGCTTGATTCACGGCGCTTTTGACTGACTTTCTCCCAGGAGTGGACCATTCGCGCCAAGCCAATCCACGGCTCGTCGTCCGCAGGTGTTGATGGAGACAATGTCCCGTACACACCTCAGAAGCAGATTGGCCTCGCCTTGGGGTCCGGCCTGTACAGCTCTCCATCAGGTCGTACGACCTGGAAGGTGATGCCTGACGGCACTACTGTCGTCTGCCAGCCAGCCAACAGCGTCGCGAAGGTGACCAACGCACCGAGCGATCACGAGACTCCAACTCCCCGTGACCGTTGGCAGTCAGAGCCAATGGCGCTGGCACAATTACATGCCGACCCTATGTACCAGCCGCAACGTGCCAGCTCTTGGTCGGCCAACACGGCCACTGGTCCACGGTACGCTACCACTGACACCGAGCCGCAGTGCGTCCGCCTGGACCGCATCAACAATGGCATGGATGTTCGCACCACCGTGATGCTTCGCAACCTGCCGAACAAGTGGGGTGTTCGGGAGTGGAAAGCCATGCTCGACGCCTACACTTTCGGCATGTACGACTTCTCGTACCTGCGCATCGACTTTGGCAATTCGTACAATGTCGGCTACGGCTTCGTCAACTTCACGGAGTCCAAGCACATCGGCCGCTTCCTCGACCGTTGGATGGGTCAAGAGTGGGAGCCCGGCCATCGCCCTGAGAAGCGTGTGCAGCTTTCGTATGCCACCGTTCAGGGCTATGACTGCCTCGTCGAAAAGTTCCGCAACTCGTCCATCATGGAGGAGTTCGAGGGTTACCGCCCGAAGCTCTGGTACACCTACGACAGCGCCCCGACTCCAGAGCAGGTGGGCACCGAGAAGAAGTTCGACGCACCGAACAACCGCACCAAACAGCAGCGCTCGCGCGACAACGCCGGCCACATCGGTCTCTACGCTCCACGCAGCGGACAGCGCGGCCAGGATCGCGCCCGCCGCTCCAACTTCGACCGCGGCACACCGCGTCAACTTCAAGAAGACGCCGCCTGGCAGGCCCAGCATGGCATGTTCAACCCTGCATTCGGCTTCCAGCAGCAGTACGTCGCTGGCCCTGGCCCAGTCGGCGCTCCGCCAGCTTTGATGTCGCCAGCAGTGTATGGTCAGAACAGCGGCTTCGCTCCCTACCCCAACAATGCGTACATCAACGGCATGTACCCATACCAGCCACAGCAGTACGGCGCAGCTCCCTTCATGCCGGGCCCAGCTGCATACGGCCCTGGCTACGGCAATGGCTACGGCTTCGCTGGCTACGCCCCTCGCAACCCAGCCAACATGTCGCGTACCATCTCGCGTGGTCGTCTTGCTGGCGGTCGACCTCAGAACGTCACCTTGTCTCGCGACTACGAGGTGCCGCGCGCGCTCAACGGCAGTGACCAGTACGCTGCACCAGCCTCGACTGCCAATGGTGGCCACGACTACCAGTACGCCGGACAGTACTAAGGTTGGATCAGAGTCGATTGGAGACAGCGACAGGACAGGACGTCGTCGTGCTTGAATCGCCTTGACCCGAGACAGGAGGTTCACTTGCCATAGCATTGGCATCAACGTAGAAGTAGACAGCGCGTGCAAAGAGTGTTGTCTGTGTAGTTGTTCTCCTCGTTTCCCTTTACACCTTGCTGCTCGATCTACCGTCAGTTCAATGTCGCCAGCTGCATCGCCACAATGTCTCAATTCGCGCAGCGTGGCGCGTCTCCCCGTCGTCCTTTCGCGACTGACCAATCCATCGAGGCGGCCTTGGTATGATGATTGCTTTCATTGTACGACGGCATGTGTTCTGCCAAGATCTGGTGGAGCATAGAATGAGATCAACAAAGCGCGAGTACCATGCACATGATGGAGTAGGTGAACGTTGTCTACGTGTATTGGACTGTAGAGGAGAGATAGAACAGCCCAGGTCCCTCAATCAGCGGAAGCGCGACGCGGATCTCGATTCCCTGGCGTTGCACAACTCTCCTGCTACCACCAACACGACATCCACCATGTCGACACTGTTCACTTTTTGACCTTGGCACAGCATTTTTCCTGTTGAGAATACCGTTGTGACGATGGCGCGCTCTGCTGGTCTCAGAACGGCCTGCCTTACATTGGCCAATGTGCTACTGCCGATTGCGGTGCTGATTTTCGCGACGGGATTCTTTCCATACAAACCTGTGCTTCCGGGTCTGGCGACGCTTGAAGGGCACAAAGATGATATGGCGGCGCCAATTTTCGATCGGGTGGTTTTCATGGTTGTGGATGCGCTGAGGAGCGATTTCGTCTACGGACACAACTCTGGTTTCAAGTTTACGCAGAGGTATGCTACCCAGCTCGTGAGAAACAGATTGCTACGAGTCTACTGACATTCAATACTACAGTCTCATCCGCGATGGTTCAGCAATTCCTTTCACAGCGCACGCAACCCCACCCACAGTCACAATGCCTCGCGTCAAAGCACTTACCACAGGCTCCGTCCCCTCCTTCCTCGACCTTATCCTCAACTTCGCCGAATCCGATACGTCCTCTTCCCTAGCCAACCAAGATACCTGGCTCGCACAGATCCGTGCCAAAGGCGGCAAACTCATCTTCTACGGCGATGACACCTGGCTGAAGCTCTTCGAGTCCGGGCAGACGGGAGCAGGGAAAGGACACTTCTTCGGCAGATTCGACGGAACCAGTAGCTTCTTTGTCTCGGTCAGTAGGACTGGCCCTGGTAACGTTTTAGCAGACCAGATAGCTGAGTACCAACGTTTTGTTCTTGCAGGATTTCACAGAAGTTGACCATAACGTGACGCGCCATGTCCCCGAGCAGCTGGCGAAGAGCGATTGGAATGCGATGATTATGCATTATCTGGGACTCGATCATATCGGGCATAAGACGGGACCGCAGGGCCCGAATATGGTGCCGAAGCAGGAGGAGATGGATGGCATTGTGAAGACAATCTACGAGAAGATGGAGAAAGAGGCGCATTTGGAAGATACACTGCTCGTGCTGGCCGGTGATCATGGGATGAATAATGGTGGAAATCATGGTGGAAGTGGACCTGGAGAGACGGAGCCTGCGCTACTATTCGCCAGTCCAAAGTTCAGGACGATGAAGAAGAGCAAGGCGTACGAGTGTCCTACGCTGCCGAAGGATGGCACCGAGTTTCACTACTACACAAAGGTCCAGCAGAGCGATCTGGTGCCCACGCTGGCTGGCTTGATGGGCTTACCTATCCCAAGGAATAGCTTGGGAGTCTCTATACCAGAATTGACGGGTCTGCTGACGCAGGACGAGACTTCCACGTCTGGGTTGCTGGAGGAGGAAGGAACGACGGAGCATCTCAAGAAGAACTCAAAGCAGATTCTCGAGGTCATTGAGGCCACTTATGGAACCGAGTCTTTCACGTCGAAGATCGCCAGCTTTGAGCCAGAGATGTCGACAGCCAACGAGATCTGCGTGGCGCAGGACGAAGGAGAACCTCGTCTGGCTTGTCTGTGGGCGTACGTCGAAAATAGACTTGCCACAGGAGAGGGCCGGCGCAATACTGCCAGACGCCATGCTGCGATGTTGGCATTCCTGCTTGAGGCGCAAGAGACACTTAGCGGAACTGCGAGCTCCTACAACATTCCACGAATGGTCATCGGTATGGGACTCAGCGCAATGATCCTCGCCCTAGCACTGGTTTCGTTCCCGTCAATCTGGCCACCCAGGGCAGGAGGGACATTCTTCGCAGCTACAAGCATCCTCTACGGCGTTATGATGTTCGCATCAAGCTACGTCGAAGAAGAGCAACAATTCTGGTACTGGCTCACGCCCGCCTGGTTCATTGTCCTCTCCGCAAGCCGTGCTAACAATTTTACCGACACTCGATCACGCCTCCGCCTCGTTACTGCCGTCTTTGCGCTCCTCGCGGTCCACCGCTTCTGTATCCGCTGGAATCAGACCGGCCAGAAGCATGCCGGAGCAAACGACATTGTGCACACGTTCTTCCCGAGGGAGCATGTCTCAATGTGGGTTCTCATTCTGGCGGCGTATGTCTACAATGGGTTCCAGATGGTACCCAAGACTTTTGGAGGCATTCTGGCGCCGGAAATTGCCGTAATTCTCGTCGTCGCCATGACTTTGCCAGCCATCATCTTCAAAATGAACTTCACGCAAGCTGATGCGCCGGAGCTGGTCCATGGGCTCGCGTACAGGATCAGGAACTGGACAAGTGCGTTCGATCTCCTGCTACAGGCGAGGGTCGTGTTCTTCATGCTTGCGCTTTGCACGTTGATCGTGGTGTTGCTTTCTGTTCTGAGCTATCATGAGAGCCAGACTTCGGGGTCCAGCACGAGAGGTCTCCTCCCTAGTCTGACGGAGCGTCTGCACTACTTGCTCACACTGTTTTTGATGACGCAGACGAGGGCGCCAAATATCCCGCTCTTCCTGGGATTGGAGGTACAGAGGGAGGCCCTGGGATACATCCTCCAAAATACATCTCCATCTAAAGGCTCGAAGCGCCCCATCACCGAAGTCGCAACCACAACTCTCCTTCTCAGCCATGTCTACTTCTTCTGCACAGGCGGCTCCAACTCCATCTCCAGCATCGACCTCAGTAACGCCTACAACGGCGTCGCGGACTACAACATCCTCGCCGTCGGTGTTCTCCTCTTCGCCAGCAACTGGACCGGCCCCATCTGGCTCTGCAGCGCTGCGAGCCTGCTCCTCTCTTCTAGAACAGCACCAGTAAAGCAAGGGAGCTGGATCGATGAAGAGCGCAGGAAGTTGCATCATGATACGCTGCAGAGTACGATGGGGCCGGAGAAGAAGATCGAGGAGAAGGGAGAGAAGGGAGTGTGGATGGAGTACATTTCGCACATGACGGCTTTTGTTGCGGCGAGTTTGTTGGCTATTATGGCGGCTTGTACGGCGCTGAGGACGCATTTGTTTATTTGGACGGTGTTCAGTCCGAAGTATCTTTATGCTATGGCTTGGAGTGTTGGGTGGCACCTTCTGATCAACATCGGATTTGGGAGTGCGTTGAGGGGAATGTGTGGAGTAGCTTGATGGTGCTGTTGTATATAATCAAAGTTATCCCAGAGGATCAGTATCTCATGTATATTTCTGCGGCCGGTGGGCTGTCATATGCTCCTACGGGCTGGAAGGTGTTCTACTAAAGTTGGTATTGGGTTTGGCATCGGATTTGGGTCATCGGTCTAGGATGGTCCGTTGACAGGAACGTCAAGAAGTTCAAGGCAGTCAGCGGGAGGGTGATCCCTGAGGCCCTCGAGCTGGCGACAAACGCCATTGTGAAACAGACGACATATTACTCGAAGTTGAATTCCTCCTCCTCGGATCCCTATGTCATACGAGAACCACGTGTCCAGATCTCTCCGCTCAGACCTCAAGCAGGGGCCTATACGGCAGGCAAGTGCTTGATCTGGACTCTTAGAGGCACGAACAATGAGCCTGATAGGCTAGGATAAAGCGAGGAGTGTATGATATCGAGTACGGACACATGTCATCAAATTTTCGAAGCTGAAGGCTTCGTCAATCAATGGTATACTTCGGCGGCATATTCTTCATGAACTCCACTTTCTGGATTGTAAGCTTGCTGGAATCGTAGTCCTCAAGCATGCGGACCTGCGGTGAGCGTTACTTATAGGTGGCCAATCCTGCAATGCAGGAAACTTACATTGACGGTATATCGTGGATCTCCCGGGAGGAATTTCCCCATAGCCGTCAGATCCGTCATCATCACGCTTCCACAGTGCTTGCAGAAGAGGTGAGGATTCTGTTTGTTGCCGCAGTAGTACTTTGTTAAGTTGTCTTGGCCTTGGGTGAAGCAGACGTTGGATTGGAGAGGATGTACGGCCTGGTCGTTGGTGTGTCAGAGAGACAGCATGGGGAGGCCTTTGAGACGAGATCAACAGACCTGATATCCCTGCCTCTCACAATACGAGCAGTCGCACTCCGTTACTGGATATGTCCCCTTCCCCTCCGCCTCACTCTCAAAGAATGGAGGGGATACTTTCACGTTAAGGCGTACGGCGCCGCAGTGGCAGTGGAGATTGTAGGTCGCCCATACTCCCGTCTCTTCTGGCCACGGTGTGGAAGGCTTGGCCGGATGAGAGGACATGATGTATGAGGCAGTCTGAGAGTACTGCACCTTGATGACCTTGTGGCAGGAGGTAAGGACTGCTACTTTGCTTTCGCTGAAGGATCCTTTGCTTTCTCAGCCTCCACGAGCTGAAGCCTGCGGTGACCTCGGAGAGAGAATTTATGCTATGCTGCTACTTCAGATGTCGCTGTGGCATGACGATCACGAGCACGATCTCTCATCGCTCTGAATGGAATTCATGAGGTGATGTCGATGATAGAAGACGACTGTGGAGGCATGTATAATCTTCGGAATGTGATTTGCTCGAAGGTGCATGTCGTTGCCATGACGTCTCTCACCAGCTTCCTGTTTATATCCATATCGCGCACATCATCTTTAGCATTGTTCGTCATGGACCTCTTGGACCTCGGTCTACGATAGTACGCATTACAATGGCTGTCGACACATTTGGTGAAGCAGCCAAGGTTGCAACTGCTGCGAGCTCGCTGGTACTGAGGGCGTGTGCATGGGTCTTCTTGAGATGGGTCAGTTTGCGCCGGCGATGCGGACATGACACAAATGCTGATGAGATATCGGGCAGATACCAGGACATGTTAGTAACGTCTAGAAGGACCGTATTATCATCCTCCGAGCTCACCACGAACAGCATTTCCCTCCTCTCATCCTCGCGGCCTTTGCAATCTTCGTCCCAGCATTCTACTACAGCTCCAAGCACACTTCACCATGGCAAGTGATCGCCGATGAGATCAAGATCACGACGCGAGCAACATTTCCAGAGGATGTCGTGGACGGGGACGAGCGATACGCAGATGGCGATGTCGTGTCACCGGGCGAAGAGCTGGTCGTCGAAGAGGACATTGAGCTCGAAGAGAAGGATCCTCAGATATTCAAGACTCTGGCAACGGGACTCCCGAGTCCTACAAGTGCGTTCTGGAGTGCGCTGACATTCTTGGTCAATGTTGCTCTGGTAGCCATGGCCGTTGATCTTGTCTATCGTGCCAAGACATTCTATCCTCAGCATGACTTGTCAATGGCACGTACTGGTTTCGTTTCAGACACATCGGCGAAGCTGCTGGTCAGGGAGCCGGATGCTGCCAAGTTTCCAGTCTTCGCGTCGTACAGATATGCAGATCCGCCTCTGGGTACCAGTATTGGAGGCGTCCTGCCAGATACCGCTTGGAAATCAGCAGGCCAGCTGGACTGGCTAGATGATCGCACAGACTTCACTGGCACTTTCGGATTGAAGTCGTTGAAGCCGGACACGAGATATCAGTGGGTCGTGAGCAACAACCATACCGGGCATTTCACGACAGCACCAAGGACCGGGCAGATCTCAGCTCGTGCCGAGAACAATGAACAGTTCACATTTGTGCATTCTTCTTGCATTAAATTGAACTTCCCATACAGTATTTTCAACCATCCACTCTCGGCGCCAGGTCTTCGACATCTCTCAAGTGCCCTGAAAGAGGTCAAGGCACAATTTATGCTCTTCCTGGGTGACTTCATTTACATCGACGTACCACACCGCCATGGCATTAATCTCGAAGACTACAGACGCGACTACCGCCAAGTTTACTCCAGTCCAGACTGGCCAGCCGCCTCACAGAATCTTCCGTGGATCCACGTCTACGACGACCACGAAATCCAGAACGACTGGGATGGAAACACCACCGACGTCTTCCCTGCCGCCAACGACCCATACGAGCACTACCACACCTCCGTGAACCCTCCCGCCCACCGTAAAGGCGAGACCTACTTCTCCTTCACGCAAGGCCCCGCAGCCTTCTTCATGCTCGACACACGCCGCTACCGCTCACCCAACGACGCCACCAACGGCTCCGATCCCCTCACTGGCGAAGCGACAAAGACCATGCTCGGCGCCCAACAACTCGCCGACCTCCTCCACTGGCTTGCACGCCCCGAACCTTCGGGTGTAAAATGGAAAATCGTCGTCTCCAGCGTCCCTTTCACAAAGAACTGGTGGTTCGGCGCCCAGGATACCTGGCGTGGCTACCTCGGCGAAAGGCAAGTTATCCTCGAAGCCATGTGGGATGTCGGTCTTCGCGGTGGAGTAGGAGTCATAGTCCTCTCCGGCGACAGGCACGAATTCGCCGCGACTTCTTTCCCTCCCCCTCCAGAGGGAAAAGACGAAATCGTCGGTCTAGGCCTCACGGGCGTCGGCGCGAAACATGGCACGGTCCTCAAACCACGCGACGACCCGGCCATCAAACTTCGTCGCAAGAAGTGGCCGCTCAGCGCTACTGTCCATGAATTTAGTGTTTCCCCCTTGAATATGTTCTACCTGCCCATCAGGACGTATTCGGAGCAGACGACGAGTGAGGAGTATGATAGTGATGTCTGCATCAAGTATCTGCCGGATGGGAATAGTAAATTTGGCGCTGTGAGTATTAGTAATCCAACGACTAGTGATCAGTCGGTTTTGCAGTATAGGCTTTTTGTGGAAGGAAAGGAGACGTGGAGGTATACGTTGACTACCCCGCCGGGGGTTAGGGGTGGGGGGAGAGCGAAGGATGCGATTTGGGGGTGAGGGGAGAGGGAGGGGGAGATGAAAGGAGAGGTACTGATAGTTGTGGAATGGGGAGACTTTGGCAGCTTCGTAAGATTACATTGATGACGTTTCTACGGTCGTCTATTGGATTTCAGTACCACGGTGGAGGATCTCTTCATGTGGGATCTGGGCTGCTAGCGGCGAACGATGCCTCAATCTCTCCATCTCACAGCTTTGAAAAGTCAATAATTCGTGCTGCGTGAATTGAGGAACTCCCTTGGCGGCTTCCAAGTCATTCGTCTCTGTTTGTGAGATCCCTCTCTGCGGATCCAAGGTCATGTGCCAAAGCGGGTTGTCTCTCGCTGGTTGTGCCTCTGCCTTCCAACTTGCGTTTCATGGACCGAAGGTCAGGTGCCACGGCTTTCGCGGTGGCGATTGAGAGCCTGTTTCCCTCGTCTGAGGCCTGTCACGTCCTTCATTGATCGATCTCTTCTGTCGATGTCGGGTCGATCACCCATCGTCTCTGCGAATCATTGCTGTGTATGAGGCGATGCAAATGACTTGACGTTCCTGTGTCCGCGGTCTCGTGCCAGAGCTCGGCCTTGTATGCGTGAACAAAGACCATGCCTAACAGCTTCCGAGTACTTTGTAATGGTTGGTTGTTTCCCTTCGCGTAGAAGACTTCAGAAGCCTCATCCGGCAGTGTATTGATACTGTATTGCCCGTCGTCTGGGATCATCGAGACTAGTGTCGGTGAACAGGGTATTTGGGTGAGAGACCACGCCCTGATCCCAAGACATACTTGCGTATGGAACCTCGAATACCATGTTGCTCTGCTGAGTCGTTGCGCACGTTGTAGGGTTCATTTGTGCGTATCCTGCCGTGTACTGTGTCGGAGCTGACATGCCCGACGATGCGTAGTTCGAGTACTGCTGGGTTGTAGCGGTGTCTTCAGGCCATTGCCAGTCAGCCGCTTGCGTCCAGAGTGTGTCCGGGTATTTTGCTTGCGAGGTCCAACCCTGATCGAAGGTCGAAGAGTCGTGGTGCGGTGGTGGAGGTGACTCCACGCTAGAAATACTCATGTCTTCTGCGTGTAGTTGAGGGCTACTTCGGACAGACGAGCTGATGCTCGCAGAGGACCGATCCGTCCTTGCACGGCTGCGGACATGCTGGTAGCTACATTCATGAGCTCCACGGGAACACCTTGTGCAAGGAATGAGGTTGTCGCATCGTGTCTTCAGCCTCGAGCACCGATCGCATGCCCTTGTGCTCCTGTTCCTCGCCGTCACCGGCTTGCCTCCGATATGGATCTGAGAGTGCCGGTCGAGGAGGTCCTTCCGCTTGAACGAGGCGCTGCATACAGAGCATTCGTATGCTGTGTTCTCTTGGTGATTCTTTCTATGTCGATTCAGTGTTTCCGCCGCTTTGTAACTACGTCCGCAGTCGGAGCAGACGAATCTGCATGGTTTTGGAGAAGGCAGGCTAGGCATACTTGTGGGTCTGTCCGTGGGAGTGTCGCGCTGGCTGTGCCAATTGTGCGAGGAAGCAGGTCGAAGGCCATGTATGGCGAAGAAGAACCGAACTCCAAAGGCTTACATAAACGGAGGGTTCCTGCAGAGCTATGAATGATAGCGACTTTTCGGACGAAGTAGTGCGACTCTATACCGGTGCCGACTAAGACGACCATCTTTCTGTTAGCGCCTAAGGGCAAGGTAGAGTTAGAGTTTGTGTGGCGCTGTCTTAGAGGCACGTAGGGCGGGTCGACAGCAGGCTCTGTGGCCGTGCTCACCCGCTTGCAAGCAAAGTAGTCGTATTCTTGCGCGCAGACCCTCCGACCCTCAGTTGGTGCACCGGATCTTGCCAGCAGGATTGGATCTCATATGGACCCTGGCTCCAGTCGAGAGACTATTCGTTGCCTTGAATCCATACTACGCTGTTCGACACGTATTCGTACGATCGTGTAATGAAGCCTCAGATTTTCACACTGATGCCTTCAAGCATTTCCTGCAACACCTTGACTTCGGCGTTGGCGTGGGATCAGCGTTCCGACAGAAAGCACGTCTGCTCGCTGCAATCGACAAGTGCTCAAGGGAACGTCAGGATCTATTTGTACATTTAGCGGGCTATCGGGAGCCAAGCATCTTGCGTGTATTCCTTGAAGATGCCTCGAAACAGCATCGAATCGATGTGGACGACTGTAAACGCTCATGGACTGGACTAGACACATGTTGGTGTACGGCTTCCCGGGCAGCTATCACGTGGTACTATTAATGGATGTTCGAGGCAGGGGGCAGGTACCTTTTGCTCCTGCGTGGGAGTAGCTGCATCTTGTATACCACTTCTGGTGTAGCCGCCCGTATTTCTCAGGATAGTAGTCCGTGCGTACCACGTTGAAGGAGTGTGTCGGTACCGAAGGACTGCGAAGGATGGAGGAGTAAGTGGAGCTATGGAGCTCTTTGAGCTGGGCAGTGAGAATGCTGACATAAGGGAGTCGGTCTAGGGACTTTCCTTAGACCAGGACTGCGAACAGACCGGAAGTATACACAGAACCTTAAAACCGCATACTGACATCGTGAGTGAGGACATTGCTGCTTCAATTTCACCGCCCATGCAATATCATCATCCAACGAAGTCTTCATTTCGCCGCCCAAATGATCAACGTCCCACGGCATGAACCACAAACCAAGAGAAATACCCGAGTAGTGAAAACACGCGGAGCTGAAGACTGGTCGACTGCCACAAAGCTATTGTAGATATTACGATGGACGTCGTAATGCAGATGACCCGAGCGGCCGTAGACGGTTGCTTGTAAAGGATACAGAATCCTCATTGCTTTGCGAAGTTCGCCAAGTCAAGCCGTTCGTGTTCGATGCCACTGTGTGTATCACGATGGACTTTTCTATTTCCAAGATCTCCTTGCATTCAAGGCTTCTGGCGAGCTCCATTGCGAAAAGAAAGCCTTGACCGGGGAGTAGTCAGCCTGCTGCTCAGATCGCGTCATGCAGCAGCGCTACAGTGAGCGGAAATTGCGTCTCTCCAGGATGCGGTCAGGGCCAGTGGAACATGACCGTCGTGCACAGGCGATTCGTTGGGAGTAGTTGACGCGAAATGATGACGCCTTAGGACAGGAGGTCTCGTCGTCTGTCTGAGCTCCGAACAGAGGCCTGATGACCCTGAAGAAGAGATCCGGTGTGGCGGGGATAGTTGTGTTGTGTCAGAACGCTCAATCAGGTTCTTCGCGCTTCTTCTTGCGCATCACGATTTTGCCATGTTCATCCTCCACGAGCTCGGCCTCAAATGTGCTTCCATCTTCGATATCGACCGACCGTCCTGTCTTGGCGGCCAACGACTCAGAGTCGGGCGACACTTCGGAGTCCTCGAATTCGCTCTCGGATCGAATCGTGGTATGTCGTGCGCGTCTCGATACCATGCGGTGAACGAGGCCGGCCATCGCAGGAAGATTGCAGGTTATCATCGATAAGTGCAGCTCGATTTCACTCCATGTGCCGAAATGCCCAATATCCCAGTTTGGGTTTCTTGAATCGCGAAGCGGGAGGACGACGGTGAGACGAGCGATGCTGCACCCTGTCACTACAAAGCCAAGTAATATGATGGCGCAGATCGATGCTCGTTTCCTCTTCGACACGCCGGTCAATTTGATGAGCTTGGGTATCGGCAGCAGCAATGTCCAAAAGTCGAAAAGAACAATCTGTACGCCAATCGCTATCACTGTAGGGATAAGATCGATTCCGCGGAAGTCTTGTCGGACGATTGCTGACTCGCCGATGTAGAATTTGTGCGGCCAGAAAGTGATGATGGCACCGATGGGGTACCCGACCATGGCCAGTGTCAAGGCGACAATGGTGATCCAGCATAGCTTCCGAAACATAGTGTTGGCTTCCCACATGCGAAGGTACAACAGCACCCAAACGAGCTTCGAGCCGAATGTGGCTATCAAGTAGAATGGCTCGCTGATATAGGTCCATAGCAACACCTGCTCGATATCGTGGGGTGTGACGAAGTCGATAGCATCTCGGCCAGTCCAGTGCACGCGTGAAGAGATGGGGCACACGGCCATCTCGATCGAAAGCACCCAGATGGCCATGACAGTCCAATCGTCCCACCAGTATCCGGGGCCGTCGAGCCAGCGAGAGCGTGAGAGTAGCCGACCCACCAGAGAGAGGGTTGAGAGTCCGAATAAGACGTATGCAATGACCAGCTCGCCGACGCCTTCATCTCGAGCTTTCAGTCCGCATTGTTGAGCATAGCGAGTCTCCCATGCGAACAGGTCTGTCAGAGTCGGACACGTGGTCTGGACGCATTTGGTCATGGACGAGTCGAAGACAGCTTTGTAGGTGCAGACGAGTGGACGGGATTGCTGCTCTAGACATTGTTGAGTGCAGGCGGCCAGTCCATGTGTGGTGTTTGCGGTGACTTGCAGGTTACCATCTGCCTTGTTCGACTCCGGCAGGGGATGCCTGGCCTGACACAGCCCTACCAGGGATGCACAGAACCAAAGGACCCTCATGCTCAAGCACAGCGTGAAGCATGTCAAACGTGAGTTCGAGTGAGGAGGTGTTCAAGGATGCCGACGTGGTGGACGACAGGCATGCTGTCGGTAAGTAGTCGAAAGGTACATGTCAAACATGTGCAGCGGTGATGCGATGCGGAGAAGCTACAAGCCTAGTAAGCGCCAAGCTTCTCATGGGTGCTTAGGTCATTGGATGGACACAACGGGAAGTTTTGTTGGTCAGGCCGATCGCAGATCAGCACCTCTCACGGTCTCACCAGTACACTACCACACGAGCCACACTACTACAAGTGACGGGATAGGGCACGGCATCGCCACCATGCACCACCACCACACCACGGTCACCTTCTTTGCGTTTTGAGTTCCAGGCATGCATCAATCACCAACACTGCCGCCGCGGGCGAACGATCCGCGGCCGCAAACAGGATTCTAGTGTATCCAGATTGTCTCGCATGAGCCGTGCCCGGACCGAACACTGTGGGCGGTGCACAGCTGTGCCGCATTGTTCAATGACATGGAGGCGAATCGTACTGTAACGTCTAACGGAATCGACGTTGAGTCTGCAGTGCGTTCATCTATGAGGCCCTCAACGGCGAGTATCGACTGTTGCATTCGATAATCATCATGTATTGGAGACGAGGAAATGAGTCGTGGATGTGCATGTATGTATGCGAGCGATGTGTCGCGCCGTCGAAGCATGTCTCGCGACGTTCCGACGTCCCCGGCGACAGGAACGCGATCGGAGAAGTGGAAGGCTGGGAGCGTCAACAAGTGGGAGGTGGCGTGCCAACGATGAGACAGACAGTCAGCAGAGTCCAGGCTGATCTGGGCTAGACCGAGGGGCTGCATCCACTGAGACATCTCAACCGGGCAATGCAACCTCCACCGCGACAAGCGTCGTCCACCTTGCAGCACAAAGTCACACTCGCAGTCCTTGGCATCACAGGCAGACGACGGCGACGGTAACGACGAGCGGAAACAACCCAACGATTTTGACAAGCAGGCTGCCCTCCAGATTCCTAGAGTTGGTCTCGCCCTCGTTGGCACGTCTGCCTGCTGCCGCCTGGCGGGGGGCGCTGCTGGCCGTACTTGTACATACCACAAACACCGCAATGACCCCATGTCTCCTCGATGCTCTTTCTCTCCTTGATCCCGATCATCCTCGTTGCCATCTCGTATCACTGCCATAGAAGACATCAGACCATCCTCATGTCATCTTCCCCCACGCAAAACGCCCAACTCCAAGAAGTCGCAGACCTGCTCCTAACGATATTCGAGACATTAGCAGAGTTACGATATGTTGACCCAGAGAGCATCGTTCGCGGTCCTCACGATCTCAGCCACCTTCAAGATCTCTACACAGAGCACAACCTAGATCCATCGATCCGTCACCTCTACACTCTCCTCCCTTACATCGACTCTTCGCAGACTGAGGCTCGCGACTTTTTCCATGGCGGGACTTTCTTCGATCCCACAGATGAAGGAGATGTCGAACAAGGTCGGAATCCCTACTACGCAATACTTGAAGGGGACGATTTCGAAGCTGAGGATGGCCCGTACATGAGGCCATGGTATACGGTGTTGAGTAACCTGGGTAACCATCAAAGTGTCATTCTGTATGATGCCAAGATGCACAGGATCTGGATCGTGGACCAGGAATGTTGGAGCAGTACAGATCCTGGACTGAGGCCCGCGTGGAGAAAGGTCATCGGGGACGAGAGTGAGAGGAGTGATTGGGGTGATGACGGCAGTGAGGCAGGGTATCAAGATGTTGAGGAAGATGATACCAGTAGCCACGGCAGTAGCGAATTCTGGAGCCCTGACGACGCAGGGGAAGAGCCCGTAAATGAACTGGAACAACTTCGTGAAGAAACAGCCGAAGGCATCGACTTCAACGAGGGGTTCGAGATCCTAGACGAAAACGACAGGCAGGAAGCCAGAGACGCCGCTATGAGCAAGAATGGAAACAGCTTCGAGCACATCGAATGCAGAGACGCTGGAGATGTTCTCAGAGACATCAACCGCTACTACCGCGAGCTCAAAGAAATGCCTGCGGGAGGCGAATACAACCATGAAGAATGGGACTTGGGAAAGGAGATTCTCAAACCACTCTATCTAAAGAATGGCTGGCCTGACAGATTCGACGGCGACGCTTTCGAAGTAGACCAGATCCGCGCCTACGCCGTTGCACGCGCCAGGTACCACGCTGAAGAGCCCCTCCGGCAGGTAGAATGCAACACTGGCTGGGAACGGCACTGCGACAATGACATTGTTCGGCATAAGAAGGAACTTGCCGATGCCAAAGATCTGGACGAAGAATGGACTGCCCGTTTCGCGATATGGCAAGCCGAGCAACGCAAAATTCGCAACCTGGAAGAGCTCAAGGAGAAACAGGCAACAGCCGAGCGCCTTTGTCCGGGTGGCATAGCTCAGAAGGAAGAAGACCTCCCTCTATGGGAACTGGAACGCCTCGAATCCGAAAAATCACACGGCACCAAAACTGACGTCGAACGCTACGACGGCGAGACCGAAAAAGTCTTCCTCTCCCGCCAGCGTCGTCGACGGCACAAAGCCGTCATCTACACACGAGCTCTTGAGGCGGCGAAGGCCGACGCGGAGCGCCTGTGTCCAGGGAGGAGTTTTCAGGACATCAAAGCTCTGCCAATGGGGCCGCAGAGTACGATGGAGAGGATTGAGCACACCAGATCCTGGATGGAGTCTAGTCGGAAGGAGGCTGAGAGGGTGAGGCAGTGGGCGGAAGAGGTGCCGGAGGAGGCGGTGAAGACGAGAGAGCTGGTTCAAGAGTGGATTGGGAGGCATGAGGGGCATATGGAGAGGAATAGGGAGGAGATTGAGAGGTTGGAGAAGTGGAGGGGGGAGCATGGGGATGGGGAGTAGAGGGAGTCGGTGCTTTTATTGGAAGTGTCTCTTTCCATATTTACCTCAGCTTAGAAGCACATGCGCGAGGCTCTTTCCCGTCGCGCTCATTTGAGTCGAGCGGTCGTGTCGTATCGCCGCCCATCGCTCACAGTGTCCTCGCTCAAAACGCTTCCCATCCGCCATCAACGCCAATCCCGCTTCCAACTCATTCATCATCGGGAACACGCACTCTCCTCCGTCAATCTCCTCACTACTACTCCTGACAATGACTCTCCACCTTCTTCTCCACCACCGCCGCCACCACAATCCACATCCCCACAGCGAAAGGTCCCGCACAAACCCGCATCGCCTCCTTCTTATACCCACCCTTCCCGCTGGCCGGAAACGCCCGATTAATCACCTCAATCTCCATCAGCACCAACCACAAAACCGCATACACAATCCAGAGGAGCGCCGAATCGCTCAGGTCGGCGGAGATGCTGGGGCCGCAGATGCCGGTGGTGAGGATTTTGTGCTGGAAGGCGTGGAAGAGGGAGAAGAAGCCGGGGAGGGCGAGGATGGTGGTGAGGAGGTGGGCTGATTTTGGGAGCAGCCAGGTGTAGATGGAGAGGCGAGTGAGGATCTTGCTGAGGGTCGAAGGGCGCTGCGGGTTGGTGCTAGGTGCTGGGGAGGTGTACGTGGTTGAGATTGGTGGGTCCGGGTGACACTCGATGTGGCGGCTTGAGGGGGTGTAGGAGACTTCGTAGCTGGTGGTGTAGTCTTTGTTGTAGAACTCGGAGTCGCTGGTGCGGCGGGATGGAGCGTGAGCGTGACCGGTGGAGTCGTGGTGGACTTGAGTGTTAGTGGGCTCCTGCGCGCCGAGCTCGATGTCGGCGAAGTCCTTCTCGTCCTTGTGGTTGGTAGCCATTGTGTTGCAGTCTGTGTTGATCATGGAAACAATGGTGCAATGCGGTAAAGGGTGATGGATCCGGGATAGAGGTGTAGGTAAGGTACGGTCAGTTGCTGTTGGTGGTGTCAAGTGTGCCAGCGAGTCAACGTGGAAAAGAACATCACCGAAGTTCAAGTGAGCTATATGTAGATGAGTCGGCTTCACTTTGCTTAGCGCACATACGTGAAGCTGGGATGGGCTTGCTAGAGAAGTGAAGGAGTAGAATCAGTCGGCTAGCTCCCTGATGCACATGCTGGAAGGCAGAACCACTTATGCAACGGCTTCACACGTGAGAATAGCATAGACGCGAAAGTGTCCGTCCGGAGCGCTACGTGCACTTGGCCTTGCGATGAGCAAATGAGTGAGAGCTGTGATCAGATCGTCTCTTGTGATATGCTTGCAGATCAGTGTCGTCTTACGCAACTGCGGCTCGGTTCTTGTGGGAACATGCTCGCAAGGTCTTACATCTGATGGTGGGCCTTTGACCTGGGTTTCGCTCTTTGGCTCTCGACTCGTTGGAGACCTATCCATAACTCGCTAACCACGTCACTTTACAAGTTTTCTCTGCCTCCTACTCTGCGAAGCCTTCCACTCCGCCATCCTCTTCTTACTGTACTGGTATAATCTCATGCCCATGCTCCATGAACGCCGTACCAATGCCGCAACTGTACACGTTTCATCTCTTTAATTGATCTTGACTTCATCCACTGATGTCGCGTGGTGTACATCGCCGCCGAGGAAGACTTGTTCGTATACGAGGTAGCCTGCGAATGCTACTGTCGCAATTCCGAGTCCAGGGAAAGAGCCCTTAAAGCGATTCCATCGTGTGAAAGGGCCAGTGTACCTCCAGGCCTCACTATGGATATGATTAGAGTCTTGTTTGTAGATTGCAGCAACTGCTGATGCTCACGCTCTGGCCCACGGGTCATTCTTCGGTTGTCCTGCCGCTGCTGCGAACTTCTGTGGGTCGAAGCCAGTGAGGTTGGGCTTTGGTGCCAATCTGATGAGTGTTCGGTACATCGTGAAGGTGATCGGAGAGTAATCAATGTCTTCTTCGGGGCGCACTTGCTGTAAGCACGAGGAAGTAGTAATGATGTGATGTCGCTGTCGGGAAGCTCTGCTCCACGCCAAGAGATGCAGTCCATGTCCGCGGCTTCCCTCCAGGCGAGACAAGCACCAGAATCGCAACATCAATGCCTTGCCCCTCAGCAGTTCGACAACACATACATACTGGAAGTTTTGCAACCCGCAATCGAAGCTCTACGACGTGACTACAGATCCCGCATCTCAGCAGCAATAGCGACTAGTACCCAAGAAGACACCTCCACGTGCCGTCTTGCTAGCCTGCTAATTGAGTGTGACTGCTAGTGACTACTCCAACTCCGTCGTCCCATGCGCAGCGCAGAGAGCAACGCACAACCCAGCGCCGGAGCCGAGAATCGCCTGCAAGAAGATCTCGCTCTTCCAGATCCGCCAGCGACACATCGGGCGACGACACCGAACAGCCAGCAGCAGCGCAATCACCACATACCACCGCTCCATCCCAGGAATCATTGAGCGACCGGCTGCACCGACTACACAAACAGCACATCGCTGGAGAGGACCATCGCGGCTTCAGCGGACAACCTGCCCCCGCGTTATCCTCTGCAGCCCCATCCCCTCCGCCAGAACTGCCATCAAGCTCGTCCATAGAGGAGTCACTCCACCAGCGCGAAGATAGCGGTCACGGTCAGACAACAGGCGCACAGCAACCCCGGTTGTCCTCTCACCACCTGCCTCGGGGTGAGAGAGTTGTCCCACTACTGCCCGACTTGTCATCCCAACTCGCAACGAACGTGACCGATCCACGATCACTAGAAATAGATCACGAACCGTCACCCCACCGGCGAGCTGGAGAAAGAAGAGCAGAGAGGCAGGAACAAGGACGTGGTTACGGATATCGCGGTAGAGTAAGGGGTAGAGGGTCAGGACAGACCACAGCAGAGAACCGAACACAACCTTCACAGCCGCCTCCCGGCTTTACATCCAACATGCCTCCCGCCGTAGGCAGGATGCATCCTTCGCACATGTCGAATCCTTTCGCACACCTCAATCCACAACATTCGATACCGCAAACGTCTCACTACCAATCACAAACGTCGCATCTACCGAGCACCTTCAACTCGCAACATGCTTTCGGCAACAGCGCGCTAAATGGAGGAATATCACCTTTCAACCCGAGCTCACCATACGGCACATCTGCTTTCAGCGCAGGCGGAGGGACTTCGACATTCAATAGCGCCATGTTGAGCGGGCAAGGACAGGGACTGGGCTCGGCCGCAGCGCAAGCAGGATTTGCACGTGGTGCTGCAATGCAGGAACATGGACATCAGATGGAGGCTTCAGGGATGCCGATCAAGACTGGCGCAGCGGCAAGGATACGAGAAGTTTGGCGGCACAATCTTGAGTCGGAGATGCATCTACTGCGGCAGCTTGTGCAAAAGTACCCATACGTTTCGATGGACGCCGAGTTCCCTGGCATTGTGGCGCGACCAATTGGGAACTTCCAGGGCAGCAAGGCGGAATACCACTATCAGACTTTGCGATGCAACGTGGATATCTTAAAGCCTATTCAGGTCGGCATCACGCTATGGACGCCCGAGGGTGAACTACCGCCTACGTCAGACTCAACTGTGTCCACTTCAATGAATGGCAGACAGGCATATGGCAACAATCTTCTCGGTCAACATATTCCCTGCACATGGGTATTCAACTTCCAGTTCAACATCGATGAGGATATGTCATCCGACTCGTCCATTGAGCTGCTCAAGTCAAGCGGCGTCGATTTTGCGAGACACCTCGAGCATGGCATGCCTCCTGAGGCATTTGGCTCCCTGCTCACAACCTCCGGTCTAGCGTTCAACCCGGACGTGCATTGGCTCAGCTTTCATTCCGGCTACGACTTCGGATACCTTATTAAGCTACTTTCGAACGACGCGCTGCCTATGGAGCAGAGCGAATTCTTCAACCTGGTCAAGATCTACTTCCCAAAACTCTGGGACATCAAATTCCTCCTCCGGCATGCACAACGAGTGCGTAGCACCCAACGGCTATCTGAGCAGGCTGCACTCGTGGTTGATGCCCTTGGCCAGAAGTCCGGCCTAACCGATCTAGCAGAGGAGCTAGGGTGCACGCGGGTAGGGCAAGCGCATACGGCCGGTTCAGATGCCTGGCTCACGGGACAGGTCTTCTGGAGCATGAAGAGCAAGATCTTTGGTGGTCACCTCGACGAGTCGCTGGCCGATCAAATCTACGGTCTCCACGGCGTTGCCGCGCCTGCGAGTCAGCAATACCGCGAGGAGTTCTTCGCGGCTCAGAGCACACCAGGGCAAAGCAATGGTACCGGTTTGGCTGGTCTGGGGGGCGTAAATACTTTTACACCTAACAATCCCTCCACACCAACCACTCAGCACGCTGGCTTGAACAACCAAACGCCTGGACACTATGGTGCTGGATTTGGAAATTTCCAGTACGGCAAGTAGTTGTGCGTCAGGCTCTCATTGAGTTGTACGAAGGATATGACGTTACTGCTGCACTTTAGCGAAGGAGTCTGATCATTTCGGCGATAGTGGAACGACGGCTCGAAAGCCACATGGTATTCCATGTCCATAAATCATGTGCAATCCCAAGCTGTTGTCCTCTGTGGCCGCCTCTGGCGCATTGATCATATTTCGCTTTCGGACGGATGACATGTCCCGTCCTCGGCAGGTGTGCCTGCCGACATGGCCTCTCCACCTCTCCACCTCTCCGAGCGTCGCTGCCGTGCTCCAATATCCGCTGATCTTGTACCAGCGACTGTCTGCTGCGATATCTCAATTAAATACTGCGACAACATACGTTGATCTCCATGCAGAAGGTAACACACAGCATAACCCACTACTTCAAATGAGATCCAAATCGGCGAGAATTCCGCGAGTGGACGTCTGGCGACTGCGATCGCAGCACAATCAAGGGTCTGGAACACTTCACCAGGATTTTGCCGAGCTGCATGCTGTACTTGGAGATAAGCTATCAACGTCGAATGAAGTGAACGGCAGCATCAAATACTGCCCTATCTGAGCCCTTCATTTGCGCCCAGTAATGGCTTCAACGACACTATGTGCGCCACGACGGGCTGTACCTGCGACTTTGGGTTTGCTGGTTGCATTGGGAGGATGTGGTTGGTAGGTGAGCCTTGCCCATGTGTCTCCCACAAGTGGAATGCAGATCCGCGTCGTCCGCTCTGCGATAGCTACAGCATAAAGACGATAAAGCTTTCACTGGAAGATGTGCGCAGTAACCGGTGTGTCTGCTAGATTTAGGGCAGTCGTGCTCGTCTGAACGTCTTTCGTCGCTATTGTCCGGCCTTTCGCAGCTTATCATCCTATTTCGACGCATCGCAGCGTATCGACAGAAGGTCACGATCTGGTCTCGGTCGCCGCGTCTGGCCGAACGACATCATGGCCGAGAAGCGCATCGCAAGCGTCACCTCTATGACTGCACGACAACGCAGCGTCGCCGAAGAACCCGTCACCTCTATCCTGAAAGATGGCGATATCCCGATCAACGATGGGGAGACGTCGTGGAACGCAGACGAAGAAGTTCTAGCAGCTTTGGGCTACAAACCGGAATTCAAACGCGAGTTCAATCTCTGGACAACATTTTGCGTCAGCTTCGCAGTTCTCGGCCTTCTACCGTCTTTCGCCTCGACGTTATACTATGGCATGGGATACGCTGGAACCGCCGGCATGACCTGGGGCTGGCTTGTCGCCATGATCGGAATTCAATCCGTCGCTGCAAGCATGGCGGAACTATGTAGCTCCATGCCCACATCCGGAGGCCTCTACTACGCTGCCGCCGTCCTCGCTCCCCGGGGCTGGGGTCCTTTCGCAGCGTGGATAACGGGATGGTCGAATTGGATGGGTCAGATCACTGGCGCGCCGAGCGTTAACTACGGCACTGCAGCTATGATGTTGGCTGCAGCGAGCGTTCACAACCCGAACTATGTGCCGACGGAGTATCAGACATTCCTGCTGACTGTTTGTTTGATGCTGGTGCATTCGTGCATGGCGAGTGCGCCGACTAGGTGGTTGGCGAGGATAAATAATGTTGGCAGCACGTTCAACATTATTGCGCTGGTTGTGGTTATCATTCTGATCCCTGCAGGAGGTACGGTCAGGGAAACGCAAGGACTTCCCCGTTTCAACTCGTCAAGTGATGTCTGGGGCACGATTTACAAAGGCACGGACTATTCTGGTGGTGTTTCGGTGCTGATGTCCTTCATCGGCGTGATCTGGACCATGTCGGGATACGACAGCCCGTTTCACCTGGCGGAAGAATGCAGCAATGCCAATATCGCATCGCCGCGAGCTATCTTCTTGACGTCGGCCGTGGGAGGCACTGCTGGTTGGTTCCTTCAGCTGGTGGTCGCATACACCGTGGTCGACATATCATCAGTCCTGGACTCGGACCTTGGTCAGCCGTTCGCGGCGTATCTAATTCAGGTTCTGCCTCAGAAAGCTGTACTCGCTGTACTATCTCTGACAATCATTGCGGGATTTGCTATGGGTCAGGGCTGCATGATTGCTGCATCTCGGTAAGTATCATATTCACCATCCTCATTCGCCTGCTGCGCTTCCTGCGACCCAAGTCTAACAAATTTGATAACAGTGTCACCTTCGCCTACGCCCGCGACGACGTCTTCCCCCTCTCCTCCCTCTGGAAACGCGTCAACCCCCACACTCGCACTCCAGTCAACGCCGTCTGGCTCAACTGCAGCCTTGGCTGTCTTCTTCTCCTCCTGATCTTCGGCGGCGAGTACAGCATCGGCGCAATCTTCAGCATAGGCGCCTGCGCCGCCTTCGTCGCTTTCACAGTCCCGATCTTCATCCGAGTCTTCTTCGTCGGCACTAGATTCCGCACCGGACCATGGAACCTCGGAAGGTTCAGTATCCCCATCGGAGCGATCGCGAGTGGGTTTGTGGCGCTTATGGTGCCGATACTGTGTTTGCCGAGTACGACGGGGAAAGATTTGACGCCGGATCTGATGAATTGGACTAGTGTGGTTTATGGAGGGCCGATGGTGTTGATTACGATTTGGTGGATTGTTTGTGAGTTTATCGGTACACATGTTTTGGGGAATTACAAGGCTAATGAAATGACAGCTGCGAGGAAATGGTTCAAGGGACCGAAGGTCAATTTGGATCATTTGATGCATGGGTCCGAGGTGGCTGAGGTTATTGATGGGCAGGTTCTGAGTAGTGAGAGGAGTGGTAGTGATTCGTGGGAGGGCCCGGTGAAGCAGGGAAAGGGGAGCGTGAAAGGTGGGAGTGAGGTTCAGCAGACGACGCTTTGAGGTCAACGCATCTTGATTACATCCAAATGGCGGTATGAGTGCTTAGCTTCAAAGTTTCGAAAGTCACATTCTTCGATGAGAAATCTTTCCGTATACCGGAGCGCCTGATGTGTGATTGTGGTCTTTACCAAAGTACGGAGGTCTTTTTGCTGTTGATGCTAGCGTTGCGATCGTGGACGACCTCTACATATGATCACGTGTGGCATGATCAATTTGCGATCTTTCACGCTGCGATACGATACATAGACGTTCATTGTACGTAGTACTGGATGCTGTTGTCCATTTCGTGATGTTCTCATCTTCCCGTATATCATACCGTATTGACGATTTTACTACTCTATCCGGCGGGAATATACCCATCGTGAAGAGCGACGTCCTCAACCATGGTGGCATACACATTCTCGCTTCCAAGCTCCGGCACTTCTTCTTTCCCATCGACATCCTCATCGTCCGTTACCAACTCTGACTACGCTTGACCCGACGCACCCAACCAACTTCTGTAACACGCCTCCAACTTTTCCTCGAGCATGTCCAGCCTCGCTCTCAAACCCATCGACATCTTCGCCTCGGGCGAGCCATACCCAAGCGTTCATCGTAGGTGGCGTGTGAGGTGATGATGGCACCGATGTTGGCCGGCGAGAAAGTGTAGCATGGCATCCATCGGTACCTCTCGCGCAAGTCATGTGCCCGCCAGAGAATGACCTGCCATCACTGTCGTTGGAGGAGCACCGTGGTCACCATTTTGTGCAGCGGTTGTAGTATTCTTACTTTTAGGTCGTCTGAATCGTCGTCTGAATCGTCGTCTGAATCGTCGTCTGAATCGTCGTCTGAATCGTCGCCTGAATTTCCCAGAGGCATTGGCAGTGCCCATCTCAGCACACCCCTCACCTGACGGTAATCAACTGCCAGCCTTTGGCAGTGCGATCCTTCCAACTCATACCGGAGTGCCAATGTTTCTCATTCACCGACCTGCGCCCGATTGCTTCTGCGATGAACTTGTACGAACGATCTTGACCGAAGACTGGTCGCAAGATGACTGGCAGGGAACAGCTTCCCATGCGGAAGATACAGTCTCCGTCCCGACTAGACTTGTGGACAATTCGTAACGTGCCAGGGGAAGTGTTCCTTATTGCGATTGTGGTCTTCATATCGTACGACTCCATGAGCTGAAGACTGTCATTGATGGGTCTTAGCAGACCCAAGAACTCTTGAGACTCTGTCCTCAGTTTCCACATATTTGTTTGCTTCCAGGATAGTCGATCGTGCTCGCTTACCCAAAAGCTCAATGGTCGACTGTGGACGACCCAGTCCTTGTGTGACATATACCACGAACTTAGCAAGGCCAAGCTTGAAATTGTAGGGTCTGTCGTCCAAAACGCCACGAGTGCTTGTGTCCGCTTGACCTCGTCGCTGCGTACAAGGCTATACTGGCCGGTGTGGCAGCTAAGTAGTGCAGACACGATTTCGTCTAATGTCTTTGTCGTTTGTGAGACGTCTTGCACCTTCGGTATGGCTCTCAACTCGAGCATCGCGTAATCCATAGTCTCCACAGCTATCGTCTCCAACTGTAAAGCACTGACGGTGAGTCGTGAGCCTTCCACGACCGGATTCGTCTCGTAGCTTTGTCTGCGCCCGCTGTCGGCATCGTCTGTGATGCAGTCAATTATCCACGGAGGGAGATGCTGCTGTTGAGGATACCAGAGCGGTAACCATGAAGGTACATCGATGTATGATTGCCGCTGACCAGCCAACAGTATCAAAGACAGCTGGCCTTGTTCGGCGATCATGCAGCATGAGACCGCGGTGAACATCTGAGCGGGGTCCTGAGCATAGTCTGGTGTCTCGACCACTCGATCTCCGTCACGAGTCAGGGCCAGCAGTGCATACACTTTGTCTCTTGCGTCGGTGGCATGCGCATAACGGGTCTTGATCAGTGCTGACGACAGTAGCATTCGAGACTCGACAAGCCTGCTTCGCCTTTCGCCCTGTCGAAACTCGTGCAAGTTGCGCAGACCGCTGGTGCCCTCCGAGACCTCGCAAATTTTGCCACAGTGCGCGACGCCGGTGACGAACATGTCCCAGCCGAGCTTCTGCTGTCCACACCAGACCTCGGTCGTCGAACCTTTTGCGATCTCTTGGACAACCCAGGCTCTCTGCCAATAAGGTCTGCTCAGCAACTGAACGATGGCCGCTGTTGCCTGTCTGATATCATCTGCTATCTCCGCAGGGTTCGATCTTGATGCAGCAGATGCCAGTACTTTCATCGCTTGGTCAGAGCCGTCTGCAGACTCTCCAAGCCAGATGACCACCTTTGAGGCTTTTGAGTATATGGTGCCCATACGAGATACTTGCGAGCTTCGTTCATAGTCATCTCCCTGGTTGATACATATAGCGTCGGCCCAGACCCGGGCGATTTGGTTCGCACGGAGTGCTTGCAAAGCTACATTTAGATTGGTAGTGACTCGTCGCTCGTGGCCATTCACGCTTACAGAGGCCGTAGTTTTGTGGTCACCCCAGCAGTAAGATAGGGCAACATACTCCGGCGGTCTGATCAGAGACGCATGGATCAGCTGTCCTCGCAGGCCAGCTGACGTTTGCCATCGAGTGGTGGTTCCTATGAGTATCGAGCATTCAAGCTCCAGAAATCTCGTCTCGAAGCGTGCGAAGTTCAGCTGTTGATATGAGAAGCCAGACGGTCCATCGATGGCGTCTGGGACTGTTGGTATAGTGAGTGGTGAAACCGTGCTGTTGGAAGGAGTCCTAGTAGCCGCATGGTGATGTTCAAAGACGGCATCGACTGGCGATAAAGGGTCGCCTTTGCCAACAAGCACCCAGTCGTTCTCTGAATCTGATGACATTCTTGCGTACGTAGCTTCATTTCACAGCCAGTGATCCATGGTCGGAATACCGTCAGTCAGGTGTGGCAGTTCGTAGGAGCTGGAGCTGCGAAGCTGAAGGACATCATCCCCCCCTCTTGCGGCCTCCGCCACTCTGGAGGGCGTCGCAGGGCGCTAAAACGAGGCAATCGTTCCCACGTTAGTGCAGGCCAATGGCTTTATTTAGATAACTGCCGTTTGCAAGGGAGAAAGTTCATTCGTGCTGTTATATCGTGTGTGATCAGTTCTTGGGCAGATATGCCTCCTACCTTCCATCGCGACGCGTCCTCCGCATCGACCTCGTCGTCCAAGTCACGCGACGTTGGCAGTTCGGTCACGGGCGAGACTTCGCATTGCACGATTGAAGCCGCATATCGTGACCAAGTCCATACGCTTGCGATAGAGCACCATGATCGTCGTGTTGAGGCCGATGCAATGAGGTGGAAACGTTGTTGTTGGCTTGCATCCCGCGAAGTCTTTCCCAGGGTTTGGAGTTCAGCCGCTCCGGGGTGGGTATGGAGCTAGCCGATGACATTCTGGCCATGTGTCTTCCTTGAGCGTGCATATTTCGCAACATACCAATACCGGCCAGACAGATCAAGTTGACACATCTGCCTCAGGATACATTCAGCGCACTCGACGAGATATACTCTGTCATCAAACATTTCGGATCGCCTACGATCACCATGGACTCCTCCGAACTGTTCACGCAGCTCCCTCTCACAATCGACCCGCAGACCAAGGCGATATCCACGTCAGACAGCACGCTCCGCTACGAGATCGAGGAACTCAACAGGATGAATCGCGCATTCGTCGCACTAGACGTTCCCAACCAGATCCCACCTCCGCCCGCTCCCGTCAACCCGAAGCGCAGCGTACAGATCACCAAGCTCAAGGATTCTGGCAACGTCTCATACAAGAAAGGACAGTATGCCGACGCAGTCAAAATGTACGACCTCGCGATACGCATGGCGGTGGATCGACCTGCGTGGGAAGCCAGCGGTCTGGTCAGAGAGGAGCTGAGCACATTATACGGCAATCGCAGCCAAGCGCTCATGGCGCAGCAAGCGTGGGCAGAAGCTGCGACAGATGCGGAAATCGCGACGGAAATGAAGAAGGTGGGTAATGTGAAGTGCTGGTGGAGAAGAGGGCAGTGTCTGAGGGAGATGGGCAGACTGGAAGAGGCGACCCAGTGGGTCAAGGTTGGGCTGGAATTTGAGAGAGCTGGTCCGGAAAAGCAGGCTATCGGCGAGCTGGAACAGCTGGCGAGAGATTTGGAGAAGGCGTTGAACAAGGCTTGAGGGTATTGCGACAGCAGAATGGCAAACCAAAGTCGCCAAGATGAATGAATGATCGGAGCCGTGCCCACCATCATGCAGACGATGCGACTGTATCGCGAGCTGGATATGGCGAGGAAAGTGTGCCTAGAAGGTCCACTCCTCGCACTTAGCCTGACTCAAGAACAAGGCGCGAGTTGTGCCTCCAAAGCCAGGTCGATACCCTTACCTTTAGTGCTCTGCGGCGAAATCGACGAAAAGCGACCTGCCACAAGACGCAGCAGCTGCATGAGCCAGCCTGTCGCGAGGCACGACAAAGAGACTGCATGATACGTGGTATGATGCACAGGGCTGCAGCGATCGGGTTCAGATTATGCAGAAGCGGAGAACGTCGATGGTCCGAGCCAAGCCGTTCGAATAATTACACCAATATGGCAAGACACAAACAGCCAGCATAACGCTGACATGTTAAAGGCTTAACCCTCTCAAAGACATTCTCCGCAACGGACATTCGCACGAACGCTGCCGGCACGGCCGTCAGATTCCGTATCCTCTTTGCCTACTCTACTCCATCTTTCCCCGCTTCGGGGTGCATATGACCTTGCACTTTCAGTGCAACCATCGCGGTCTCTCACACACTAGGGTGTGCTTTCAGTGCGTCAACACCCACTACACCCACTTAGACAATATATTCACCATTCTCGCCTTCGGCCCCGTTTACGGGCATCGCTCCCCTTGTATTCATATAGGTTCCTAATGTTATTGATACACCGGCGGAGAAAAGCGCTGTGGCGATCGCGTTGGTGAATGCCCTCGGTAATCTATCATCGATCTATGGAGTCTTTCTACGGCCGGAAAGTGATGCTTCGCTGGATGTACCGGGCTTCGGCGCGACGATGGTGTTTATCGTGGAGGTCTGTGTGTTGGCGCCGATTGTTGCGTAGAGGTTTTGAAGGGAGAAGAGTGGTGATAGGATCGTGGGTGTGTTCAGGCCGGCGAGGAGTGAGGAGCGAGAAGACAAGGAGAAAGAGGAGATGCGAAGGATGAGGGAAACGAGGTGTGAAAAATGTCAAGTCTTCTAGCTGGCCGACGCGATGCTTCTCATAGACTGAAAATATTCTTCGCAAGAATACGGATACAGCGGAGAGCGCCCTTTGCTCCATCCCGAACGTCAAGCATCAAGTAAGCGATCAGTCGTCCTTCCACCATCCATCTAGAACAGCGAGCGCAGTGGTCCAGCATCCGGATCAGGCTTACCTGGATGCGGATCTGGAATCGGCATCCCCGGGCCATGTGGCTCTGAATTACTGCGCGAGAGCTCTGGGTTGGGGACTGGCGGTGGGACGCTCGGTGGCTGCCATGGGTATGGTCTATTGGGCTCAAAGGGTAGCGACAGCTCCGGATTGGGGACCGGTGGAGGAACGTTGGGTGGCTGCCAGGGTTGCGGACGGTCGGGCTCGAAGGGAGTCTCAATGATGGTGGGCATGCTGAGCTGAGCGTGGTTGTCAAAGGGTTTCTTGTCAGTGGGAGTCGCTGGAGGTGATGTTTGGATTTGAGTCTCGGTGAAAGGATTGGGCATGGGAAAGGGGATTTATAGAGTTACAAAGGCTGGGTGGAACGTCTTCACGGTTGCTATACTGCTCTTGGTTTGGGCACTGTGGTGGAGATGATGTACGTGGTGAAGAGTGGCCATGACGTCTTCACGACTAGGGAGTAATCTGTTGCTGGCGCGATCCATCAAGTAGCATGATTGCAAGTGTACGCAAGCTCTGATTATTCCATATCGTGGCGATACTGTGGTTGCGATTGCTCGCAGATGTTTGCTTCCGATTGACAGCCGCCCATGGGGACCACGTCGATCATGGTGAATGCCACAATGAATTGCCGTAAATCTCAGGCTACGTGTGCTGTTGTATGCATCCAACTTCGTGAGCGCATATGTATCTTGTAAGTGAATGTAGCCGGCGCATGACGCGACATAGACCGACGGTGGATTGTGCGGCAAATGCGGGAGGCCCATCTGATGCTTCCGAAAATTGCGGTGGTTCCTTTCTATGAGTGTCGCCACAACAAAACCACGAACTCCCCGGCAATCATCGATCTCCATCCCAGCGCTGCAGTCAGTCGTTACCCATGTCTAAGTCTGTCAACCAATTGCTATGGTGTCGGCTGTAAGGATGCTGCTTTTGCCGCCAGCAGATTCGGGGTATTCGGTAGCGATAGCCCATCCACCTTTCTGAGGGCATCATTCGTCGCTGGCTCACACCTCGATCTGGAACCAGACTCCGACCAATGTGACGAGGGTACCTGCTGTTATTGTAATGATCACGCCTCTTGGTACGGCTGTACTCCGTCCCTTCAGTCCACGGCCGCCTGCCATTGCCGCCACCATTGCCTCAGCCATCGGACAGAGACCGGCTCCAGATTCTTCAATGACGAACTCCTGCGCTGAGCGAGTTTGGTCGAGAACTCAGGCCGCCGAGCTTCCGGCCTGCCAATGTCACCGAAGAAGCCTAGGAGTCTGACAGCTGGCACATTGTCAGACATGTCTTCGCGCTCAGCGGCTTCAGACAATGCACGCAACCAATCTTCGTACTGCACGACTTGGACATCGCCATCACCCCCGGCGAACAACGAATGTACGATGTCTTTCCACCATACTTTGCTCGGATTGACGAAGTGCAGACATTGGACCGCAGCTTGTTTGGTATCCAATCCCTCTCCTGATGCGATCGAGGTCCTCGAGCTCAAAAGTTCAGGACTCCCAGGAAGGCTCGATGCAGCTGAAGTGACTGCTGATGATTCGGAAGATGTGCTGGGCAGATCTAATGACTGTTTGATCACCTCTTGGCTGATCGTTGAAGGTGTCGGACTACCTGGCAGCATCGTCTCCACGAGCATATCGCCGAGCAGATCCACTGGAATCCAGTCCATACAGTCCATGGCACCTAAGGATTCCGGCACTTTACCAAGAGACTTGCAGCTGAGTAGTATGCTTGGAAACCACTCTTGTGGACTCCACTTACCTTTCTCTGACTTGACCGGACCAGCTATTTGACCAAGGCGGCATACAGTCACTGGAATATCGAACAATTCGCCCGCGCGTGCAAACAATAGCTCAGCGAGCTGCTTGGATTGCGCGTAGCCCATTTCTTCAGATACTCGGAAGTCGTCCAACAGGGCCTCCGGTACGGGACCATCATGGAAATAGGACCAGTTGTTTGCTGCACCTACGCTGGACATGAAACGTGTGTCCACCACGATGCTCGATGCATTAGCCAATTCCATCAAGTTGCAGCAAATTTCCAGCTGCTGATCGAAAGACTTCAAGGGCAGGTTGAAATTCACTGGCCATGCATTATGAATGATGTGGCTCGCCGTCTGTGACACTTCGTCGTACGTGCTGACTGTCAACCCAAGACGCGGTTTCGTTGCATCGGACTGCAGAAATTTGACTTTTGTGAAATCTGTGGACAAACCACGAGCGCAGGTCGTTCGGAATTGCTTGTCATGACAGCTGCCCGGTCTGTTCAAGCAAATAATCTTGTGAACTGCATGGTTTCTAATCAGACTGTCCAAGATGTAGGAACCCAAAGAGCCTGTCGATCCGGTCAAAAGAACAACAACCTTGGTAGGGACGGCTTTGACAAGAGATGACTTCTCGAAGTTGTCCAAGCGAGTGGCAAAGGTGTCAAAGGTGGATCGAATGTTCGCTAACGGGTCGACTTTGTTCTCATCATCCAGCGCATCGCCGGCCGACATCTTCGTCAACATATTGGCCATCAAGCGCGCGGTTGGATGTTCATATATGGCTTTGGGCGCCAGAACACTAACGTCGTGCACTCCTTGCTGTCGAAGACCGGCCTTGAAATATCGCAGCAATTTCACCGCTCGTATTGAGTCCAGGCCGCATTCGAAAACGTTGTCGGTTTCTGAAATGTCTGCGTTCTCAAGATACTCTTCAGACAGTACGCTTGTTAAGGAGGCACTGAGGCTCTGCTCGTTCCGAAAATCCAACGTCGAAGCACAAGCAACGTTCTGATCCGCCTTCTCGTAGACTTCAGCGATTACTGCCCCAAGAGCAGCATTGGTCGGCGCTCTTCGGATTTCCCCCTTGGATGATCGGAGGAATGTATCACTCGGATCGAGGACGCGAACATGCGATGAATGAATTTGGGCATGAGCTGGGAGGATCTCGTTGGCCTGCGCAACAGTCTCCACAATCGTTTCCGGGCTGCATTCCTTCTTTGAAGATACAAGCGGCTCGACCAGTACCATCGGCTGTTCCCTGGCCGCACCGACTATCAACGCCGACTTCACGGCAGGATCTCTCGTGATGATACGTTCCGCTCCCGTTGGATTGAACTTCTCGCCATTCGAAAGCACAATCACGTCGTCGACTCGACCTCGATACTTCCAGTGACCAGGCTTGGAGGGGTGCTGTTCGTATAGATCCTTCATTGAGTATTCGTCTTGATCGGGGAAGGTCCAGAATGCGCCTTGATGTCGTGTAATATGTCGATCCCGATGGAAAACAAGCTCGGAAGCCTGATCCGAGTGCGGTCTGAAGTCGATGCCGAGCCCGGGATGGAAGCAATGATATTCCCATTCGTCGATGGATCTTGGCTCCAGCTCCGGAACATTGAACGTCTCTGTTGATCCCAGGATCTTCAACACACGCGTGCGCTCCCACAGAGCATCACCAGCCTCCTTGGGCAATGGTCCTCCTCCAAGCGCAACACTCGACCACTGCGAAACTTCTCTCAGGAGATCTCCATCCATGGCGACTTCTGCCAGGAGCGAGGGAGGCAGAACGGCAGCGTCTGTAGCGTGAGATCTGAGGATCTGTTGTACGGTCTTGAGAGACGGTGGCTGATCGCAAGGGCCGAACACGAGCTGTGTCGACTGGAACACCGAGAAGCTGAAGAAGTTGATGCCCGCTGAGTGGAATGGAGGCAATGCCGTGTACACAGAGATACCTGCCCATCTTCGAGCAGTTACGCAGCGGCCGTCTACATCTTGAAGATCTTGTTGTGCGTCAATGGTTGAAATCAAACCATGTGATATACTGACAGGCTTAGGAAGGCCTGTGGATCCGCTCGTGTGCAGCACAAGGAAAGGTTCCTTCGCCACGTCGTCCAGGCTTCTCTCCCAGCGGAAGCATTCGACAGCTTCTGGGTTCAACAGCTCTTCCAGAGGCGGTATCACGTCGTACTTCAGATCTCTCGAGGATCTGAGTGTTTCTAAAGTGCTGTCCCGCGATCCCTCTATCGGCCCTAGCAGTATCCTACATCCAGTCTTCTCCAGCAACGATACATGCGCATCGACATTATTCCTTGGTGATGAGAATAATGCTTGTAACCGACACTTGCAAGCGGCACAGGCGAGGATGAAGTATCGAATATCGGAGGGGCCGATGTAGCAGATTGTCTCCAGGTCGTCATGCCCGGCTAGTATCGTTTCAAGGTGCCATGCTAGTCGATTGATCGCATTGGCAAGATCTGCGAAAGTGACCTGGCGTAGCTCGCCTCGTTCGAATGCTTCAGGTGACACTGGATAGCGAGCCCATACCCGGTCGCCAGATGTTTTGGCAAGATCGTCTATGGTCCATGGGAGAGTGCGCTCGCCGTGAGACATGGTGCGCAAGACGACGATTTACTCAGTTCATGGAGAAGAAAGATCAGCACCGTCGAGAGTGCAGCGTAAAGATGGTGCAGAGCTAAACGCGCGTTGGAGAAGTGGAAGAGAAAGTGAATGACGGTCTACACACACGGCCCAGCAGCCATCGTGCTCACGCAGGGACCCTGTTGGTGCAGAGAGCACAGAGCGAATCCGGTAAGAGTCGACGTATCAGCGAGACGTCATGTAACATGATGCTGATAATTGCATGCGTTCTCCGCCGAGGCATGTAGGGATTAAGGTATGCGCTGGCCATCTTGGACAAAGCGCTTTAACGATGAAGTTACCATATCGAGGAAGTACAGATTGAGTTTGAGCTGCCGGGCCCGCTTTTCAGCCTTTTCGGCGTGCTGGACCACACAGCGACGGCAAGGTGTGACGTGTGTGGCCCGCCGTTATTCTCAACAACATCAACGACGTGTCCGACCACACGTTGAAGACTCGAGCAGTCGTGAGACTTAGTCTGACAGGATGTGTAATTGGTTGAGCTCAATGACTGCTAGGACGGGGAGCGTAGACCGATCGTGGTATGCAGTTGCTGGCATTCATTGCAGATCCCACCGGAACGACTGATGAAGAATCTTATCTTGTCAAGCTTTACTGGCTCAAACATCTTGGCACCAGTGCAGCAGCGTAGGACCGGACTCAAAGTATGCGCAAGTCGTAGCAATAATTTGGTACTATCCGCCGTTGGACTGCGAAATATTTCGTGTTGCTGAGGTCATGTTCCCGAGGCACCTCAACTCCGATACGTTTCGTTGCTTCTCACATTATCGTTGACGAGGCGCTTACGACGACTCTATGCTGTCAAGCTTGTCCCTCTCCTCGTCGAAGACCTTGGAAAGCGAAACGACTTGCCAGAGCAATGGCACCCGCCTCAGAAAGGTCTTCGTCTGACCCTGAGAAGACAATCACGAATGAGAACCGTTCACCAAATGGCAGTATAGACAACAACAATGATCCTGCAAAATCCCTCGAGAATGGCGTTGCAGGAGGAGAAGAAGGAGGACAAGAAGAGAAGGGTAAAGATACTCTGGAAGAAGACACTCCCGACGTTCTCCTCTCTCCAATACACGAAATTGCCTTCATCGCCATAATCTGCATGGCCCAATTCCTCTCCCTCGCTGGTCTAGCCCAGTCGATCGCCCCCATGAACATCATCGGCGCCTCCTTCAACACCACCTCCGAAGCCCTCATCAGCTGGTACCCTGCCGCCTTCTCCCTCACCCTCGGCACCTTCATCCTCCCCGCCGGACGGCTGGGCGACATGTATGGCCACAAGACCCTTTACATTTTCGGCTTCGGTTGGTACGCTGTGTGGTCCGTTGTCGCCGGAGTAGCAGTCTACAGTGGGGACATTCTGTTCAGTATTGCGAGAGGGTTCCAGGGGATCGGGTGTGCGTTGCTTGTGCCGAATGCGTTGGCACTCGTCGGGAGGACGTATGGTGCGAGTCCGAAGAAGAACATGGTCTTTGCGCTTTTTGGGGCGGCGGCGCCGACGGGGTGGGTCGTGGGGGCGGTGTTCTCGTCGATTCTGGCGCAGCTGACGTGGTGGCCTTGGGCTTTCTGGGCGTTGGCGATCACGTGTGTGGTGGTTATGGGGGCGGCTTATGGCATTATTCCGAGAGACGAGAAAACGCAGGCCGCAAGGCTGATGGACTTTGACTTCTTGGGATGTGCAACTGGTGTGGGGGGTCTGATTTTGTTTAATTTTGCGTGGAATCAGGCTGCTGTTGTCGGGTGGCAGACGGTGTACACATACGTGCTCCTCATCGTCGGAATTCTGCTTCTGATTGCCTTTGCCGTGGTGGAGATCAAGGTCGCAAAATTCCCTCTGATCCCGCTCAAAGGCTTCAAGGGCGAGGCAGCATTGGCACTGGGAGTCATCGCAGCCGGCTGGGGCAGTTTCGGAATCTGGGTCTTCTACCTCTGGCGTCTGATTGAGAATCTACGAGGCTACTCACCTCTAGCCGCATGCGCACAGAACGCTCCCGTGGCCATTTCTGGACTGACTGCTGCCGTTGCGACTGGCTTTCTCCTGTCGCACATCAAGGTGTCCTACGTCCTGCTGATGGCGACGCTATTCTTTCTGACTGGCCAGATCCTTATTGCGACAGTACCTGTCGATCAAACGTACTGGGCCCAGACCTTTGTCTCGATCATCATCATGCCTTGGGGAATGGATTTGAGCTTTCCCAGTGGTACCATAATTTTGAGCAACAGTACACCAAAGCACGATCAGGGGATTGCGTCCTCACTCGTGAACACTGTGGTCAATTATTCGATTTCGCTCGGACTCGGTGTTGCTGGCACCATTGTCAGTAATATCGACAAGAAAGGCGGCAGCGTGATAGACGGGTACAGGGGTGCGTGGTACCTTGGTATTGGCCTGGACGGCATCGCCGTGGCAATCGCGTTGTACTTTGTGTTCAAATATAGGTGATCAAGTTGTCTGGCTTTATTGCATGTCAAGACATTCGTCCCTCTCGCAGCAGATGACAGTATCCTACCACCCTTGGTCCCGCACCAAGCATTCTTGTCCTTCACCACAGCCCCTATGCTACACCATCCACACATCTGTGAAGTACTCATCTCCTTGCCCAGTCTTTTCTACTCCTGCTCCCATAACACTACCCGGACCTCCTCTTCCACTACAACATTCGCCACTCACCAAACATTCAACATGCCACCTCTCCCAAACAGCGCCTTTCGCGCGACACTCGTCCGCCAAATCGACACAGATGGTCGCCACACCGGAACAACTGGCGACTCCATGTCCGAGCTCAGCGACAGTAGCGCAGGCCGCAGCGCTATCAGAAGAGCCCTGAGCTCCACCATCCGTTTCGGCATATGCAAACCACACTCGACGGCCCCAATTGCAGTGCACAATAATCGACTGGAGCCGTTATTCGGTCCATCCGGCTCTCGAGTCTACGGAGGCGAAAGGAAGGAGATCAGGGCTGCGACTGCGAAGGAGCCTCAGGTGTTCGATGGTGGTGATATGGAAGACGATGGACGCAATGCAATGGCGACCCTCTCGGCTGCCACGCTGAATGCCAGTGAGACTAAATATTGAGGTTTCGACAACGGGTCCTGAGATCTCTACGGCATTGTTTCGCTGTGCGTTAGTCTGTTACTGTCAGTGATAAGTTGACGTGTTCCGATGGGAATGCTTGATAGTTGGTAATTCGTGCGATTGTTTACTCAGGTTCATGGAAGAACTGTACACACTCGCCTTAGGCCTCTGCGGTGCGATACAGCCATACCCAGGTATATGTGCCACCCTCGGCACGATGGCATCAACGTCTTCAAGCCGTCTCGCCATTTCGAATTCCTGCAGCGCGCAAATAGGTATCCTAAACCGTACCTGCGATGCTGAGTTCTCTGATCTGTCCCAGGACATCCTCCACCCGCGCATCCAGATCACCGCTCGCGTACTGATCTCTTGTCTCGGCCGCAAGATACCTGTGGAGTTGTGTAAGTTCTGTCATTGCGACACGAATGAAGGAAATAACATACTGCTGCACTTGCGCCATCCGGCTGTATGCTTCCGCACAGAATCGTAGCTGAATCTTCACGAGCGCTTCGAAGGAGGGATCGAGGTAGGGTACTCGCAGGTCAATCAGTTGAGGTAGTTCGTTGGTGAGCTGCTCGTTGAGCTGATCGTATGCAACTTTGGCCTGTTTCAACAAATCAGCCTGCTTCTTGGCAAATTCTTCTTTGAGGGGCTGCATGATGTCCTCCAATTCCGACGGATGAAAGAACGGACCGGTCGAGGGGCGCTGAGACGCAATTTGAGGTTCAGTCTTGTGTCGAACCTGTGTGCGAGGAGAGAATAGTGGCTCTGGGCGTGCGGAAGCCGCAGAGTACGGCCGACCGAACAATGGTGGTAGGACTGGTGGCGGCGGCTTGAAATTCCTCACTGGCTTCGTCGCAGTTGCTGGCGGCCCGTCCTTCAGGAAGTTGATAAAAGAAGCATGGTCTCTGCGCTCGTTGGATGTAGCAACGCGCGGCTCCATGATGCTGTTGCGCTTGTGTGGAGTCGGAGTACCGATGGCCTCGATGACAGCATCGATGTCGAGAGCTGAAGAGTGATCGTGGCTGTGTTCGGAACCCGAGGCGGCACTATTGTTTCTCGCCTTATTGGATGAAGCGACCTGGTCGCTTTCGCCCACTGAAGCAAAGTCAACAAGCGTGCTGTCACCATCGTTGGTCTTGCTGAACCGCTCGTCATGCTCGTAGCCGTCAAACAAGTCGCCGTCATCCGTGTCCGCAATGGGCTCGCTGCCGTCTGTCTGAGCAGAAGTGTCCATGCTTGACCTCTCGTGAACAGTATAGAAATCTTGTTCATTGTAGCTCGACGAGGTCAGAGTCGCGAGCGTCTCCGCATCACTGTTCTTCGTATATGGATCCATGGAGTCCTTGCGCTCACGCTCGGACGCCTCACTGTATGTTGTCTGCCAAGATGCACCAGAAGATCTGATGGTCTTGGCGTCAAGTTCTGAGCTTGCTGCGGATGTCACCGTGAAGCGTGGTGGTGCTGCACGTGACGGAGTCGCATCTGGCTGCAGAGATTTCGTCCTTGCTGGCGTATTTGGAGAATGCGTTGGAGTGCCTAGTGACAGTGGTGATGACTTCTTCATCAATCCTGGCATGACTGAGGAACGCGTTGGAGTGCCATCTGGCGAGCGCTTGAACAGAGGATGCTCAGACTTGCCGGAACTACCAAACTTGCTCATCAGTGGCGAAGGCATGCTCGAGAGACGCGTCGGTGTGTAGTCCGGAGGGCTAGTGCATCCAGAAATGCCAAGGCCATCGGCTAGAGATTCGCTTGTCGGCTGGACAGGCATGCTAATATCGCGCGTTGGGGTCTCCTTCGGTGAGCGGTTGAGCAGAGAGAATGAGTTTCCGCTTGTAGAGCGGGTGCGGACTGGTTCGGACGAGCGCTTCAAGGCAGGTGCATGGGTGCTGTGCGGCGAGATTGCTGGAATGAGGCCGCCACCCATCATGATCGGACTGCTCACAGGCGACAAGAAGTTCGTAGATGACTCGTCGATATCGGGGAGATCCGTAAGAGGAGAACGTTGCGACGTTGAGGACAAATGGCGTGACACCGCGATAGGGCTCAGCGGAGCATGGCTCAGTTCGCCTGCAACAGTGACGCGCTTCTGTGCTTCGGTTCTACCCCAGAAGGCATCGCTTACGCCACTAATTCGCCGTAATAGACTCGACTTCCGCTTGACTTTGGGCGAGGTCGGCACGCCAACACTCTCCAGTGCAATCTTCTCATCGACCTCCAATTTTGCCAAGCGTAGTCGGTGTTGGTGGACCCCATCCAAGGCTTTGGGCGGTGAGTGCAACATCGACGACTCGTCGTCATCGAAGTGGTTAAGATGATTGGTGGGAAGATCGAGAAAGGAATAGGGATCCCCTACCATTTCGGTTTCCTTCTCAGTCCGCGGCAGCTTGGCCGGGTCCTTGTCAGGCTTTTCGGTTAGCTTCTTGACTTTCGATCGCATGGCGTCGTAGTCGAGCATCTTGTGGTTCCGCTTCTTGATGCCTGCGAAGTCGTCAGTATCATATAGCTCAAGCACAGATGTCGTGTCTAAGCTTACACTCGTTGATGTCCGGAAAGTATGCACAGAAGCGGTTGATGGGTTCCAGAACGGTCGTCCTGTAGATGACATCAATGAGCTCAACTGTTCCCTTGTCGTGTGACTGGCTCTCATAGTATGCTGTGTTTCTGCTGAATGTCTTCTCCTTGCTCTCCCGATTGAGTTCTGCGTCCACCTCCCTGAGGTGATTGTCCAAGAAGTCCCACTCCTCGTTGGGGAACCTCTTCTCCACCTCTTTCCGCAAAGCTGGGTATTCTTGGATGACACACCTATATGGCCCATCAAGCGCCTTAACAGTCTCGGCATCCAGGTCCTCGACTGCCTGCTTGTAACTTCGGCTGACTCCATCTTTTGCGCCGCTGTCGCCGTAGAATGCGTCGATGGTCTCGGCAATGCGCATTTGGGAGGCTGTCATGGCTCGGAGGGAGTCGAGGTAGCCCTTGGCTTCTTTCTGCAGGCGCAACGACGCGGACTCGAGTGTGCGGTATCGTCGCTCTTCGACTTCATACTCGCGGTCTGATGTCTTCTCGACGTGACCTGTTTTCATCATCACCTGCGTCGTAGCGCGGCCCACCTGGAACATCTTAGCCAAGTTCATTTCGTAGTATTGTAACCTTCTCTTACATTCTTCTTGAAGCCGCTCCACGACATGTTGGCTGATTTGTGCTCCGATCCAATGGGCAGTGCTGGGGGTTAACAAGAACGGCAGCAGGGGAATGGTTAGCTGAGAGTGCAGTGGCTGGTATTCACAGTCGGTAAGAAGGTTGTTTGCGCGTGAGTGAAGGTGGTCTTTGTGTGTGAGACGGTGGAACTTCGATTCGTTGCCAGTCGTGCTTGCCCACAAACGTGGCTCAGCTTGAGGTGACGTGTGGCGGGTCTTTCTCCATCAACTGTCATCAATGTAGTCGTCAATATTTCAAGACCTGCTGCTACAGCCCACTATCTTCACGATTTGCATGTGAGTACATCGCCACCATCACCAACATCCACTGCGCACCTCGTCACCATGCCAATCGCAATCGGTCTCGAAGGCTCTGCCAACAAACTCGGCGTTGGCGTGATTCTTCACCCCTCCGCTGATCCCCCCTCTCCTCACGACAGTGCCCACAGCGACGACGACCAACCCTCCCGATCCTCGAGAAAACGAGCCCACCACCACCCAATCCGAATTCTCAGTAATCTCCGCCACACCTTCAACGCTCCACCCGGCTCTGGCTTCCTGCCCAAGGACACAGCAGCCCACCACCGACGATGGGTCGTCCGCCTGACAAAACAAGCCATGAAGCAGGCGAATGTGAAGATCGAAGACATAGACTGCATATGTTTCACGCAAGGTCCTGGGATGGGCGCTCCTTTATCGGCTGTAGCGATTGCGGCGAGATTGTTGTCACAACTTTGGAATAAGCCGCTCGTGGGTGTGAATCACTGTGTTGGCCATATTGAGATGGGGCGGGCGATTACTGGTGCTGATAATCCTGTGGTGCTGTATGTGAGCGGGGGAAACACGCAGGTTATTGCGTACTCGGCGCAAAGATATCGTATATTTGGAGAAGCATTGGATATCGCGGTGGGAAATTGCTTAGATCGATTCGCAAGAGTATTAGCAATTCCGAACGATCCGGCTCCCGGGTATAATATCGAGCAATTGGCGAAGAAGGGCAAAGTGCTGGTTGAGATTCCGTATGCGGTGAAGGGGATGGATGTGAGTTTCTCGGGGATATTAGCGCGGATAGAGGAGTTGGCGCACAAACTTGGTGATAACTGGAGGGATCCGGAGTCGGGAGAGGTCATTACGAGGGAGGATTTGTGCTTTTCGTTGCAGGAGACGGTCTTTGCAATGTTGGTGGAGATTACAGAGAGAGCAATGGCTCACGTTGGATCTTCACAGGTCATGATTGTTGGTGGGGTTGGATGCAATATCAGGCTACAGGAGATGATGGGCATGATGGCTTCCGAACGGGGAGGAAGCGTTTACGCTACGGACGAGAGGTTCTGCATTGACAATGGCATCATGATTGCTCATGCTGGACTTCTAGCGCATGAGATGGGCTTCAAGACGAAGATGGAAGAGAGCCAGTGCACGCAGCGATTCCGAACGGATGAGGTCTTGATTAATTGGCGAGATTGAGAGACCCAGGGGAGGGCAAAATTATCTGGCGCATTTTACGAACTCAATGATTCGGAACTAGATACCCATGACATCGACTCCTTGATTCACGACGATCTGATTCGGCTCTTGCTTGCCTTGTGAGCAGCAGTCTCCATCCACTGCTCGATCGTGCCTGCCTCAAGACATCAGTCAGCTGCCTCCGATCTCGGCCTCTCATCTCGGCCTCTCATCATGGCCTCACTTCAGCAGTATGGCGCACGTGCCCATATCACGAGAGGCAAGCACGCATGTCGAGATGCTTATATCCCCTTCTCTCCGCTCTTTCCCTCAACACAACACCACCATTTGGCTTCACGAACAACCACCTTGGCTGGCCCTCCAGAGCAGATCGCAGACGCGCGGGCCAGCCAATTATCTCACACACCCTCTCACATCCATCCAGCAACGTCACCCGGCTTACTGTACGCACAAGAACCACACATGTGACACAACAAGTATCGCAATGGCTACCCAGATCACTTCTAACCCGCAAACGTTCCGCAGCGACGACTACTGCAGGGTCCAGCGACAGGTCCTCGCCGCGTCATCACGCTTCAGCAGAGCTGCATGTCCTTCACATTCGTGTGAGGGGAGGTGCATGTCTGTTCGGCCTTGCTTTCATCACGTCGCTACTTCTGGACGAATGGGTCAACGAGGCCTTTGAACCGATCTAGGGACGTCGGAAATGACCACCCAGGGCGTAAGTTCCAGTACGGAAAGATCTGGCAGCCGCACCAATCCTCTCAATCACACAACCAACGACAACTATGACAACGATCGCACGACCGCCGCCCGTCCATCACCACTACTATCCTCACCCACCGCCTCATGATCACCACCACTCAACATCGACCACACCTGCGAGACCTATGGCACGGAGGGAGGAGCCAATCATGCTTATGGAGGAGCAAGTCAGATGGATGTTCAGCGTCCCAGCAAAACCTGAGCGCGCATTCAAGTTAGTGTTTCATTTTGGAACTTGTTGTGATCTGATGCTGATAGCGATAGACGAGTTTCGGTCGTCGACTTGACCACAGGGGCACTTCGAGCCTATGAACCCTGGAATCGGCCATGACTGCGGACTGAAGACGTAGAACAGATAGTGGGCGCCCGTTTGTTGTCCGCCAACACGTCGAAGTTGGCGGCATCATTGCACCGAACACGGATCGGCAGTATCCTGTGTGGGTCCATCACCTTTGCTCTTGTGGCAGAAGAGATATATCAGCAGAAGTGGCTCTACGTCAGAGACTCACTGCTACACCTTGGGCTACGTCGCTGCCAGCAACGATGGCTCACCGAACGCGAGCACAATGCGTGGATCCAAACTTCCTGCCAGTAAGTTCACATCAACCCCGCGAACAAGATATTCATCTCATACTAATCATCTCTCGAACACTCCAGCTGTCATCACGACCAACGACAATGACGAGACCACACTCATGACATCTTTCGCTCAGACGAACATTACCCTTGCCTTCACTGCAGACACGTCCCAGCAGCAGCACGAACGAAGGCCTCCAGCATGGTCTTTTCGGCCAGCCTCGCCGACCAACAATGCCAATCCTTCACCACTCATAGCCGCACCAGCAGCCGGTCAGGCAACACTCGAGCAGGCGACCAGAGACCTGGAGCAGTCTGGCGTCGAGTATCCGTACAACGGCCTCTTCGATCCAACCAGCGTAGGGTAAATGGGCAGCTCGCCGATTCTCCATCCTCACCGACCAATACGGAGTGGTGTAGAGTGGTGCTGTGAAGAAAAGCAGCATCAAGGATGGAAAGGGCATGGTGTGTTGGAACGTGGAACGCGGAATCTGCTGCGGGATGATGAGCGTTTGCACGGAGCAGGGATGGCGGAGCGGAACGATACGATCCCTACATGGGTTGGAGAAGCTCAACGTGACGGAGCTGATGCAGCGCTGAGAACAATCCGGCTAAGCTTATTGCAGTGTTCCGTACACAGAAAGCATTAATCCCAGCTGCTGACATATATCTTTCACCTGCTTGCGATCTTCTGGCCGCATAGCAGACGTCGATAGTCTCGAGAGGCATGTGACAAGTCGAAACGTCGAATCGATCATTAGCGATAATGCCAACCAACTACATACAGTGAAGAGTCTGAACTGCCGACCAGTCCACATCGTGGAAACGTTACCCATCCATCGACCCCGTTTATACACCCCGACCACACACACGTACGCCAGAACACCCATGCTGCACCCGCGCTGGACTGGATATCTTTAGTTTATTGTGTCCTTAAACATATTCGAAGTGAGGGAACGCCTACACAGACCAGTGTCAGTTGGGCTCGAGAGGCACAGCAGTGCCATAGCAACAGCTGCTGACTGGAGATCGAGGCGCGCGCGACGTACCTGATTGCAACGAGAACGCATTTACTGAATTGTGCTTGTGTGCGAAGCTTGCGAAGCACGTCGCTCGCTGTCCACCTCGGTGCTACGACGAGCGAGATTCATGAGTACCTCGCCGGCCTCCTTATCGTCGAGAGTGTAGCCTGGACCGGTGGAGTTGGGGTAAGTGTGGAGGGCGCCACCGAAGAGCGAGGAGATGGTTGTAGTACGTTGGCCGAACTTGTTAAACTCCTCTATCATCTGCGAGCAGGAGTACTTTGGTGGACCCATGGTGACCTTTGGCTTGGGAGCCATGGTCGCAGATTTGGCCATGTCACGGCAAGCTTGGGCACGGATCGGATCGGCTTGGCACATATCGCAGCTGCCGGGAAGCGTCTTTGGAGCCGAGAGCTCGACGGTTGGCTCCACGATGGTCTTGCTTGCGGCCTGCTTGCAAGCGCAGTTCTGGTCGTCGGTGCAAAAGCCACAGTTGTCGTCGTCGTCATTGCGCTCGGCCATGATGAAGTCCATTTGGTTGCTATCGTTGCTGACTGTGTTGCGGAGATAGTTGCTAGATGCGGCGGCGGAACGTCCATAGGAGGTGAAGTCAATTTCGTTGCCGTTGTCTTCTGGTGGCGTCGGCACATCTCTTTGTGCGTAAGATGCGAAGGACTGCGTTGGTATGCGCGCTGAAGGTCTGAAGGAGACGCTGTGCTCGCCGTTTGGCTTCATGCCCTGGAGCTGCGTTTCAAGCTCGTCGGCGCGCTGCTTCTCAGCTTCGGCTCTGTGTTCGGCATTCTCAGCACGCTGCAAAGCAGCCTTCAGCTGTGCCTGCAGATCTTGCAACTCTTTGGCATTGTCTTCACTCGTTTTCTGGAGATCACGTCGATACTGGCTGATAGAAGCCTCGTACTCTCGCCTTTTCTCATCCAGCTCTTTCAGAGCATCGGCAAGCTTCTGCTGTCTCTTGTCGCGGAAGCTACGCTGAGCCATCCTATTCTGCATACGCCGTCTGTCGACGGCATCCTCTTGTGGGATCGGCTTTCGGCCTGGCTTTGGACGCTGTGGAATCTTGATGTTTGTGCTCATGGGCCCTGTGGCATGGACCATGGTGGGCTGATCGCTGCTCAGGCCAGTCGGGCTTGGAGCGCCGCTATAGCTGCGTTGGTGTGCGATCGGGACCTTCTGACTGCGTGGCGACACTGAACCATCACTGCCGGCACTGTGCAATCGACCTTGACCTCCGCCGTAGAGCTGCTGCTGCTGTTGCTGAAGAGCGTATGATTTGCCGTCAGGTGATTGATCTTGCGGGCTGGCCGGATGTGGCTGCACGCTCATCGACTGCCATCCAGCATTGAATGGCTGTGGGTGTGTCTGGTCTGTAGGCTTCGTATCAGCATTATCGGGCGTTGCGATCGACATAGCGGCAGCGTGAGGTGTATGAGCATGTATCTGATACGCGAACAAGATGATCTGATTAGATTGTGCGCCCGCGAAGCAGGAGCAAGCCGGCATCGGCGGCTGTCCGGCAATCGGAGTACTCCGGATCAGGCCATCATGCGCATAGCCGAGAGGCTGCGCCACGCGCACGTCTGCCTCTGACCATGAGTTGTGATATCTGAGCAACGGAACGCAGCTGAAGATATACAATACATTCAGCGACTCTCGAGAGCGGTTGCCCCGACGGCAGTAGTGTAATCGCCGACGTTGCTGGTGGTCAGTCGAGCACCATTTTTGAGGGCAGTGGTGTGGCAATGGCTGCCCATCATAATATGATGGAGGATAGACCACAGAAGTACATCGATCGCTCAAACTTGAGCGATTCAGTAAAGCGGTCGGGCAACGGCCTGTTCCGATCGAATCTCATGGCCACACAAGACTTGGTCTTCGAGAATGTCCCGATGGCGAGGTGGAAGCATGATGGTAAGCCTGGTACGGAGAGTGGTACAGAAGTTGCCCGATGCTATACTCCTGAAGCTCTGAGCTGTGGCAGATATCGATGATCAGGTCCGGAAACCGGTCGATACGATCCGGGCTTGGCGAGCATGGGTCCTCTCTGCTTGGTCCTGTCAGGAAGCCAAGACATCTCTCGGTCCTCAGAATGAGTAGCCTGGACCGATCATTCTTGACGGTTCCGTTCCAGTCCACTCCAGTCCAGATCACGATCATTTTCTCGCGAACGACGTGAACGGAAGGAAGTACTTTCTGACTTACCAGCGATAATCCTGAGCTGCTCGTTGGTCTGGTCAAGAAGATGAGCGTCATAATTCCTAAACGAGTTGCTCATCAAGAATTGCTGCTGCTGCACGTCCACTGGGAACATGTATGGATTCTGCTGCTGCTCGATCTCCGCTCCATAGTAAGGCTGCTGGCTGGTGATCTGCTGGATGTTGACGTTGTTGTTGTGATATGAAAGATGAGGATGTTGCATGCCGCTGACCACCGTGTCAGTCCTGTCGCGATTCGCCGAGTCGATCTGATCGCTACAGTCAGGCTGACCGAATTGGAAGGCGTCCAGGTTGATGGAAGCCATGTCGAGAAATTCCGCTGACCTGACTGCTTGTCAGCAACTCGATTGTTCTTGACTGAGATGACCAGCCCATAGGGCTTACATTCGGATATTCGTGGAAAGAATAGATGGCTTGTGTTAGTATCGATGACTCGTTGATGTTGTGAATCGGTGGGTAATGAAAGGTTCAAGAAGAGGGTGGCAATAGAATCTGGATTGAAGGTAGTCACGAACTGAGCATGACTGAAGAGAACACCAGCAATTTCCAGTCTTCCTTCGGGACGTCCCTTGCTGGCAGCTCTTGCCACCCCACCATAGCGACATTTCTCCCCAACTGTGCTTGCCTGTGTGGGCGCAGAAAAGACTTGTTGCTGTCGCCTCCAATCAGTCTATCGAATAAGAGTGCAGTGGTAGTGGCTACCCATAGCTACCACGTCGCCGGTACGGGACGCTGAGGACAGTCGGACCGCGTCGTAGGTCGACAGGACATGCCCTCGTCCACGAAAGCTTTGTACAGTAGCAGTAGAGCGCCCTGTACGGGCAGCTGGAACAGCCGCGACGACTGATAAGCTATATGGTGCAAGGTGGTAATTGCGTGGTCGTATATTGGCCAGATACGGGACCTTCCCGGCAACTTTCCAGCCGGCTAATTTCTGTGATCGCGCGCAGTAGAAGAAGAGCAACACTTGCCGATCAGGCGATGACCTTGCGCCTCAAAGAGTGGAGGTTGAACAAAGCTTGATATCAGATCTTTGGCTCACCATCCAGATGCAGTATGGCGAGCAGCACGAGACGAATGCACTCAGTTGGGGCGCCTTGAACTTTACGCGCAGCTTGGCAATAATTATGGAGTAGTCAGACCCAGGAGCCAGGTCTATCTGCAAAGCTGACGATGCATTCTACCACTGTGTGGACATTGAGGAGGTCACCGGGCAACAGTGAGGGGTATAGGGGTAAGTACGCTCGTCGCATCCGCCAGCGCTCTGTCAAAGTCCAGTGCGCCATTCCCTCTAAGCCAGTCTCGGATCTTTTAGATCGATGTCTACGGCCGTATCGACGCCTTCACCGTACATCCAGTACTGCACGCCAAGATAGCAATCACATGCTGCCTGGAACATGCCGCACAGCTTGAAGGCCCAAGGCACCTCGCCTTCAGACAGGAAAAAGTACGTCATTTTGAAGACATCGCCGACCAGCCAGTTGACGAGGACACTCAGACGAAAGCCTTTGCTCGAGCGGCTTCGGTGGTTTTCCAGAATTTGTGGAATAGGCAAGATGGCCTCCACACTCAGTGCGACGTATCCCTGGAGTCCAATGTAGAGCTCGTTTGTCCCAACAAGAAGCTGAAGCACAGCCAGAGTTACGGTGTAGTACGCCAAGAATTGCCAATATGGCTTCCGACTCCGCCACTGCCAAAAGTTATACGGTCGTGTGACATAGCTTTCGGCTTCGGTGGCACCGGCAAAAGGCTTGTTGAGGCTATGCTGAGCTCCAAATGGCGGCCGGTTCAGCAAGGCAATCTGCAGCAGTACGATTTGCACAATGACCATAATAGCCGCCTGTATCAGAAGAGGAGCATCGTAGTGGGCACCGAACCAGTAGAAGACTCTGCAATGGTGATAAGCAGAAGCACTTGATGACCCGAGCAAGACCTGCCTACTTCAACACTGATGCGACAAGCATGATCAAGGGGATGTCAAGCGAGAAGCCTGCCGATGATCGGTTGCTGTGCATGCTCCATATTTGGTCGCCATAAGATGTTACTGGCGAGGTGACGATGAAGATCGGGGCGATACGGTTGATGACCCATGATACCAGTGCCATGATCCTGCGATACATGTCAGTCGAGACCGCGAATGCCAATGCAGAGGCGTGTCCTTGCTCTTCCAGGCTGGCAGGAATTGTAAAGCTTGTCATGGAGAATACGAGGTTTGCCAGGTGGAAGCCTGCTTTCTCGTCCGCCATCTTTGCCATCACTTCGGTTCATGCAGAAAAGCCTTTCGTGCACCGCGACGCGAGAAGAGAGAAGACATCAGGGATAACTTACGCTGTCGTCGGCCTTTCGGGAAGCAGTGGTCGTGGCGGAAGAACGCGGAAGGAATGCAGACAGAGCGAGATTCGGCAGGTCTCACGCACTCATCGCAATTCGATGTTGTTGCCTTTCCAGGGAGTCGGATCCCTCTGTAGTGTTCGTGACACGATGGACGGGCTTCTTCAGGGATTCCGCGAAGGCAAAAGGTGTGAAAGGGGAGCGCTTTCCTCGAGATCTTTCTGGATCTGCTGTGGCTGAGTGTGGCTCAACTCAATCTGACATCCCCAGGTCGCGTAAGTAAGGTGACTAAGGTATCCCTACTTCACCATTCACTGTTCCCTTCAGCATCACCATTCTTGCGACACACCATCACGGCCGTGCCAAGCCGCAAAGATAAATGCCTCCGCCACCAGGCGAAATCGCAAATTCGGCAGTATACATTTGTGGGGTCTTGGCCCCCCGGCATCGAAATAGCATCCCTATGCGAAGGAAGAAAGTCGCGCGCCGTCGTGACGATGGGTCAAGATGTAACCTTGATATCATAACGAGCAGCGATTACGCGAAGACCTCCTGTACTTCAAGCACGCACGGGTCGAAAATCCGTATGATTGTCGAAATGAAAGAGCAAGCGTCCGCACAATATCCGTCGAGACACCATCACTGGATCTTTCGATCTCGCTGAGCCTGCATACCAGCTACCTCCAAGGAGCTGGGATACATACACTTGCGCTATCGCCCATCGTTCCTCCACACACAGCCTACTGGAACGCTCCTGAGCCTTTGCATCTGGCGAGCGGAGGCTCTGTCCAGGCTTGCTGCACATGCTGACAGCACCCGCCATTTAGCTGACACTATCATACGTGCCAACCCCATGGTCGTCTGCATTAAAATCTTGCAGGCGCACAAATCTGTCTGCACACCCACTGGTGCGCGAGTGTCAAGGAATCATGCTGCTCGGTCTGGGTCGTACCGAGCGATGTCTCGCCGCGGTCTTATTTAAGACTGACAACACGACGTGAAGTACTAAACCTGAGCTGACCACTTTGGCGGTCGACTAGACCATCCTCGCCACGAACCTTGGAGGCCTTACTGATATCCTGGCTCTTAGGCGTAGGACAGCATGATTACCACATGGAAACGGCATAGTAGAGCTCAGCGAGTGAGCTCTATGAATCGTGAGACCTATATCTATCTCCGCTCAACAAAATAGCGTTGTCGCTTTCATGGATCGCATCTCTCGCACAATCGGAAATAAGTCGGTGAAGGTGACCACAATGCCTCATATGCAGTGTGACATCTTTCATCTCTGCTTTCTCCCAACGACCGCATCAGCGTGCTGCTCACATCTCGCCATCACAGTGCATTCCTCCTCACTGCACACCCTCGGTCTCATTCTTCTCCTCGCCTCCAGGCACGTCCTCATCCTCACCAGCCCGATCAACTGACACCCGATTCGGCACCCTTACAAACCTCCACTCCTTCCCCATCTGCGTCCGAGACCGGCGAGTCTCCCTCCGCACCCTCTGACCCTGTCTCCTCATCTGCATCCCTCCTCAGCAGGCAATAAACCCGAAGGCGGTGGCGACTAAAGATTGAGAGACAACGTGAAACGCGGCGGGGGATAGGTTCTGGATTCGGGGATTTAGAAATAAGGGAAAGCTGTACGACGGTGACAAGGGCGGTAAGAGTGCAAGACAATATATGCGATGCTACGCTCCAAGACTTCGCCGCAGGAAAGCCAAAGAGACCGAGAACAATGCGTAACGCGCTCAGCACTTTCAAGCTCGGGAACCGGCGTCTTCCTCCCATTTCCAAAACATCTCCGACCTCTTCACACACTCCCGAGCACTACCACTTGACACCAAGCTCATTACCCATACACTCCCATAATCCTCTTCCCTATTCCCACACCCTACGCTCCCAAGCAGCCCTCTTATAGACTACCCCATCATCCCCCCGTCGCACTACTCCTCATGCAATGGCAGAACAACATCGGTTACAAGAAGAGGAAGAAACAACACAAACATTCCCAACGCCGCACAGAGCCAGAATAGTGCCTCCTTCATCCGTCGATGGAACTTCCCGCAATGTGTAGTGTCGAGTGCATTCGGATAAACACAGATCGTATTGGCTTCTAGGTCTGAGCCCGTCGCAGTGGCTTCCGGTGGCGCGACTTTGATGGTGCTGGGGCGGGGCGGGGATGGGTTGAAGTTATGGCTGGGGTCGTTGTAGTTTGGGAGACCGTCGGTGGAGTTCGAGGCCGAGTACTGCGGTGGGTTGGCGGTGGGAGCAGAGGGCGCGATGTACGCTGGTGGTGGTGGTTGGGGGAGGACCATGGCCGTTTGTGATATGATGCGCTAGTTGGTGGTAGGAGAGGGAAACGGAAGATCAAAATGTCGGTCGGAAGAGAGCAGTAGCGGCAATATGGCGTGAATTGGCTGGCAGGTGATCATTGTCAATACAAAGTCGCAAGCTACGATATCTGGAGCCTGTGATCGGGATAGAAGTGATGCTTACCGCACTATGTGCTGAAGTTACCAGACAGCTGGAATGCGGGCTTGCGATCAGGATCAGCTCGCAGTTGTTGCTGACCGGTGAAGCTTCATGTTTCTTTAATGGTACAATTCCGACGATCAACACGCATCGCTAGCACAACGATTGAAGTCCTGTTCGATGGCACGAGCAGAACTGCATTATGGTGCGTGCATCGATGGGAGCATCCGGCCCATGTTATGGCATAATGAGGCTTGTCCGCAACTTGACAATGCCAGTGTGTCCATCTTTCTCAGGAAGTGATCTCTGACATGTTCCAGTCCCGGTCCGAATCCGAGAAGTCTTCCTTGAAGGAACTCGAGCCTCTGCCTTGTCAGCCTCCAACGACGTACCACAGTCTATGTAGGACAGTCGACAAAGCGAAACAGACGCTCCTTGAGGACAGCACATGCCCTGATTTCTCAGCACGTGGTGGCGGAATCGTTGTTGATCTCTCACGCAGAGACCTGACTGTGTTGGCGCCCTATACGTGGATGAATACAGCGGCGATGAAGCGGCACAGACACTCCCAGCAGGCAGAGAAGAAGCGATTTGTACAATTCATCCTATCATGACGTTGTTCCCCCGCGTCGTAACCGCAAACTACACCATTTTGCTCCTCTCGTCGCTTATTGCATGGCTGGTTGCTCCCATTAGCGACGAGAAGCTTGCGGAGGAAGGACGCCAGCCGGAAAGCAGCAGTGGCATCTAATGTGCATGGCACGACGCGGAAACTATCAAGTGTACGCCGAGCCAGAACGACATGCCTATCTGCGCGCCAGGAATCTTGGCGTTTCTCAGCCTTCGTGGAGGAGACAGCCGCTGTACCCTCCCAAGCAGGATGACGAGTGTGGTGCCGCGAATGGATTGATGTGGCAGGATCAGATAGAAGAGACATTTGGATGTCTTACATTTACTCCAACAGGAGGAGCACGGGCTGAGTATTGGCGTTGTCAAAAGGTACTGTGCGCAAAAGATGACTGCTCCGAGATTTAGCCGGTTTGTGGCGGCCAGTCAACGAAGTAGATGGATGCTGTCTGACAGTCCGGCTTCGATAGACCGGAGGAACCACAAGTTTCGTATTGCAGATCGTAAAAGGGCAGCCGAGACCCGGGTAATGGCTGACTTCATCTTCAGTGACAGTTTTCGGCATGCAGGTGCCGATGCTGAGGACGCTCGGCCCGCAAAGTCAAAGGACTCAAATTGTCCTACACCACCATGCGAATAGAGCTGACGAGATCGCATTTTAATGACAACATCCAATGATCGTGAGATCATTGTTGCTAGGGGCGCTCCGACGCACACTGACAGTGCTGCATTTTGAACGAGACACGAGTCCATTCGACAAGCTCGACGTTGGACGGCACAATTTCGTGCGTAACAAATTCTGCCAGAGCGAGGGCTCGCTGTAGCGTCTTCAGTAGTCGTCCACAAAGACTGGCAGTCGCTTCGTGCTGCATCTCCTATCGAGCCAACAATCGAGACTGAGCCGCCAGACGCTCCTAGACAGCACGCAGGCCAGCAGCCTTGGAGCGATCCCAGTCGACCTCGAAGAGGCACTATACCTCAGCTAGAACTCAAGCAACCATGAGTTCAGGCAGGTATCTCCTTCTTCAGGGCGTGACTCGAGCTTGTGCGCAAGAGCTGCTCCTAGACTGTCACATCGTTTTCAGAAGAGACCAGGCCTCCGGCATCCTCACCAGAATCTGCCACAAGCACCAAGCCAGTGCTGATCAACAACGACCACCAGAGCCGGAAGGCAACGAGAAGTTCGACTTGGAGTCAGGTGGGCCAAGCTATGGTTCGTGTCGTCAGGATGGCGTCTCAGCGAACAGTCTCGCCGGTTTTGATCGAGCCAGCACACACGAGGCGGGCGGCGCGAGCACATCCGAAGCAACAGTGGATCTGGCTTTGCCGAGAGAGCGCATCAGCTCTACGTCGCTGTTCGCACTCATGTTCCTCGTCGTCGCCGTTGTCTTGCTGTGGTTCGTAATCATGGTCTTTCACGCGGTCACAAGTTCCAGGAACATCGTCGAGGTCGGAGGCCACGGAGCTTTCAATACTCTTGCCCGGATTGCAATGCTTTCTGATTGAAGAAGGCATCGTAGTACAATCTAGGGATCAATGCGCCCACATTGTTTGTCGCGTTAGGGACCCAGGTGCCGATTTAGTATGGAGGTTGGGAGAGATTCCTCACTGGAGAGCATCGATTGAAGGCGTCGCTCCACGGCCAGGTGGCTGAATTGGGCATCCCATTTGTCTTCGCCGTCGTCCGGCTCCGGTTCGCGTTCCGTTCCGGAAGGCGTGGAGGCTTTGGATCCGCGTCGAGGAAATGACGAAGCAATAAGCAACGGACTTATCAGCACGATGTCAGCTCTCTTACCGAGCAGGACGGGGTTGAACGCTTGCGGTTCTCTGTAGAGTTCCAGTATTTTCTGCTTCTGTTTGAAGCGCCGTATACCAGCCGTGATACCGGCAGTTGCTCCATTGGCGATGGATCATGGTGCTATTGAACTGCGGGTGTACTACCAGAGTGTGAGACTGTTCTTCTTCCTCTTCGTGATCGGGGGCTGGGATGTAGCTGTGGAGGATGTCATTGGAGCGAAGGTTGGAGAAAGTCGGAAGATAGGGTTTGACGTTGAGATCGCCCCTGCATGACGGCGGATTCAGCTCCGGCCAGAGCACAGACAGACAGCACCGCCCGAGACATTAGCAACAGCAATACGGCGACCTCTGCTTGAGACATTTCAGACGTACATATTGATTGCAGACGAGGGAGGGCACCGTATCATCTCCAAAGGCTGTTCAGAGAACTCCGACCGAACACACACCCACGCTCACGATGCAAGCACTCCACAAGCTCGCCGGAGTGCAGGAGGCATCCGACTCTGGCGCACAACCCCAAGCTCCGATACCAGTCCGGACGAACAAGGAGCTGCCTCGCCCTCCACCAATCCCCCAAGACGAGCCCGGCGACGTTGATGCCCTCAGCACCCGCAGCAGCGCCAAACGCGCAGCCGTTCCTGATAATCGCAGAGCCTCCCAGAAGTCGATCCGCTCGAACAAATCCAAGAAGAGCTTCGCCTCACAACGCAGCGCCTCTGGCCCCGAGATCTCCACCGCCGTCGACCTCTCCGAATACCCGCCCTCACCAAGACCACCCCAACAATTCGATCAGAGTAGCACAGGCGCACCAGACAATGCCATTCCCAGGGCATCGGCAGAGAGCAACAATGCTGAAGGAGATGACGTTGCAGCGGATGACTTGTCAGAAGAATTTCAATGGGGTCCCTCACACCCCTGCTTCCCACATCCGAACCCTCACTGCGCACCCGACAGCGACGAGCGCGCGACCACGCGCGTGATCAGGGTCAGACGCGATTGGCTTGCCGCAGGAGATCTGTTTCCTCAGTACGCGAATCTGTATCCTGAGATTTTAGATCCTTTGATTACGGATGCAGAATTCAGGGCGCTCGTCACAAGCGTCAATGGAATGCTGGAGAGCACGCTTTCGCCATACACGACCCGAGCGTGGGTGGATAGCATTCTAGGTGTGATAACAGGGTACTTCTGGGAAGATCTGGGATGGACGGGCGCGAAGCAGGGCGAGAAGGCCTTGGAGGCATTTCTTGATGGATGGAATCAGGATAGAGCGAATGAAGGGAGGGATGTGAGAGTGGTGCAGCTGAGGAGGACAGGGTTCATGAGTATGGACTTCGTTATTCCAGACCCGGGAATTGATCAGCCTAGGAGTCAGAGTGGTGAGGAGGAAGAGGAGGAACATGAGCAGAACGCGCAGGACGTATTGAGAGAAGAAGGAGGCGGGATCGGGCCCGCTGAATAGCGGGATAGTGGGATGATATTGGTTGTTACAGCGAGGCGTTCAGCGTCGAAAGGGCATAGGTAGGACTAGCGGATGGTACATTTGTTCGGCATGTTCGTCAATAAGATACTCAGCTGAATAATCCACAGCCGCACTCGATTCGATCATAGGAATAGCATCGGCAGAGCTACCAAGGAGTCGCCGGCATCACCCAAGCAATGCCATCCTGAAGATTGCGCATGTGATCGCGGCACACACCGAAAGTCCCACACGCCCACGGCTGTCTTGAAGAAGCTTTCAACTTCGCGTTCGCTTCTGTATCACTGCAACACCGAACAACAATTGCAGAACAACGGACTCTATCACTGGCGAAACAGACTCCCTCCATCGTTACGGGCGTCCAGTCACAAAGTTCAGCTTCCATCGTTGGACTCGATCATGGTAATAGACGACCACCGCCGGCAGAAGCCACCACTCGCGACCAAGATTTTCGCTATACCGGAGCTCCTCGAGGCTATCCTGCCGAAGCTCAACGACCCAATGATCCGCGGTGAGGACTGGACTACCTCAGTCGCGGACCTCTTTACCTGCCTTCGCGTCAACAAGACATTCAATTTGGCCATCACTGGCTCCATATCCCTAAAGCCAGTCATGCTTCTCGAGTTCGATCATGTACGGGAGCCGCAGACAGATGGACAGCTACTGAACGAACTACGACCTAGACTTCCTGTTCAGGCCCGCTTCAGAGCGCTCGGACTCCCAGAGCGTACCTTCGAAACTCCTCCATCTTATTTCTGCAGTGCCGCAGTATCTAAGGGCTCCAGCCCGGACAAAAGTCTTTCGGTACGAAGGAACAGATGAGAATGGCACATGCGGTGCCCCGGGTCCGAAATGGTTGACGGCACCTGCAACTTCACGAGCTCAGAACATGTTCTCACCTCAATTTTAGTGAGTCATGGAGAATGCGCAGGCGAAGCCCTCGAAGATCTCTCGCAACGAGGACATCTAGCACCAGAAGTTCATGGCGCCGCATGAAACTTACCCCCCTACCCGGCTTCAAAATGCAAGTCTTCGTTGCCGTGCTCACTGCGCATCGTCTAGAGTACATCGCCCACGACTACAGCACTATCACATCCTTCAACGACTCCAGCGAGACTCTATGTGATGTGTTTGACATCGTGACGGGTATAAAGGGTCGTATCTCGGCAAAACATCTTGAGCTCAAGGAGACCCACAGAGAGTCTTCGAGAGTGATGTGCAAGGCTATGAACGAGTGGCGGCACGAGGGGCTGGACCGCAAGTGGGCTGCGCGACTGATGGGCTGGCGCTCGAACCCGGAGGCACCTGCACCGAAGCGGCGGAGCGGGCGAGTTGTGCCTTCTGCTATGTGAAGCGGTATCAGTATGACATTGAAAAGGGGGATGTGTTGAGGAAGGAGAAGTTCCGACTCCTACTTTGAGGTGTTTTCGATCTCCAGACGGCACTGCGATCAGGAGCACATTGAAAGATTCTTCATGAACCCTTTAATCATGATAAACAGTAACCTCCCCACCGTCCCTCGCCTCCCACAATCTACACCGTAACACGACCCTCGCAAACTCTGTCCCAATAGCCTCCACCACCTCCCGCCTCATTCCCTCCGAGCACATCCTCCCAACCCACCGCCAATCGCTCTCGATTGAATACACAAGCTGCGGATCCCACTCCATCCCACCATACCCATCAGGAACCCTGAATCCCGCCTCCACGACGTTAGCTCACGACAAATAACCACTCGTTCATCGACTCACCATCACGCCCCTCCCATTCCTCGAAATCACCATATCCCTACCACTAGCCCGGGGCGCCCGGTAGTGCAGCTCGAAATGGTTGCGAGACATGTCGAAGAATTTGTAAAATTGGACGCGGTCCCAGTGCCAGAGAAACGTGGCGATGATGTCTGGGAAGGTCAGGTCGCGAAGGTCCGCGGCCGGGTCGTAGTCGGAGATTTGTATGATGTGAGGGAAGTCGATGCTTCGAGATGGTGGGAGGAGAGGGCATTCAGCAGAGAATCGAAGAGGGCGCGGGATATCTTCTTCGTCGTCGCTGGAATGATGGGTTTCGGCATCGCTGGAGGAGTGCTCTGCTTCTGCTTCTGCGATTGCTTGTTGGCGGATATGGAGGCTCATGGTATCGGCAGATTAGTTTCGTGAGCACAGCCTCGAAGACCCGGCTCAGGAAATAAGCCTACGACGATTAGGATTCAGAGAAGTTGATCAAGCGCGTGGCAGAGTGAAACATGACAGCTTTGGAGTGAAGTCAAAGCTCCGTCCAAAACCGAGTTTGAGGTGGCATCCCGCTTCACATGCTTAGGGTATCCTTGCTATTATCTCATGTTATCTTCCTTTTCAATATCTTCCTTTTCAATATCATCCTTCTCAATACCACTGCCTAACATCCTCCACCACCACCTCCGCCGCCGCCACATCCAGAAGCTCCACCTCCTCCGCCGCCACCACACGATGAAATTCCTCCTGCGTGATGTCCGCCATGATGACCACCTGAGAAGCCGCCGCCGCTCGAGGCGAAGTTGCCTGTCTGAGCGTTAGTCTTGAGTGATCGTACGAAGCGGATTAGGCTATGAGCCTTACCAGCACTGGCAGCCCCAGAATCGCCATGGTAATGCCTCATAGGCTTGCTATGATAGTTGCTACCACCGTCATATGAGGGTTTCGATCCGCCGCAGCCCATGGTTGTGTGTTTGATTTGGTATAGGAGAAGGTGCGTCAATCTCGATTAGAACCGGTCGCTATCGATCTCTCGAGACTTCTCACAAAGAGTGTATTTCTGGCGTTGTTCAGTCAATGTTCGTTACTGTGGTTCGAAGAGAGACAATATCGAAGAAAACAGAGCATAGAACTACTTATCCATCATCCCATATTGCACACCCCAGGATGCGCAGCTGCCTCATGCTCTGCCACTCGATGGTCACGCGAGCAAGGCTCGGACGGTTAGTGCAGCGTTATGGGAGTGAGTTGAGTGGACGGAGCGGAAGGATCTATGCGGCTGACCAACTTGCCCAGGCACTGCCACATTCCTGAAGGATTGGATGACGCAGCTGAGCCTGAGGCAACAATGATCGTTCCGAATGTTCCCAAACTTGCTGTGAAGCTGGGGCAAGATCGCTTATTGCAAAGGGTGAACGTTTTGGGCACGACTTTGAAGTGCTAGGATGGGCGTGTCATGGTCTGGTGCACGGAGTCACGACCCAGTCTGAGCTTTGGCCATTCAGTCTCGACAATGGACCTACTAAGATCTTCTCCGCGATCAGTATATGTGCGATCACAAAAATATACTTCCACTTGATCGAACCTCAACTCGCCACAGTTCCATTGTATCCAGCAAAACTGCCCGTCTCCTCCTTCAAAATCTCCGGCAACTCATCCTCAACATAACTCGCCCTCCAGTCCTTCTCTTTTGGCTCCCATCCCAGCTCTCTCAACCTCACAGCACGACTTCTGCTGTTCAATCCTATGACAGCACCTGTAAACTCTCCAAACACATCTCCCCACAACTCCTCCTTCAATTCCCGCGGCTTCGGATCGCTAATCTTACCGGCCTTATGCAATTGCTCGCCAATGAGCTCGGCGACCTCTCTCCAACTTGGCTCCTTGTCACCAGTGGTTTCGCAAAAGTAATACGGATTCTCCAAAACCTTGGCGGGTGTGGAGGTTTCGAGGTGGTGCAGGAGAACAATGTAAGCTCGAGCGAGGTCTTTTACGTGGATGTTGCTTTCCACGCCTTGGCCCTTACCGACATGTGCAGCGAAGCCATGTTTCAGTGCGAAGCGCGTCAGAGTTGGGATTTGGATCGTGAGACGTCCGTGATTTGCGTTGAAGCCGTAGATCAAAGGAGGTATCATAATGGCGAGCTTGCCTTGCTCGCCGAGGTCCCTTTGGGCTTGCACGATCGCTAGGTCGATTTCCCGATGGGGAGCCTCGTCGGGCAGGGAGTCGACTTCTTGGCGATCGGTATCGTGGTAGATATCCGAAGACTTTGCGTTGTTCTTGGTCTTTGGAAAGTCGGTCAAGAGCGATGTGCCAGATGTGTGAACAAAGATGGTACTCTTGCCAGACGAGGCACGTTGTTTGATGCCGTCGAGAACTGCTTCAACAGAAGGGAGGTGGTCCGCCGTTGCTGTTGTCGTGTTAGCGAGAGTTGTTGTGTTAAGTGTTTGCTTGATGCCAACGACGGACCAGTGTGGAATGTGATATCATGCTGAACGACCTGCTCTGCAATAGCTTTCTTCTCATTCAAGTCGCCATACACAACCTCAGCACCCGACTTCTTAACCTGTTCGCCATGCTCTTTCCTTCGGACGAATGCAGTCACGGAGTAGTCCTCAGCTACAAGCAAGTCCAGCACGTTCCAACCGATGAAGCCAGGACCGACGATGAACACCTTCTTTCCAGACATTGTGAGTGTCTTAGTTGATGTCAGTAGTGCTTTTTGATCTTAAAGTGAGAAGCCATCTGCTTTGTAATGTATAAGACGCAACACAGTGGGGCAAGCATAGCATCATCGAGGGTCCACTCGAGATCGAGCTTGCTGCTGCTGTGGAATCGACCGGCAATGTAATGCATCAGTGACAAGTCGCAGGCAACAGAGTCGTACATTCATGTAAACAACAAGACAAGTCGCGACGTGCGGTCCATCCTATCACAGCGTTCCCGTCGTTGCACGCCGTCGTATCCCTCGTTGAGTAGCTTTGCTAGCACAAGTCGTCATCTGAGCCTCCAACATTGAAACGCTCTTCATAGTTCTTCGACAAGGTACTTGTCCGCCGTTCCTCTCTTCTTGCAGCGCTGTCCGTGTGCCTCCGTTGCTTGCTCGTAGTCTTGGTCAAAGCAGTCCAAACCCATTCGAGTGTCAGCTGATCGAACAGTCTCTCCTCCTCGTCTGCGTCTTCCACATTGATCTCATCATCCAGCCCGATGAGCTCCTCGATGAGCGCCTTACGCATGGGCATCCCGCGGCGAGTCTTCAGCAGCCCCTCTTACAAGGCGACGTCGCTCAAGTGTTGCGCGTCGATCTCCTCGAAGAAGTGGAACGTGACGGCGTTTTGTATCGCTGATAGCTGCTTGTCCTTTGCGAACATCCAGGTCCTGACCAGTAGGATCTGGTACTGCTCTCTTGCTTCATACTCACTTGAGCCGGGTGATGTCATGTCGGTGCAGTCCTCGAAAGACGGCACGCCATCGTGGAAGAGCCAGTATATGAAGACCTTGAGGACCGATGCAGGTGCATCACAGCGGAGGTCGCGTGTGCCGTCTTCAGCCGTGTTCTGCCCAATCTTCTTCTTGATCTGAGGCGAGCTTCGTGACAGAAGGGTGCGCTGCACCAAGACTGGCGGTAAACCGTTGTCGAGGTGAAGTGGAATCATGTCGCCCATTGGGCCCAGGAGGCGCCTGATGCAAGCTGTGACGTCTTCGCTGCGCTCTTCTTCAAGCCCTTGGTCGTCGATTTATACTTGTTCTGGCCGTGACGACGAAGCACTCGAGCATCTGCTGCGCTTGCGGAGGCGCGTGTTGAACATGGTGCGATTGATGCAAGTAGGCGCCTTGGGTTGTAGTCTTCAGGAAGGTCTTCGGGGGTGATAAATCACATTGTGAATGCGCGAGCCAGCTTGTGAATCTGGCTCGCGCTGTTGAAAAGGTGGGTGACCAAAGGCTCGAAGCGCTTGAGCCCTTGATATATTTGACCGGGCCACCACAGCGCGCCGTTAAAATCTATGACTTTGTGCACAATGCGTGTCAGATACTGATACAGCGCAAGCCGCATAGCGTAGCACTCCCCAGTGGCCACAGGTATGACTGCCAATATGTCGCGTCGTGCAGCCCTTAGCCCGAAGCACCAAAAGCACGATCCATTGCCGCGCCTAGATCGCTCATATCCTTGTCACTCCGCCGCGCCGCACCATCGGCCTCAGCCGGTGCAGGCTCATCCATAAGATTCTTGCTGCTTGCTTCACCCATCACTGTCTTTGGCTTTTCTGGCTGCAGTAATGCAATACCAGTATCTAGATATCCCGGCGCTTTCCTTCGCTTCTCCGCAAGCTCTCTATTTTTGATACTCTGCTCCCATTCCTGCACCTGCTTTTGAGCATCTTTACGCTGCTTCTCGATCTGCTCGAGGAGTGACTTGTTCTGTGCGATAATGGTTCGAGGATGTGCTGCAAAACCTGACGGGGAGGTCACGTATGCTGGCAGCTCTGGATTCGAGGGTGCCGGAGTCGAGTTCAGTGTCGAGGGCGGTAGGGTGGAAGGTAGTGACGCATAGTTATGCGGGAGCGTTGGTGCCTTCGGCAGATCGATGAATGGATTCACGCTCAATGCTGTCTGCTGGAGCAGCGGGTGCGACCCTGCCCCATGTCAGCATCAACGCATACTACGGCGTAGTTCGAGACTCACCACCGCTATTCATATTGTACTGTAGGCCAATCCGTCGCTATTGATAATGTTGAGGTCTCACTCGGCGAAAGTGGAGGTCGGCAGGTGCTGCCGAGCTGCGCCACAGGTTCAGGGACTTTGCGCTCCGTGCCTTTCTCAGGCCAGCAAATAATCGGGTTAATTCTTTGCAGGTCTCAGGTCAGAGGCTCACAACACAATGACCAAGATGAGCAGCAGGATCAGGACGAAGATCAATGCAGCGATGCAGCAGCTCGAGTATCGGTCTGCAAAGCAAGTCAGCTTTCACCTCGCCAAATCCACCATTGCGATATTGATAGCTCACCCTCGTTCTTCTCAATCACGTATCGAATCTTCTTCATGCCAGTCTCAAGCTTGCCAGTCACACGATCGGTGATGTTCTCCGTGTCCTCCAGCAATTCAGCTTGCTCCTCCAGCTCTCTTCCCATTGTGTCCGCTTGCATCCTTAGGTTGCCCACAGTCTGGAACACGCCGTCAAGTGCCTCATCCTGCTCGTGCATAATCTCCATCTGTCTCTGCTCCTCCCACTCGCCGTACTCATCTCCCATATCTTCCTCGTCCACAGCAAAATTATCCGGATGGGCGAGCTGAGCATCTGCCTGCGCTGCAGTCGCATTGAGCTGCTGATGCATATCTTCGACCTCTTTTGCTACATCCTGCACCAACTTCCGCCGACGTCCTACTTCTGCAACGTCGAGACCATAGCGGTATGGGTCACCTTCGACAGCTTTCACACTGTCAACGAGATCCTGAAGGTCTGCAGAGAGGTCTGTGAGAGTCGATTCCAGCTCCTGTCGTGCTTCGACTAGTTCCGGTGATGCAGAGCTTGTGGATCGTATGCGCAGGTACGATTTGAGTTGTGATCGTGTCTGGTCCAGTAGAGATAGGACGTCAGCCTGGGCTGCAAGGAATGGGTCGTCCGACATGACAGCAGTTGACGTCGCGGCGCAAACCTCGGACGCTTGATTCACACCCGGTCCAGAAGAATTCACACACCTGTCATCTGGTTCGCGATGCCCAGATGATGACAGTGTAATGCTTATGAAAGTCAAGCGTACGGGATCGAAGATCTTAGCGCAATGCAGGGGGAGGCGCGATTTGCTGCGCCACATCCCGACATGCGGTCGCGCTAGTAACGCGCTTCACATGAATTTCTGATTCTTTGATATTCGATTTATGTGGGTATGGCCATCAAACAGACCATCTTGAGGACATGCAGACGAAGGATCTTGCGTGCAAAAGAGACTTGAAGCACATTGTCGAAGACGGCTGAAGACGCTACCTCGCACTCGACCATGCATCATGAACAAATCGGTCCAGAAAACCCATTGCCACATACCGATGTCTTCTCAAGCACAGAAGAGTATGTGGGCTCGCTGCTTGATTTCGTTGGCACCAACGACGTGCTGCGCAACTTGTGCGGCGGTGTGCACATTCTCGATTTCTTTACCAGCGCGCCAAGTCTTTACTCGCGGATCTTGCCAGAGGATTGGCGGGACTTTTTCACATCTCACGATGTGATGGACATCCTGGATCTCCTTATGCGGGAAGACCTGAATATATTCAGTATGGCTGAAGATCATCAGCCTGCATCGTGGAAGGACGGACCACCGCCTCCCGAGACGTTGTTGGATTACGTTCGGACAGTGCGAAAGCATCTGCTCAATAGAGAACCAGGCGGTTCACAATGCACCCGGAATCGAGCAATGAAGCCGACTCAAAAGTTAGCGAGGCACGTAGCCGTCGGCATGAACGTCAAGAAAGTGCACGAGGTGGGTCTGTTCGCCTGTTACCTCAATAAATTGACGGAGGACATCGCGCGACAGAGGAGCGACCCCATTAGCCATTTGGTGGACTTCGGATCAGGTCAAAATTATCTTGGCCGAGTGCTGGCTAGCGAGCCGTACAACCAAAACATCGTTGCAGTGGAGAGCAAGCAGGCCAATGCGGAGAGAGCGAAGGAGCTTGATGTGTTCGCCAAGCTTACGGAGAAGCAAAAGCTGATGAGAAATAAGAAGGCGTTCCGGAAAGGTCGTGAGACGCCCGGATCTGAATCAGAGCCCAAGCCAGAGGCGCCGGTGGTAAGCTTGCCTACGCCACCGAATTTGAGTGCTGACGAAGCAACATCTGCGCCGACCGTAGAGTTGCCTACTGCCGGAACTGGCAAGATCCAGTACGTCGAGCATCGCATTCAGGATGGTGACTTGTCTGAAGTGATCTCGGACATACCGTCCGAGAATAAGAATCTCATGGTGATGTCTCTGCACTCCTGCGGTAACCTTGTACACCACGGTCTTCGCTCTCTGCTACAGAACGATGAGGTGAAGGCAGTGGCCATGGTCGGCTGCTGCTACAATCTCGTGACGGAACGCCTAGGTCCAGCGACCTACAAGCTGCCGGAGTTGCGGCCCACCACTCACGAGCACCCTCGCCTTACAAAGACGGGTGAGGCGTGCGATCCTCACGGCTTCCCAATGTCTTCGCGGCTTTGCAATTACTACAACGAGGACCAAGCTCAAGACACCGACAAAGGCGTACGTCTCAATATCACCTCACGCATGATGGCCGTTCAAGCACCAGGAAACTGGGGTCCAAAAGATAGTGAATCCTTCTTCACCCGGCACTTCTACCGTGCTCTACTTCAGCGCATCTTCTTGGACCGTGGTGTTGTCGGCCAACCTACACTGGAATGTATCGGAGGCCGCAGTCCAGCTGGCCACAGCAGCGGCGGCACCCCTATCGTCATTGGCAGTCTGCGAAAATCATGTTACGACAGCTTCGTCACCTATGTCCGCGGAGCGCTCGAGAAGCTCATGAACGACTCGAAGAAGGGAGATGTGTTCAAGGAAAGGATGGGTGGTATGACAGATCATGAGATCGAAGACTATGAAAAGCAGTATCGGAGCGGCAAAAAAGAGCTGAGTGTCATCTGGAGCTTGATGGCATTTTCAGCAGGTGTGATCGAAGCGACCATCGTTGTCGACAGATGGCTGTGGCTGAAAGAACAAGATGATGTGCAGGAAGCATGGGTTGAGCCGGTGTTTGACTACAAGTTCAGCCCGCGTAACCTGGTGGTTGTCGGAATCAAAAGATGAGCCGCGGAAAAATTGGATTCGTCGTTCTGGGCCCTCTCTGTATACAGTGGGTCCAGCAACAGCTGGTAGGAACAGGAACAGAGACAGGAGAATAAGGCACGGCAGGTTCCTCACGACTCCTTGCGCGGAGCTCTCCAGCATAGACGGTCTGACACCGTGCGCACGCCCGGCTTTTCGCTCAAAGTAAGACACCTGGTGCGTCACCTTCAGGACCATGCAGGCATCTCGTCACGTTGTACGACACTCTCGGCTGGTGTTGGACGCAATGTGCTGTGCTCGCTAATTTCCTCGAATGCGACCACCGCGGGCTGCTTCGGGCTGTTGATGAGAGCTTCTCGATCTTGGAGACCACGTACATTGATGAAAGCAATGACGGTTGTTCTTGGGTGAGCTCTCGCTAGAAAAGTGCGCTCCGGCCACCGGCAATTCCTCCAGGCATCAGGGCACGAATGTCTTCAGGTTGCAGCACGCCAGCGTGTGCGAAAACAGGTCCAGCTTGTCGGGGCCCCATGCCGCCGGGCATACCACTGGCTTGTTGACCTAGGAGCTTATGATGTTGATAATTGTCACCTACTACTTGCTGGCCAATATTATCAGCGTCAGCTTCGCCAAGAAGTTCTCTGAGGCCATCACCAAGCATCTGGTCGCCGAAGTTCGGTTGCTGTTCAAAGACACCCCCGGGACGTTCAGCGCTAGCAATCGCGGTTATTCTGTCGATCCTGGGATCTGCCGCATTTGACTCTGTCCATTGCACCCACACATGTTGCGCGAAGGCCACTTGTATCACGCGAGCCGTCCACTCATCATCCCGGAGGTTGATGAGATGCTGATGTTGATTTACAGCCCGCTGATACATCCTTGGCTGTTCGGCTACGGACCTTTGCACAAGTCGCCATCTGTTCTGTAGGTCGTTGTGCAGTACACGTGTGGCGACCAAGAGAGGATCGTCAGCATTGTCGGAGTAGAATTCCAACAATGCGAACAATCTGCTTACTCCTTGACCAAGGACCTGGAAAACCTGCTCTAGCCTGTCACCGATTGGTAGGTCAAAACCTAGTTCTGGACGTGCTGGTTGTTGACCGCCACCCCGAGCCTGTGCTACTCCTGCGAAGTGGAAGAGAGCCTGTCGGTTTGCGTCACCTTGGTCGGCATTCTGTCCTTGGTTTCTGGCTCTTAGAGCAGCGAACGGATTTCGGGGATCAGCCTGCGGTGCTTGAGGTTGATACCGCCAGGCAGCGGGCGCCTGTCCAAGTCCCCGAGCATGCGCAAAGCCAGAGATCAGGCAAGCTCCCAGTTGAGTCTTCTGCTTGCGGATGAGATGTCCAGTATCCTGCTAACTACCAATCACTATTCCGCGGATAACTTGGCGGCAAATCGTCAGGATCGTATTCTCCACAGGCTGAAGATGTTAGACCTGCATGATGACTCTACACAATATGCGCCCTGTCTTAGCCTAGCTCAAGTCAATGCAGGCAGCACACCTGAGCAACGAAGACCAAGCAATCTACGGCATCCATGATGCCTTAAAGTCTTACCACAAGGTAGTCATCAAGCGCTTTGTCGATAATGTGGTTGTACAAGTCGTCGAGCGTGACTTTGTTAGTAGCGATGGTCTAGTCAAATTCATTTCGCCGCAGTATATTGGAGAACTCACAGACGACGAACTATCGGATATCTCTGAGGAGAGCTACGCGACGTCGAGTCCAAGAGTCGAGATGTCTTTCCGACTAGAGAGGCTCGAGAAAGCTTTGGCGATAGCTGAAGTAGAACAAGGTCGACGAAAGTGCTAGGGATTACATTAGAGCAACGATAGGAGCATATAAGGAGTTTCGGAAGCATACTCCATGCCGGTTTTTCCCACTGGGTTTCCCGTGCATATACGCGAATGCGTGAGTGTCGCGGGTTTGTAAATTAGCACCATCGCTGTTAGTATGTAACAGGTGCAATTGCAGTATACTTGAAATTCACGCAAGAGCTTCTAAAGCCATCCGAAAGGGCTGCCTTCCTCCTCTTCCCCAATACTACACTAAGCGTAGGCACCTGTGGTTTGCACATGTCAATCCTAGACCACTATAACGCAGTGTTTTCGCTAAAGCGCCATCATGGTATCAATAGGCTACTTGGTAAGTGTCATCGTTGGCCATGGATAATGATGCGCTGACCAACGATGACCAGCAAAGGCAGGTTCTAGACAAACCACATGTCTTGAGAAACGGCCGTCCACGCACCCACGGTAAGCAACAAGATTGGACAACAGCATTTCAACTGGGTAGAGAACACGAAGTCAATCTCTGAATGGATGCAGCATATGTTCTTGGCCGAGTCTTATAGCGTCTGCGTGTCTGGTGGAATTTTGGGGGACATGCAAGTCAGTCTCAGTTCGGCCAGTGAAGGACAGCCTATCGTCGCTCTAGCGTTCACCCAACCATCGAAGTCATTGTTAAATTATTGTCTTACTGAGAGATACTTGTAGCCCTTTCGGTGCTACAAAAGCTGTTGTTGATTCGCCTCGATTATTCGGTCAGCTACGAGTTACAATGCCAGAAAACACTTTCGCAACGAATTCGTTCTACGAGGTACTATCAACGAAGTACTCTGAGTTTCTCAAGAGAGATGAAGTGTACGAGATAATCATACAGTTCAGACGACTACCTCTATGGCCCGGACATCAAGTCATGTGGAGCGGCGTTCCGCGAGACTGGGTACAAAGTTGGGCAGATGAACGTGGAATGCAGACCTTAAGTTCTGCATTAGGTCCTTTGATGGACGGGAAAAGTCGCGTTTGCAGGCGCAGACACAAGACCACCGAGGAATGGTCGCTCTATGTTGCAGGCGCCTCTGCCTTGTTTGCCGAATGCTTACCGAAGGGCCACGTAGTGACCCTAGTCACCCGACCACCGCCACAGAGATTGCACCCACTGGGCTCCACTACGTATCAGTTGCTAGAGCTACCAGCGCTCAAGAGAGACATATACGGCTTAAGTGCTTCACGGATCGACGTAGTGCATATTACGGTGAGAGGAGCCGAGAATTATGCATACCAATTTTGGCCAATCGACGAAAAACATCACTGGATAGAAAGCTTCAGTTACTGCCTCATACGGAAGCATTTGGGTCGAAAGTCTGTAAGATTGTCCAGTTCGAAGCGACGCTGACTGGTGACAAGGGATGCCTTTGAAGCCCCGAACAAAACGGAATCGCGAAGGCCGCGGGAGAAAAAAAGTACAGATGAACTGTTAGGTATGAGCACGTTATGGCTATTCACTGGCTGCTCCACGTTGCACGGATCGTCATATCCTTGGATCTCCCTCGCCTTCTACCTTAGACAAGGGCACATAAGCGACAATGAGGGAGGGAAAGCTAGGGACCGCCTAGCCGGCAATAGACAAAAAAAGCAGCAGGAAAGGAGAGACGCAACAAAGAAGTCGGTTCAGAAGACGGTTAAGAAGCAAGTATTGGAGGTAAAACAGACGCAAACAGCGGAAAGTAGGAAGAGAAAGAAGGAAAAGAGGAAGAGAACAAAGAAGAGGAAGCAAGGTAATACGAGCTCAAGGCTGCAACCGATAGAAGAACGCTGATATGTCGAGGGCGTTTCAAGTACATTCACAGTATTTGCTCCTAACGCTCGTTCCCACCATTTGACCACTGTCTGGAGTCAAAGTCATAGAGTACAGTCCTTCCAGTCTCCGCTATGACGACTGGGTGTCTGCCTAGAGAGAGAGGCCATTGTGACCGTAGCACTGGTTGATTATCTCGAGTGCGGTAGGAGAACTGATTCAGCCTGGTGGAGAATGCCCAGAAGCTTTGCGTCTGGACAGTTGGCCTTGGTGATGTTTGGCCAGTCGAACTCGATGCACTGGCGCTAGATGTACTGGCCCTAGGTGTACTGACGGCAGGTGTCTGGGTCGGAATCGATAATGTGGATGATGTTGCACGTGCTTGCGGGTCGAAGTCGATACTATCTTTGAGCTGGTCCTCAACGTACAGATATACCTTTTGGTTCTGCAACACGCCTATAACCGTGCCAGCTGCAGGTTTTGTCCGATCCGAAGCTTTCGCTATATCGTATTGCGCACACTTCATAGGCAGTCCCAGCGATGTAAGGCGTTGCCTGGCGATCTCAAGCTTCTGAGGCATCGCTGTTTGGCCTTCGAATCTCCCGAAGATTGCCCAGGAAGTTGTTTGGGTTGGGAATCGTGATTTGCTTTCGTTGTACAGCTTCTGGACCTCGTCCAATATGCTTCTGAAATGATCCTCTCCTTCGCCTTCAACAACAGGTCGCTGATCGCTGCTACCAAGAGGATGCGGTGGCAGAGGTGCAATCTTCTTGACGCGAAAGCTCAAAAGCCTGTCGTCCACCTCTCGATCTTCTTTGTTATAGTCTGTATTCTACCAAAAGCAATGGCCGACTTTTCTGCTATCTTCGAAGAATCGCCGTACAAGTCTTTGTACAGGTGCATTGACAGGTATCCGGAAGATGCCTTGCAGGTCGCAATTGCCGACTTTCAGAATCAGAAGCCAGGTGTGGCTTTCTCGCCCTTATTGCATTATTGCGTCCAACAGGAGAGGCTGGCGCCTTTCATTGAACTCTTAGAGGCTGGTGTTGGTCCTGATGAGGATCTTGTTGAATGTTCCGCCCTTAAGGAGAACACGAGCTTCCTATTTGGACTCTTGGAACACGGCTGGCCCATCGACCACACTCTTCAAGGTGGCAGGGTGCCATCTTTGCTTTGGCAAGTGCACCTCGTGCTTACAGCCCCACGGAATCTGACTGCTTTACCATAGCCTAGTAATCGATCGACCGAAACTCTTCAAGGAACTTTTGCAACGTGGCGCGAGCCCGAATGCTATGTCTACGTCGGGTGAGACGCCGTTGTCCTTAGCTATACAGGCCGGTTCACCTGCGACAATCAAGATGCTGCTGGAAGCTGGAGCGAATGTCCACGAGGGCGACGTTCTACACTACGCCGTTGAACGACAAGGAGACGATCTTGAGGTTATGCGATTGCTTCTGTCTTGCAATGCACCGGTGAATGCCATTCAATTCGAACATCCTATCGCTCGCCGCTTAAGACACTTTCTACTAAGGGGAATGCCACTTCACAAAGCTTGTATCCTAGGCAAATATGAAGTAGTGGACCTGCTACTAAGACATGGCGCCAACCCAAGCAGCACGCGAATGAGGGGATCGCAGATTGAACAAACCACTCCCTTGGATATCGCAAAACAGCAAGGAGACGAAAGCATGATCGTTCTCCTTGAGAGTTACGGACAGAGAAGCCATTACTAAAGAGATGTGCTAGCCACCATTGCTAGATAGATGGGGTGAACGAGAGATTCGAGCCGTGCGCCGCCAAGTAATGACGGCGACATTGTCATCTGCTCGACTTCACGCAGCTAGTGCCGCTCTTCAAATTATTCTGGCTTCGTGAAATTCGAAAGGCCACCACGGGGCTTCGATTAGAGACGACTACGAGAGAGTAAGATCGAAAAGTTGAGCGGGCTTCACAGCATCTTTTCGGTCACTGACTCAAGGTCATCCAACAACGTCGAGCGCTTCTCTGCCCATCGTTCCGTCTACCGTCCCGTCATAATAGCTACGACAATGTCCGGTTCCAGGATTCAAGACTAGCAAAAGTCTAATCTTTGCGAGCGCCGTGTTCAAACCACGCCCGGAATATCTGAACACTATGAGCTTCATACTTAAGGTACGCAAGTGAGCATTCAGTTGTACGTGGCCCGCAAACAATCATGAAATCTTCGAAATTTGACAAGATCGTGTATTACATATCTTGTTTGCTCGCCCTAGTGGTCTCAGTTCAACTTGCTCTCGAAGTACAGACAAGAGGACAGATAGAATCAAGGAAGCAAGGCAGTGGTCTTTGGCCCCTGGGTACGCGCTCACGCCCTGATAGATATGTTGCACACATACCGGCCAGTCTGTCACTCTCCGGAAGCGACATCCTCATCGCAGCCGCGACTTCGTCGACAACAATGACGCTCGTGTTCTGTTCGTCCGTTAGCAGAAGCTTTGTATGCAGAACACCAAGACAGCTATGTTGCCCATTAGGGCGTATCTTGTTGTATAATCTGATAGATGATATAGTCTGTTTCACGGAGATCCCAGCTACAAGCGATATTTCTGGGGGCAATCTCACCGTTGCTTATCGTGCTTGTTGCCTTCATATTCGCGAGCCTCGAGGGAATTCATGCGCCGAGATGGAGCTACACCGATGAGCTATCGTCTCAGCCCATCGCAATCGAGTCTTGGGCTTGCTAGATACGGTATGAGCTGCCCAAAGATAGGAGGCTGGGTCGTACCTACTCAATGGCCGTCAGTAGTCAGTGATCAGCCGGAGGCTTGGCTGACATGTGTCATAGAGATTAGGACGCTTTTTGGCAATATCGGTGGGGCAGATCATTCTGTGTCTAGTTGGGCTTTGCGGTGTGCAGTATGGACAGGCCTTTACCGAAGGTATAGACTTCAAAATCACAACGGCTCGACCTGAGAGCCTGGGTAGGTCGTTATGGAAGCATAGCTGATGCCTATTAGCCTGTATGAAGGCAATAGGTCTTGAAACTTGGTTACTTTAATCGTGCCGGTACACGCCGCAATAGATAACTTCTCTGTGCTTCTTGTGCTAGGCATTATCGCCATAGAATTGTTCAACCTCCGGTTCCGTCGGTTGTGTAGGTGTCCAGAAATAAGGAGTTCGTTCGATCTGTGGGCGAGAGGAAACGTTGCTCCCTTCTCCAACAGAAACTGGTAGCACGTTATAGGTGTGGCATATTGTTTGGCTTAGAGTGATCATGTTGTCGCACAGTTGACGGAAGCGGCGAATGGACTTAGATATTTCCGTCGTCTACATTTGGGAGACACTGCCACAAACCCTCCACTTTCTTACCGGACTGACCTGCATTGCAGCGAGCACTATGTCAGACGTTATGAATAAATTTGTGCTGACCACGCCACGGTTCCGGGTTTTGTGTCCGAGCACCAACGACTGACCTGTTCTCCAGCTTGTGCTGACCTGTAACACGGTGATGATGCATCGACTCCGGTGCTGTCGCCAAACATCTTTGCTACAAGCCTTTGCAAGCGATGTGCAAAGCGTCATCGATGTTCTGGGTGCGTTGAGCTTTAAGCCGCGCCAGCAAGGTGGCGGCGTGTATTCTCATCGTCGCCCACGCATACGTTACAATGGGAGCAACGCCCAATATAGCTCGTTGTTGCTGCGGTCCGGGAGTGACGTACTGCGATCGCATTGACCCGTAGTACTCGTTGAAGTTCGACCTAAGTCGGGTCTTTGGAAGCGCAGACTCATCCGTGTATGCTACTACCTTTGCATTAGCGGTAAATTCAATCCCATAATGTCTTAGCCAAGTTACGTCCCAGATATCTTGGCCATAAGGGTATGCTTGAGCAGCTGCATGGACGCTGGTGTTTTCATCGCGTTTCCGCGAAAAGTGCTCCCAAATAACGAGCGACAGGGTTTCTACTTGGTACCTAATACGGAGATCGAAGTCGGCGTCGTCTTCTATGAAGAGAACTGTACCGTGTCCAGAGTGTAGGAACTCTTCCAGGAAATTGATGTAGTTGAGCTTGAGACGCGCGACTGCTATGTTCTCTTCGAGCTTCGTAGTACGTAATTTCCGGTAGATCTCTTGGAGCGGCAGCTGTCGCTGGACGGGAACGTATAGCTTCAGATTCGCCGCACGAGCAGCTGCAAGAAAGCCTTGTATTCGCCATGTAGAAGTGTCCTCAGTCAACACGTATATTGCGCCAAAGCCCAAGGTTATATTGAGGGTACCAGGATCTAGTATTGAAGGCGATAGCAACGGGCTGACAGCATGCCATCGTCAGGGTACCAAAATTCGAACACAGTATCCACCAAAATACGTTACCGGATACTAATGCACGGAAACGGTAAAAGCGCGACTCGGGCAAAAGCTGGAGGTACACCGCGCCTGGCGTGCCTGTGATTGGACGCACTGGAAATTGAACCCAGGACCACCTCTGGATAAGCTCTGGGGCGGCGCGTCCCTCTTCATACGCCTCATCAAAAAGGAAGCAAGTTCAGCAGGTATGAGCAAAAAGAAAGTTCTGAGCTGGACGCACGGCGAATCGAACGCCGGACCACCTCTAGCTTAGCCATTCTCTCGATGAGATGAATGCTAAAGAGGTATTATACCACTAAACCATGCGCCCTATAGCTGATTGGTTGATTGATGGTGACTGGAGCGCCGATATCGTATATATAGGTACAGATTTGCCAAGCATTCGATGCAGTGAAGGTGGACTAGCATAGGAATGGCCGGCGGAATCACTTCGGTCTTGCCATCGTTCATCTCTCGAAAATGGCCAGAGATATTCGGAGATCTGGTCGAGATTGCGTTCGGCAAGGCTGATAACGCTCCGCTCAGCTCGAGCTCGACCCCGTCAGAGGAACGTCGTGGAGGCTGATATGTGGTCAAAAGCACGCTGCAGGTAAGCAGCGGAACCTGATATGCGGTCAAAAGCACGCTGCAGATAAGTAGCGGAACCGGTGGCGATGGGGCTGGCCTCCCGACTTGCTGGTGGGATCTTGCCTAAGCAGAGTGGCCGACCAACGGGTATGACTCGACAGAAGCACATCATTCATTCAGACACTACAAGTAGGTTCGGTTCATGATCGAAGACGCCACGCTAGCTCGACATTCGTGCCCTCATGTGGATGGAGTAATTCGCCCATACATTGATATTTCTTGACAAGAGATGCTCTCTCCGGCTGTTGCTTAGCCGACCTGAACCCACTTCGGAATCGTTTCATCCGACCGAGCTTCACCGGCGGCACGACACAGACAGCCTACGATCATAAGACATCTTTCTGGACAGACCACATCTCCGTGCTTTCAACCTCATACATCCACAAGGCTGTGCTGTTCACCCCACAATTCCGATTCCGTACTCCTCGTCCTTCGAACAGCGCGTGATGGTCCGCAACGTAGCATCAATGCAGTCCCTCCGCGATGAGATGAGCCACTTGACCGTCAACTCGCCAGGCCAACAATCGTTTTCGCAACCTCCAATACCGCGCAACCCAGCCGAAGCTCCAATTCAGCATATCGATGGCTCTGCTGCTGCTGTGCAGCTCTGCGGCAATGATGCGTACACCAAGAGTCTCATGACGAAGGTTGCTACGGGACAAGCTACATGCGAAGAGATGGCCGCGTTCAACAGCCATGTGAACCAGGCACGGTCATTGCCGTCGATACAGAACCTCTTGCAGCAGCCTGAGGAGCAACAGCCTGATGCGACGCCTTTGTCCACGCATGGCGATTGCGATGAGCCACATACAATGCTCATGGGCCTTCGGTCCGACTTTGGCGAGCAGTTCAAGCGTGTGATGTCACGACACGACCGAGAGTCTGGAGATCGCGGCAGAATGCAGAAGAAGCTTCAAAAGCAGTCCAAAGATCTCTCTGCTGCTTCACAATGCGGACTAGCCACAATTCAGTCGTCGGACGGTCTCAAGTCGGGCGCACAGCTTCAATACGAGCTGCAGCTCAAACTACTAGAGGCGCAGAACAAGAAACGGCTGCTTCTCGCGCGTGCAGAGCAAACAGCTAATCTCCAGCAGATTGGGCACTTCGAAGAGCAGTGCGAACAGCAAGGATCCGACGTATTTAATGAACCACATGTGATGCCGTTGTCTGAGAAGCATTCTGCCAGACTGAACCACATGAGGGAGGATCCCTTCGCGGGACAGTGGCGTAAACAGAACTTAGGATCGACGGAGCCAACATCGGAGCGCAACCCTATTCAATTGCACGGACAGCCTGTATCGACCGCAGACGACTGGTCCCAACATCGGCAGGAATGGAAGGCTGAGGGGGGAAGAAATCACAGCCGGAGATCAAAAGGTCTTGCAGCCACGCACGCTGCTAACGAGGAAGCACTTCGCTTCAAGGCAGCAACACACCAGAATGCGGCCGAGTATACCAAGCCGTTCTGCAAGTTCCTGACTGACAACCCGACTGTGTTCCATGCCGTTGATGCGTTGAAGCAGCAGTTGAAGCAGAAAGGATGGACTCAGCTGTCGGAGCGTGAGACATGGGACATCAAGCCTGAGGGTCACTACTTTGTCGAGCGAAATGGCTCGGCATTAATCGCCTTCTCTATCGGAGCGAAGTATAAGCCGGGCAACGGAGCAGCTATTTTGGCTGGACATGTCGATGCCTTGACTTCCAAGGTCAAACCAATTTCACAAGTACCGAACAAAGCCGGCTACCTCCAACTCGGCGTCGCTCCATACGCTGGCGCTTTGAACAGCACCTGGTGGGATCGGGACTTGGGTATCGGTGGCCGTGTCCACATCCGTGACGGCGACAAGATCGTGACCAAGCTTGTCAAGCTCGATTGGCCGATCGCAAGGATTCCAACACTTGCGCCGCACTTCGGCTCCGCCGCTTCTGGACCTTTCGACAAGGAAACGCAGATGGTCCCTATCATCGGCTTAGACAGCAGTGACTCCAGCAACACGTTTGGGACCTATCCGCGAGAAGATGGATTCAGCTCGCCACCCTTGATTGGGTGCGCGGGAGGTAAAGGCGGCTACTTTGTCGAGACTCAGCCGCCAGCTCTTGTAAGAGTCATTGGCGATGCCCTTGGTCTTGAAGCGACTAACTACACTGACATCGTCAACTGGGAGCTCGAGCTCTTCGACGTGCAGCCAGCTACTGTCGGCGGCATCAACAGAGAGTTCATCTTCGCTGGCCGTATCGACGATAAGCTCTGCTCCTGGGCCGCGCTTCAAGCTCTGGTCGAAAGTCAAGAGAACGATACAGCTAACAGCAGCATTATCAAAGTCGTGGGACTATTCGACGATGAAGAAATTGGCTCGCTACTACGACAAGGCGCAAAGGGCAACTTCCTTCCATCAACGATGGAGCGTGCAGTCGGCTCCCTCGCCGGTCACCACCCCAACTCTGATCTGATGGGCAGAACTTATGCGAACTCCTTCATGGTCTCGTCCGACGTCACGCATGCCGTCAACCCCAACTTCCTGGGCGCATACCTCGAGAACCATGCACCACACCTCAATGTCGGTATCGCCATAGCTGCCGATTCGAATGGTCACATGACCACCGACAGTGTCTCAACCACTATCTTGAAATGCTGCGCGGACAAGGTGGGAGCGAAGCTGCAGGTGTTCCAAATCCGGAACGGCACGCCTTCAGGCGGCACTGTTGGACCTATGCTATCTTCCGCGATTGGTGTGAGGTCCATCGATGCGGGGCTGGCGCAGCTGAGCATGCATTCGATCAGGGCTACGACTGGTGCGCTAGACCCGGGCTTGGGTGTGATTATGTTCATGGCGTTCTTGAATGGCTTTGAGGCAGTTGACAGGGAATTCCAGGGTTAGGCTGATGATGCATACGATCATGGACGAATGAGGTGGCTTTCTGGAGATGGCTTTAATTAATGCGATAGCGATGATGAATGAGAGCCATATTTCTGCCGTGATGGCGCGGTCCTTGCCGCAATCTTTGCCATATGTGCCCTTCTCGCCCTCGACTTTCTTCCCCGAGAGACACAACATGCATGAACATACAATACTGCTGCTCATCAACGCAGCTACCTCTATCATTGTGGTATCAACATCACAATGTCACGATCAGATATCGTCACTATCGCCTTCATCCACGCCACTTTGATTGCCTTCCGCATCGCCATAATCTACACCTTCCGATGACCAGAATTGCCAACGTACAATCACCGGTCCTAGACCTCGCGCTCCCCTTCAGGATCTCCACGGGCTTCTCAGAACGTAACGGAGGTCGATTGGACGAGGGAACAAACAGAGGTAAGGTATTGTGAGGGATGCGGAGGGTGGATGTAACCCAGCAAGGGTCGGTGTCCTCCAATGGATCATATTCGACCTTGAGAACACGGCAGGGTTATGCACGCATTGAAAAGGTGTGTCCAGGGGCCTGCGACGAAGCAACGAATACCAAGCAAATTACATTACTCAAACTATCTCATCATCATGGGTATAAGTTTTAACATCCTCACACCTCAATCCCTCTTGTTCCCATTGACCTCATATAAGCTGGCCCCATCTAGCCCCCTCTCCACACCATCAAACAGCATTCCCATCCACAAAATCATCATCCCTCTTCTTCCTCCCAAACCTCGCCAGACTCAACCTTCGATTCCTCTCCTTCCTCGTCTCCACCCCCGTATCACCAGTCAAATCTGTCAGCCCGGGGATAACAGTCGAAAGATCACCCAGCGGAATTCTGAGTGGAAAGTCCACGGTTGGCAGGACCAGCCCGGCGAAGAGGTACCAGCCGAAGCAGCAGGCGCAGAAAAAGAGGGCACCAGCGGTCTGGAAAGGTGTTAAGGGGAGACAAAGAGGATGAGGGAAAGAGGAGGAGGGCAGAAACGTACCAATTGGCAATTGTGAGCCCTTTCAGTGTTACCGTTGGCGAGTTCGTAGAAGATCCCAGCGATGCAGCCGCAGGCGGGGACGATGCAGGTAAATAGTAGGACGAAGAGGACGTTTGTACGGAAGGTACAGACGTAGAACCAGAACATTAGGATGGTGAAGGCGACCCAATAGTGGCCTGTGAGAAGAGTCAGCTTGTACGAGCATGGCATACTTTGGGGCTGCGTTGTATTGGGGTGTACCGTAATCTGCTGCGTATATGGGTGACGCCAAGCCGGCAGCTGGGTTGTCGATGGGGTCGGAGGAGAAAGAGGCGAAGGTATTGAACCAGGGGATTAGTTGGGAGCCGTAGGCGGCGTAGAAGCTTCCTAAACGGAGGGATCAGTAGCGCTCGCAATGGATTGTTGTAGATCCAGATTGAGAAGACTTACCGAACGACATGAACACTAGGAATGGAAATGTGTTGCCCAAGAAGAACTCAAGCAAGCCAGAAACCCACATCAGTATACCGCCAAAGAAGATGACATCGGCACTATTATCGCCAACGTTAATAACATTCTCACCCACTCGACGACGTACCAACTTACTTGTTCGCACTCCCGTACCCATTACTCTGCCTCCAATCCATCAACTGCATCGTAATCGGCATCAAACTCATCTCAAACCCAATAATCCCTAGCGGCGTCGGATTGCCCAGAATCTTCTGAAGCGGATGCTTCAGTGGTGGCCCTACTATCTTCGGCTGCAAGTACAAGCGTTCGAACAGATCAGAGGAAATGGTGACACTGCCGGTCCCAGAGGTCTTGATCTGCTTGAGCATAGTATCGGGATCACTTTCGTCAAACGACTGGTGCTGTTTGCCGTTGATAATGTCTGCGTGTTCGGCATCTTGGTAGTCGCGAGCGATGCTGTCGCCGAGATCGCGTTGGGAGTCCATGATTTTCGGCTTTGCCTACAAGGACTTGGGTGACCGTTTAGCAATGAGTAGCAGGTCGATTTTGAGGTCAATGGCTCAGCTGGTGGTGCAACAGACGGGAATGTCAAGACCACTCAGCATATGAGGTCAGAGCTTCAATATTGGTATTGGAAAATGTGCGGAGAATCCATGTCGTTGTCAGGCGACGTAGGCGACGTGACGCCCGTTCCAGAGCTGTCCTGGCAGTTCCTTTGATGCGATGATGCGGAGGTACCAGGTGCTGGGGAGAGTCCGTGGAAGCCGGTCAGCTGTGATCGGCCGGTTTCGGTAGTATTGAGTCCGGGATGTGGTTATTGAATCAGGTCATTGTCATTGTGTTGATCCAAGGGTAAAATTATCGCTATAGAGATACATTGTTCAGACTGGCGCGTCGAGCATCGGGACAGGGAGCTGAGCACAAGGTGGTGATCACGACGGCGATAACAAGGCAGCCTGGAGCCTTCGCACTCGCGGTGACAACGGAGAGAGGAGGTGAAGTTCAACACGGATTCGGAGTACCTGGGACTCCGAACACAACCAGGCAGGGTCAAGGGTCGTGTGACAGCTCAGGGTAGCTGTGGAAAAGGCTGGAGAATCCCAGCATATACACGGGACCTCGGAAGTGGCCGGGCGTAGAGACGCTCGCCATTGAGCTCGAAATCGCTACACGTGCAAGAAGTGACGGACTTTCAGGTATCTCCGTTGTGAGCATCGTTGCGAGTCGCAGACTTCGCCAATACAACGTCTCCGAAGCGCGCAAGGATCGCAACATTCTCGGCCCAAGGCAGTATTTACCTTTCACCGACACGACCTCCCCAAGTCGGCCTATGCCTGCCTAAAACTTCCTCGACGAGCTCGCCCAGCTCTCTGACCTCAGCATCTCTGTCCCCTCCAGAAGGCTCAAGCTTTTGGTGCAGTAGATCGTACAGCCGCTGAACTTCGTGGCTGAGAGTAGCAGTCTGTGTCAGCAATCTTCGACATCTTTCGTGGATGAGTGCAAGGAACTGAAGCTCGGAGTCTCCAAGTAGTGCTAGCGGGAATTCTGGGGAGTGTGGGCGGTTCGCGGGCTGATCAGACATTTTTGGGTGGCAGGCTGGCGAATGTCGAGAGAACTGCGCGAATGGGTGACTAGTCACACCGATCTTAACGCGCCTGTTGCGCGCTCGCGCTCGGGAAGATCAGCTGTGGCAATCGAGGGTGATTGCTGGAGATGCTGATCATGGTGATCTAGGTGCTCGCCTCTTGACTTTCCTTGCCTTGCATTGCGCCATGGATCGATCGTGCAAGCAGCCTTGCCAGCTTCTGATCAACATGCTGCGTTGATTGTTCTTCGTTCCGCACACTGGTGCTCTGTCCTTCGTCGGAGACAGCCGATGTTTGCACTATGCTAAGGCATTCTGCTATCTCACGCAAGCCTCGTTCTAACACTTGACCTCGGCGACACCTACTGGATACAGTCGAGCATCTCATCCAACGTGGCTTCGAGTGCCTATAGCCGCAGGTACATTAGCTCGTTGGGGCGCGATTGTGAGCTCATATGGTCACCCAGCGTCTCCTGGCTTGATTGGAGCGGGTTGTGGCTGCGGCCTGTCCCCTTCCCTGAACCGCCGTTGCTACCTGGGTTGGAGACTTCCTTCAGCGACCGTGATGTTGTACGACATAAAACGCTGCCTTGTCCTGATGTTGTGATTAGGGCCACGTTGACGGGGGCTCTGATGTCATCGTTTTACCCGTACATGGCCGGGGGATAGTGCGCTGCTTTGAAGCGAACGATGCGCACCACACTCGCCGCCGTCATTGCGAACTTCCACCAGATCGATTTCCCTTCAGTCATGCGTTCCAACAGTTTTCTCGCCAGCAATCTTCACGAGCTCGTCTTGACATGATTTGATTGCACCTCTGGCAATTGCCCACTCTGCCTTGTCGTCTGTTCGGACAAATGCTCTTCCGCCATCGTTGACCGACTTCTTCAATCTGCTCTCAATGTCTACGAGAACTCTCCTTGCATCTTCCCGCGCGGTCTCAGCAAAGACTTCTCGTTCATGAGTCCACCTCTTCTGCAGTCTTCGTAGTGTCCACACCAGGCCCAGCGCCGCGATCGCGCCTGCCTCATACAGTGCCACGCCACCAGATGCTACCGAGAGCCATCCAGCCAAAGCTGCTGATCCGCCAATTGTGCTGAGCGAACCCAGCATCAGTGCCTGAGCTTTGCGATGCATGGTTGGCACGAGCCGATGCAGCATTTGCTGACGTGACAGATGGATGGTCTGGGGCCAAGGCGGATCAAACATGGCGTTCAACCCGCTCTGCTCCTGGACACGCGCCAACATCGGTGGCAGCTGCATCAGCTCTGCTACAGTTTCGACCTTACCAGATTGCAGCTCTCCAGACTGCACTGCCTTGTACTCGCCGATCTCGTCCTTCATGACTTGGTCGAGAAGTCCGGTTTCTGCTGCTGAGTCTGACGCTGACTCGCGCTTAAGCTCGTCCACTGTCGCGAGGCCCGTCTCAACGACTCTGCCGCTGAGGAAAGCGAGGTTCTGTTCTGCTTCCACTAGCCAGCCACGGCGCAACACATCACCGGCAGAAATGGACACTTCATCGATCCGCCAGAAGAGGCGCCACCATATTGTCCTGCGCCAGGCAGGTGATAGAAGAGCCGAGCTAAGATTCACTTGCAGGTCTCGATGAGCTTCTTCTGACCAGTCGCTGATGGCGGATTGTATCGATTGCCGCTTTGCTTCCGGCACAGTGAGCACGGTCGATGAAGTTTCAGCAAATACTTCTGAGCTCGTCACTGCCTTCCTGGCGCGCGATAATACCGAGTCGAGCATGTCTGCCACCGCGGGCTTCATTCGAGGCTCGGTTGTGTCAGGTGGGTGCGATATCCAGTTTGATATGCTCTGTACGCGACTTGCCTGCCACTGCTGGCTGTAGACGGCGCCGTTCGCGTTACTGTTGCGGAAGAGAGCCAACGCCTGTTCCGCAAGCTCAATGTCGATGGCACCTGGCTCTTGCATTTCACCTAGCCCGCGGAGAGGCAGACTCAATGCGGCATTGATGAGTCGGCCGTCGACCAACGAAGCCGGCAGTCTGCCGAAATCTACAGCCCCACTGACACCCTCGGCGAGTATCAAGGCTTGGTGGACGGGGTATCGTACGAAGCCAACTCTGCTCCCAGCACCTGGTATTGTGGCAGGTGGAACGAGGATGCTTTCCTCCAGCTCTCTCGCACCTTCTAGCGCATCCGAAGACACATAGCCGCTAGCATTCAATCCCGAGACGAGGATCTCAGCATTCCATCTTCTTAGTCTGGGGCTTGGTATTCTCATCTCTTGCACCACAGGCGAGCCGCCAAGCACTCCCGCCCCGTCCTCTGCCTCGCCGTACGTCAACAGTATACCCTTGCCTTCATGTTCACAGAGTAGTCTTTTCTCCCAGTCTGCCTCATCACTGAGTTCATCTGCCAGCAATGCTCTTGCCAACTTTCTTGCCGCGCGTGCTCCGTTTACTCCAAGACCTAGGAATGCAATGCGAATGACTGGATCGCTGCTCTCAAGACTCCTCAGTGCCAGTTGTAACCGTGAAAGGTCGACATAGCTGCTGGCTTTGTCTTGCAGCAGCAGGAGTCGCTGATGTAGTCCACGAAGTTCGGCAGGCACTGTCGATGGAGCATTGACAGCTGTTCGTGACGCGAGACCGTTGCCATTGCTGGCGTATCGTTGCAAGGTTGCAGCGTCGAAATGCTTCCGCTGCTTGTCACCAGGCTTATATCCATGTACTGAGGCGATTCGACGCGTTGCAAAGCTCCGGCTACTTGATGCTGGCTTCCTTGAAGTCTCGTTCGTTCTTGATCGTGTCGTACGTTGGGAAGCACATGATGGGCAGACGTAGGGCTCTGACCAGAGCAGTCTCAAGCTTGTACCGCTCAGTGCAGTACGAGGAGGCATTGGAAACCTCTTGGTGAAGTAGGATTAGAAACAGTTACAGAGCAGCTTGAAGTTGGCTGTAACACAAGCTTGCTGGGCCGAGCGATCGCCGAACCTCGCTTCTTCCTCAACTTCGCCTTGGGAGTCTCTCACTCCAAGTTACTACGATCGCAATGTCGTAGCTCAGTAATCGTTCGAGTAGAGTAAGCACTGGCTCTGTTGCTTCGAGAGCACCGACAAGGTCGAAAGGCACCTTAGGCACTATACCATAGTTGAAGTCAACACTAGCCTTGGAGATTACAGCGACAACCTTCCCATCCACAGTCGTCGTTCCCTCGCGGCTTCTGGACATCACATCAGTTGTACCAGACAGAAAGTGGCCGCTATCAGTCCAATGGTCACGACGGAAGACATCCTCGCAGGGCTCTGCCATCCACAGGACGCCTGCCTTCTCTTCACACGCCTCCCGGCAGAGCTCAGGACATGCATCTACGAGTGTGTCCTGATAGTACAACCGGACGACGAACACGGCTCTGTCAGACTCATACGCCACCTACCAGGCGAGCACGCGCCGCTGTCAGTCTTGACCTTACTCGAAACATGTCGGCTGATCCACAACGAAGCCCTCGGCATCTTCTTCCAGCAGAACCGCTTCAGGCTGTCTTTCAGAACCTCCCTCGCTGCTGGAGCTGCACCCAGGATACCTTTCCCATACGTCAGTCCCAGTCGGTCCATTTACATCCATGATCTGCTCGTCAATGTGGCGAGTTTCGGCTCGATAGAGCTGGTCTGTAGACTGTTAGCCCGGCAATTACCAGCATTGTACTATCTTCGAATTGTTCTTCGGGATGTGTACGATCACTACAACGATGGTCCGGATCGAGACCGGGAGCTGCTGAAGGAATTCGTTGAGGACCGTGAGTCGTTCAAGCTCGCAGTTACGAAGCTGCGCGGACCCTTGAAGGAGTTTCATCTGATCTGGGAAGATTTCCAGATGCTGGAGCATCAAGAGCCACGAGGCTGGCGGGACTGTGGAGAGGAGCTTAGTCGAGAGACGGGCATGAGCATCTCACTCAGTCGGCGAGGTCCAGTCAAGCTAGCTGTGTCCTGAAGAATGCTGGTAGACAAAGTTGAATCACCCTTGAGGCCTGTATTGCCAGAGTTTCGGATCACAACGCAGAGCAGCAAGACTCTATCGAAGCCATTATGCAGCACTCTAGAGGTTCCCGCCCCGACGCATTTTGCCAGAATCATGCAATACGTCGACTTGCAGGAATCACGTTCGTACTCTGTTCTGTTATGCATGGAGCTCGGAAGATAGTGTGAGCAACATGTTGGCGTCGAAGAGCGGCAAACATCATGGCTTCTATCGGTGCGCATATATGTATCGCAAGCACTGTTCACGGTGTTGCACTCGCTATCAAAGCTTCTTTAGATCATGGCGACGACTGACAGCACAACCCGAGGCATAGCATTTGTGATCGGTTTCCGCGACGAGCCAATGAGTGACGAGCTTCGAGATGCTCCCTTAATATTCGAGAGGCTTGGTTGGGAGACTCACGAGATCCTGCTAGATTCTGGAGACACCCTGCAGCAACTCACCGATGGCATTGAGCGAGAGATCGGCCGCGAAATTTCCGGCAAAGACAAACAGCTCTTGATCTTCTACGCTGGCCATGCCATGTCCATATATGAGCCACAAGCTCTCGGCACTTGGCATGCGTAAGGATCCCCTTCGCGAGTCTTGCAAAGCTGCCACTGACTGTTACGCCCAGACGTACATCCGCTCCGCAATGCCGGCAGCACGTTATCCAGTGTGACCCCGAGCTGGTCCTCGAATGATTGATCAAGGACACCGAGTATGATGTCCTGTTCCTCTTCAACTGTCCATTCAAACACGGCGAGACGGGTCTCGACTTGGTCACATCCAATGGCGCTGGAGGCAACTTCAGTGACACCAGGACAGCGCAGTGCATTATTCTCAAAGAGCCTTTCACGAGACTCGTTGCGGAAGGTCGGTGCTCCTTTGACATCTGCGACCAGAAAGGAGACCTGTTGCGAAACCTTCCACACGCCACCGAGCTTTATCCATCTTGATGAGGAGGCTGAGAGAAGCTATCGCCATGAAGTTCGCTACACTGCTATTAAGCTAAGAGACGCTTTGGATGGGTATGCCAGCACCCTCGACAATGAGCGACCGTGGAACTTGATCAGTAGTCCTCGCAATCGTGATTTTGTACTGTGGCAGAAGAGACAGTCTCCTTCGCCGTGACGGGTTCAGTAATGAGGTTCCTGTACTTTTGTAGCATTAAGCAGGATTTGGGGTCAGTCCAATGTGCAGCCGTACTCTCTCCCGCCTTGTGGCTTCACTTCCTGTCTTCTCCGCATCCAGTTGAGTCAAAAAGTCGTTCATTTGCGTTACTGCTGTTTTGTAAGTAGCTACCTTCTGCCCGATCATTCGGACACTCACAAGTCAACTTTCCAACCTCCTTTCCCGTCTCTGGAAACTTGTCCAATGTTTTGCCAGTCTTCAATGAGACCAAGGGAAGCAGCTTTCCATCGCCGCTTGTGACCTTACTGTTGGCTACTCTAGCAACATTGTTGGCGTTCCTGTCCGACATGAGTCAATCATCTCATCCCAATGTACGGTGGAGACTCATACACTGCTTTCAACCTTGTCTCCAGCTTCTCAATCGCCTTGCTAGCATCGCCACCCGCCGTCGCAGCCGCATTATCTCCAGCCAGCGACTCCGTCTTCTTTGCCACAGGGGTGATCCTCGGCATCGTAGACTTGTTCGCAGCAGCAACGGGTGGGGTTTTGGTTGGAGTGGACATGGTTGATTTATAGTTAAAGAGTGAACCACATGGATGAACACAAGCTAGAAGAATGGGATTAATTGATTCCTACCTGCTCTTATCATATCTTCCTGCTACATGTGTGACGCAAAGTCGAGCCTCGTCCAAGTTTCACAAGTGCTGTGGCGTCATGGTATGGAGTCCTTCGGGGAACCGAGAGGACCCTGGGAAGTGGCGTTATGGTGGCAGGGGTGTTGCTCCTCCAGGAGCAATTTTGCTGTGCTATGCACCGAACTGTGTGCGTATGGATGTAAGAATGCCATAGAGGACGTGAGTGATGAGATGGAGAAGAAAGCAAGCCGACGACGCAAACACGAACCCAACGCGCTAGTCGTTTAGCGCCACTGTCGTGGATCCTGGCATGCTGGCTGGGCAATGACAATGACCCGCACCAAAGCTTCTCTCGACTCTGGCCTCCATTTCCTGAACACCGTGGGCACAAATGAACTGACAACTTCCGTACAACAGGGACGGCATCGATGAACAAGAAATCTGATAAGTTCAATCATCGCCTACTATGTGAATCGATCCTTATGTATGAACAACGCCCGTTGAATCGGGAAAATTATGAGATAGCTGCAACGTTTTCGCGCTCGTCTCTTGCTATGTATTGTTGGATCTGTTGGCGGAGCTCCGCTAGATGTGATGCTCTCAAGGCGGTCGAGAGGACTAAATGGGTTCGGTGGCGGTCAACCGATTGCTTGGTAGGATGTGGTAGATGCCGTAAGAAGCCACAGGCAAAGGTGGGAGAGCAGATGCATTTATCATATCCACATGATGGTATGCTGTAATTCCAAGAGTACGCCAAGTAGCAGTCCCAAACTGTACTACTTTCCGGAAAGGCTCTATATCTATAGCTAATGCGCAGCCGCTTCAAGTTTTCCATGTCATCCTTCGTTACTCACATTATTCGATCTGAAAGGACTGTTTCCATTCCGCGATTACTGTTCATATATGTTTCTGTACACCGTCGCTGTCGACTATATACATCATCTTCCTTCCCTCTCTTCACAATTACTGGCCATATCCGTAAGCGGACGGGATGCTGGTGGTGTATGGGTGTGCACTCCAAGTTGAGGGGGTCGAGGTTGGAGTCGAAGTTGGGCTTGACTCGATGCTGCTAGTGTATGGGTGAGCACCCCAAGTCGACGCCGAGCTCGAGCTTGACTCAATGCTGCTTATGTATGGGTGTACTCCCCAGGTCGAGGCGGAGGTGCTAGTATATGGATGAGCACCCCAAGTCGACGCCGAGCTCGAGCTTGACTGGATGGTGCTTGTATATGGGTGTACTCCCCAACTTGAGGGGGTCAAGGTTGGAGTCGAAGTTGGGCTTGACTCGATGCTGCTAGTGTATGGGTGAGCACCCCAAGTGGAGGCCGAGGTGCTAGTGTATGGGTGAGCACCCCAAGTTGAGGTCGAGGTCCAGCTGGTTTGAGTGCTGCCGCTGCTGCTGGAGTCTGGCTCGGGCTTCCATCCAGAAGGCTGAGCGGCATGGTAGTGTGACTTGTGTTCAGATGGAGCTGGGTAGCCGCCGGTTGGGTAGGGTGTGACGGTGGTGGTAGTGTCTGGAATTGGGTACCATGGTCCTGGCTTGCCGCCGTGATTGGGCTTTTGTGGTGGTGCAGTGTAAGTGACGGTCATGGTGGTTGTGTAGTCGTGAGGAAGGGTGACGATTATGGTCTCAGTGGCGCATTCCTTGCACTCGCCGCCCGTTGGAGGAGTGGGCTTGTTGTCAACAGCGGTGACGGTCTGGGTAATTGTGACTGGTGCTGGACAATAGCTCTGGCCAGGCGTGATTGGGACACCAGGTTGCTCAGGCTGTGGCTGTGGTTGCAGCGGACCTCCAGGAACGTACGGTGTTGGTGCTGGGTAGACGGAAGTATCGCACGAAGTCGTGGTGATCGTAACATAAGAGGTGGAGAGGTAGGTAGTCCACCAGTTCTGACCGTTCGAGGTAGTTTCGGTTGAGCAAGGCACAAGAGTCGGGACTGTCTTCGTGATGGTGGCAGTTTTGGTGGTCGTGAGGTAGCCGGTAACGGTTCGAGTTGTTGTAAGGCTCGTGGTTTTCGGAGGCTTTGGGTGGTAGCTTCCGGTAGGATGTGGGTGAGGTGGTTTCGGGTGGCCACCGGTTGGGTACGGATGAGGCTCATACGGAGGAGGCACAGGGTGAGGGTAGCCGCTTGGAGGCGGCGATATCTGTGTTGTCGAAGTGCTACTGCTTGGGTGCCAGTAAGGTGGGGGCACGACCTTCGATGTGGAGCTCCAGACGCTGCTGGAAGACGACGACCATGGGTATGATGGTGGTGTCTGCGACCAAGTGCTGCTCGAGACACTGCTGGAAGACGAGGACCACGGGTACGATGGCGGAGTTTGCGACCAGGTACTGCTCGAGACACTGCTGGAAGACGAGGACCACGGGTACGATGGCGGAGTTTGCGACCAGGTGCTGCTTGGGCTGGAGGATGGACTCCATGTCGACGAGCTGCTTGGGCTGGTCGTGGTATCGTATTGTGGCGGCTTCGAATAGCCGTACGCCCCAGGTGCTTGAGGAAGGGCAGATACTGCGCCAACGATGGCGAGGAATGATATTGCGTACTGCATCTTGCTTGCCGGGGTAGGTAGATGTGTTCTGATGATATCGATTGATTCTGTGCACAAGCGAGAGAGGAAGAGGCCTTTAGCGAAGGTGGCCTCTCACAGATGCAAGGAAATGAGAAAATGAGGAAACTGTTGCTGTTTGTTGCTGTGGTGTACTGATGATATGGAAAGACTGTCCAGGCATGTGGATGTCGACTATGATATACTCACTCGTCTCCAGCGCACAGGAAGCCATAGTGAGCCATGACAAGTGACGCGATATAGGTGTTGCTAATCCCAGAGCGTTGCTGATGTGACGTTTGAGCACAATACGAGGCAAGACTTTGGTACAGGACAGAGTTCCGAGTAGCGGTGTCCTACGGGAGTGCCGATTCAACCCTGAGCAGGAGGCTCGCTCGCTGCCGGATGTGTTGAGGGCTGAGCTGTAAGCTCGCTTGCTGTTCGTAGCGGCGGATGACACGGCCGAGCGACTAGGCCTGCCGTATGATAAGCGACGTCGAAGGACGCAAGTACATGAATAGACGTGCCACGGCAGCCGTATGCACAGCGCTAGACGGCGTCGGGTGCTACTGTCGTATGTAGTGTTGCAATGCAGGTTGACGTAGGGCTGGAGAAGAGACGATGTGGTCTGGGTTTGGTTCGGTCGCCCAAGATTTTCCAGCTCCGGTGCCAAAAATAGGCGCCTCCTGCTGCGCTACATCTGTTCTCCACCTGTCACACTTCGACCTCGCGGCTCTACACCCACACGATGGATGACAGACAGTAAGTCACGTCAACTCAAAGTCGAAGGATCTTGAAGGTGCCTGATGACATGCACTCGGAGGCTACGGTCGTGCCATTACTGGCTGGACGTCACTCAAGGCTACGCCGACTTGCGCAAGCGTCATGTCGACGATGCCCATGTTCCAGGATAAGCAAAGGGGATATTGACTCACTTCCTAAGCAACCCCGTAAATGCACAAGCTGTCGATCAACTATACGGGCTCGTCTAAGAGATGTCAGGATGCACTACCGTCTGCATCTCCACTATGCCCGTACTTTGAGATGCGATTCGTTCTCGGTGCCTCAGGACGGTCGAAGGATCAAACCATCTCTGGGACATACACTGGGCTCCATGTGTTCATGTCACCACCCGAGACCCTCCTGTCGGGTGTCATTCATACTTCATCAGACACTCTCGATATTCATCATTGCTGCCGAGACTTCGAGGCAGGCTCGTTGAGTTCGCGATCCTTCACGGTATGTCTCCGCTGTCGATCTTCACTCCTCGCGATACGAGCACGACACTGACCCCAAGCAGAAGGAAGAAGATCGGCAAGGCGAGCTATCCGCTAGTTCTCTCACACTCCGCGAGCATCGTCACTCTTCCGAAGACGGACGAGAACTCACAGCAAGTTGGCAATCATGCTCAAACTCTGCCTTTCTCCCATCGATCCTTCTCAACCGACACAACCACGTTTCGGCGAGAAGTGGCATGTGGAAGAGCACACATCACTATAGCTTCATTCGTGAGCTCTGCTTGGTCACAATGCTGACGTAGACCAAGACGATGATGGCCAACGTCGCCGAAGCAAATATGATGTGATTCACTGATCCCATCGCCCAACTCGGATCCACTACCGCATTGGTACATCCTCCTTCCTAGGTCATCTCCAGTCCTTCGAACACGAGCCTCGTTCCACCTTCGACCTAGCATCATACAACGCAGCGACCGGCACCGCTGTCAACGTCAACGCCGCAGCCACGAGGAGCGCCATGTTCGGGCTCCGCCGCAAAAGGTTAGGCTTGATTGCAATGTATTAAAGTATTTCATCGTCTTACTGCCACGTCATCTAGTTGCCTTTTCGTCGAGGGACTTACGGATCGTGATCTGGGATCCTATAGAAGTCAAGGCGAGGACGAAGATGACGAAATTGACGAAGATGAGGGATACGCGTGTGGTGATGATTGTGGTCGGTGTCGTGATCATGAGATTTTCAGCTTGTCAGTCGAGTGGGAAATAATTCTTGAATCTTTCGTCCGTGGTCGAGCGTATGGCACAGATCAAGCTCGCTGCCAAGCGTTGCCAACGGCGGCTGTAGATGCCATGTGCATGTGCCGCCGAGGTCGCTTGCGATGTGGTCATTCTGTACAGAGTTGGCAAGCAAAGCAGAGAAGCTTTAATGCTTTGTGAATGCATCGCTGTTCGGCGATGTGGTTGTTCGAAACCTGTACACCATCAGCGACCGCGGCAGAACGACTTCTGAAACTGCAGAAAAGGAATAACGCGGGACATTGGTTTAAACGTCAGTGATAGCCTTGATCATTTGCAAGTGCTATAAACTCCAGGCAGCCGATCCCAAGCCGCCGTCGCTTCGGTGAACCATTAAACAACGAGAAATACGCTTAGTTCTCGTGGAGAGTGGCCTCGAAAGCCTTCTCCTTCTCGACAACCTTGTCGTCGGACTTGACGTGACCGAGACCTTCCTTCGAGTATGCCTTGGCGTATGGGTTGAGGCGGAGCAGGACCTGCTTGTTCTTGAGCGGGTTCTTCTTCTGCACCACAGTGCGCTTGCTGACGGCACCACCCTTGACTGGTCGCAGCACGGACTGGACTTCGGAGCTGTTGATGAGCTTGGCGATGTCTGGCTGGGATACGACGTTGCTTGGTAGGAGGAAGTCCCTCTTGAGCTCGGACGGGGCGGTAGTGCTGCCGTAGACGGTGTCGAGGGCAGAGAATGCGGAGGAAGTCCAGATGACGAAGCGGCCGAGGTGACCACCTGGTGCGAGCTGGAGGAGGTTCAGCGCGTAGACTGAGCAAGTCTCAATACCTGGGATGTTGCGGAAAGCAGTGACGATGTCCTTGCCATCCTTCTCTGGCTCGTAGATAATAAGAGGACCTCGGCGCTGCTGGTGGCGGCGGTTCCTGAGCTTGCCCTTGCCCGCGCGGAGCTTGCGCGAGTTCTTGACCTTTTGAACATCGGTGTCGGCACCAATAGCCTTGAGGAGACCGACAGCAGCGGAGGTCTTCTTAATGGCACCATCAGCGAACGCGGATGAGGAAACGACGAGTGGGACCTCTGGGACGGTAGAGACGTGGTGACCACGGGCGAGGAGAAGAGCGGCGCTCGAGGTGGCGGCGATGGCAGAGGCAGTTGCGAAACGCTTCTGTCCAAGGTTGATCTTCTGGTGCCACTTGCGCCAGACCTTGGTGGGTGCGAACATGCGACCGGAGCGGCACATGTTACCATAGGCAGCCTGACCGGCGCGGTGAGTACCACCACCGGACACACGTGGGATACGTGCAACAGCACGACCTGGGGATTTCATCAGTATTGGTGGCCTTGATCTTCTCCTCCATACGCCTGATGCTGCCATTTCCTGCACATCGTAGTTTCACGTACCAGTACCCCAGGACTCAGCACTGGTTTGGTGGCCGGCCTTCTCGCTCACGGCGTATGGCTGGCGCTTGTTCTTGGCCATGCCAGTGTGCACCTGCCTGTGGTGGTGTCAGCCATATTACCCATTTTCTCCTCTCTTTCGTCGCGGATGTGTTCGTACTGGACAATGTCCGATCGGATCGGGGCCTTGAAGACGGCAGGCAGGGTGAGGATGTCCTTGGAGGCGGCGCCATCGGCACCGTGGACGGTGACAGTCGGTCTGGAGGCCATTGCGAGTGCTATGCGGTTAGTATAGACTGACGTACGTTGACACTGTCGAAGACCTCAGTGAAAGCGAGGTTGATCTCGCGCGGAATTCTGTGTGTTCGAGCTAAAAGCGGGACTGGCCGCTGAAAAAATCTTGGCGGGCGGGAGCTCTCTCGCTTGATCCTAACCTTCGAAACCAGAGCAATACAATGCGAAAGAGATGGTTCTCACACATGACGAACACATCAATGACATTTTCTTTGAAACTTCATGAGTTGGGTTCCACCGCCTGGTTGACTGGGTCCATTCCTACTCACACAGTCGTTCGCCATCATGGCCCTGACACGCTTTCTTGCACCAATGTTACACATGCAGATGCGCGCCTGATTCGACCATTCCATTATGCTTCGATGCAACGGCCGGGCACAGATTTCCAGTGTCATGCTCAATCTTGCCAGGCTCGCCGCGAATATGTGAAAAGCTGTGGTCCGTCAGGGTCCCGCCGATGCCAACGTCGGGCGGCCTGATTCGGCTCTTTGCTCTCCTTCAGAGATTGAGCTATCATCCATGTGGTCCGCTCGCTGACAATCTTGGCAGCGTGAGCTGCTCCGCTTTCACCACATCATGTATCGCAGAAGAAAGAATGCGATGCCACAGGCTGATCCACCATCGGTCTTGAAAATGTGCCAAGACTGACACGTACTCGAGCAGGACCTTGAGCGCCATCGGTTTATGCTCATGCACTTGCTGCATGAAGTTCTCAGATACCAGAGCCGGGAACCATGCCATCGCACGAACGTCCTGCGGGTACCATCGTTGAACCGTCCTGGCCTGCCTGAGTTGAGAAAGTGCTTCGGCGCAAACTTCATCGAGGTCTGGATGTATCGGGAAGCCTGGGGAATTCCTCCTCGACTGCAATGCCAATAGACCAAGGCTTGACTCCACCGACTCGTCTTTTGGAAAGAGCGCTGTGACAAGCTCCTTGTTTGCGCCGTTTTGATGCTGCTCCCACATCGCTCTTGGTCCTCGGAACAGTACGAATAGGTTGATAATCTCCTCCAGGTTTGGTCTTGTCTTGGCCGAAAGCGCTGACGAGAATGCCACGATGACCAGAATGGCAGAGAATAGGAACACCACATTCTGCTTTTGCTCATCCTCCTCGTTGACCATCAACATTTCCCGAAATATCGGCAAAGCTATCTGTTGATGAAGGAGTCCACGAGCACGAAATTTTGCCATCGATGCACCATCACCCCGGGCAGCCGCTACGCATGCAAGGTCCATAGCTGCAAGAGCAAGCATGCCATGCTGAAGTACTGCATGGGTTTCAGCGACGAGCGGCACCTCTACTTGCCAGATTCTAGGCGACTCTGGAGCGGGAAACATATGGAGAGATGTCGAGGTCGAATATCTGTGCATCAGCACAAGGTCTAGGCTGTCAAACCGATCTATCTCCGGGGCTTTGTCCATGCTGGAGCTCGCTTCTGAAGATGTCTCATTCTGTTTGGCATTGTCGGCCAAGTATTCGCAGGCAGTATTGCGACGCCGGCAGTTGTTGCAAAGTGCTATCGATCAGTCAGCACAAAGGAAATGTTCTGCCGCGCATGATCGATCATACGTCTCTCTTCACCACACTAGCGGCTGAATCAGCACGAAAGAACTTTTTGCCATGTGCAATCGCGTGGCGTACCTTCACATGCCTGGCTTTGCATGCTATGCACCCTGTCCTCGTCTTGCCATGGAACTTACGACTGGGCATTCTGGGGCGGTTCCACCACTCAGCGCCAGACCGTGTGCCTCACGATGTACGAGATTCGGGGTGGTCGCAAGGCAGTGAGACTAGAGTAGCAAAGCGAGTCTGACCTTCTAGTATATGCAGACACTGATTGGTCGTGCGAGCGGCCCGAGCGCCTTTGCGGTACGCCACCTCCGACCGGCTCGCTCTTGTATAGATCGGCTCCCATCGCGGCTAGAGTACGACTTACGAGAGTCCGATTCGCAGCCAATGCGCGCTAGAATCCACCATAGTTCTCGCATCGCTCGCGTCTGCGCTCATCACGGCAACGCAACATCCGAACGCTGTGAAGCGTATGGCGGCACTACTTCATGACGACGTCTTCGTGGCAAAGAGTTTCAAGGTAAGTCTGAGTCTCAACGTCGTCACTTTACGATTACAATATTCCTTTCGCTTTGTCGTACTTTCCCGTGCGAACACCGACACGAGCAAGGATCTAGGCGCGACTGGAAGGTACATCCCGGTCATAAGACCTTCACCATACAGACAAGCTTTTGCGGCAGCGCCCATAATACCCCGGTACCTGGACCATGAGTGCACAACGCTTGTGCACAGAAGTCACACCTCAATGTCCTATTGAGTTGACGACCTATGGCTACCGTCCCAATCTCGCCGGCAACAGCATTCTCCTCGCAGTATTCGGAATATGCACACTTGCACAGCTCGGCCTCGGGATCAGGTATCGCCTCCCTGCTTTCTGCTCTGTTGTCTCGATCGCATGTGCGCTGGAATGTGCAGGCTATGGTGGAAGGCTGATAATGAACGATAACCCGTGGTCGGGTGCTGGCTTTAAACTTCAAATCGTCGGTCTTATCCTCGCACCTTCCTTCCTGGCTGCTGGCATATACTTGACTTTAAAGCATCTGGTCATCGTGCTTGGACCCCAATACTCCAGGATCAAGCCAAGACTTTATACTTGGATCTTCATCAGTTGTGACTCTGGGAGCATTGTGTTGCAGGCTGTAGGAGGCGGCATTGCGGCGAGCGAAACAAAAGCGCTCCTAAACGTTGGCGATGGAATCATCATCGCTGGTATTGCTTTTCAGGTTGCGACGATGGGTGTCTGTATGTTGTTGGCAGTGGACTTTGCTGTGAAACTTTGGAAGTCAAGAACGCGATATCCCACCAATGGTGCCGCACTCGAGAAGGTCAGGACACATACGACGACTACCGCTTTCTACTACTATTTGGGCTGTATGGCGGTCGCCTTCCTCGCCATCTTCATCCGATGCATCTATCGTCTTCCTGAGATGGCGGGTGGGTGGGGCAATCCTTTGATGAGAAATGAGAAGGAGTTCTTGATTCTGGACGGAGCCATGATCTCCATTGCGGCCGTGCTTATGACAGTTGCGCATCCGGGCATCTTCTTTCCGGAGATGAGGATGAAGAATGTTGAGAGGCAGCAGCAGCGGGCAGAGAAGTTGGCGAGCGGGAGCGAAAGTCCTTGATGTGATTGAGAAAGGGAAAATATCGACAGCATAGATACAAGCAGGACATCAATTCAAGTTCCGGCGCACATCTTTCGGCATAGCGCGGCACTTTCTTTGACAAAGCTATATTGGACTCACGGACCATTGGAACAACCCCAGTATCGTTCGGTCAACTCGATACCGAGTGTCAAGTTGCGCACTATTGACTGCCACACGAGACATGGTAATTGACGGGAGCATGCATCGTTCAACGCGGACCGAACATGGATTCTGTATGCCATAGCCAAGGGATGGACAGTGTTGACTCCTTGCAAGAGATCCGGTTCAGAACGCGTCAACACGGATACCTCAATCGGAACACCTGACTTCATCGTAAACGCTCACCACAGACGGTCGGCGAAGCATTGCGAGTCAGAACAAAGAACACTAGAGCACATCTGCGCAGCTACAGCACTGCTCTCTTCAGACTCATCAACGTCACAAGTTTCTCTATAGGACCTTCCATACCAGCACCCAACCATCCACGTACCCGCGCCCCCCAATGCTCATCCCTATCCGCTGCTTCACCTGCGGCAAAGTCATCGGGCACCTCTTCGACAAACACGTCGAACTCATCTCCACCGAAGTCCCTGACGAAGGAGCCACCGCTAAGTCTGGCCAATCCCAAACAAAGCTAATGGACGACCGCGTTGCGGTGGACATGATTGGGTTGGAGCGATATTGTTGTAGACGTATGATATTGACGCATGTGGATATGGTGGAGGAGATGTTGGGGTATGGGACGATCGAGGCGAGGGGGATGATGGAGGCGATTAGAGGGGAGAGGATACGAGGAGTCTGTTCTATGGGAAGAGGAACCAAGGGTTGTGGCTGGGAGAGAGACTGGAGGGCGAACGTGGGTAGGATAGGTCGGATTTCATGTGATCTGGAGGATTGCTGTTGTTGATGAAGTGGAGGGACGCAATGTGCTACAGCACCGCAGTGTTGACGGCTGCATCTGCCAGATGTGATGCGAATCGAACCGGAAGTACTTGAACTTGGCGTGTCGTCCCGCAATGTTCACACTATCCACACCATCGATAGCGCGATGCGTACCTACTCACCATCGAGACAATCTCGTACCACTTGCTTGAGTTGGCCAGTCGTGAACAACATCGTGCATGGTTGCCATCTTCTTGCACCTTTCACACACCACCAGTCGCTTACGTTGATTCGACCTTCACGAATGCCATGATGATGATATTTTCAGCATCGGAACAGCTCCAGCATGCACGCCCTCACAGTATCAACCGCCACTACCTGTATGCACAACCATATCTTGCATCACCTAGACTGTTTTGTACTGATTCTCCACTCCTCTTTCCTCTTTCACGCTCTTCAACGACTCTGATACATAACAAACAGCAGTCTCAACACCTTCCCCTTACAATCGACTTCACCATGTCGGTCCACTATTCTTCCGGCGGGATCAATCATGACTCCATCAACAATATCCATCAATGCTCTATCTTTAACGAGTAAAACACCCCGCAGATTGCGCCAGGATATGGCGGTTATAGGATGGTGGGAACAAGCGGCATGGGTGGTACGAGTGGTACAGCAATGGACTGCGGTGATCTGGACCAGACCTGATGGGTCAAGGTGCCCAAAATTGTGTCGGTGCTCGCGGATAACAGGGCTCTGGCGGGCAACGAGGTCTTGGCGGACAGACTGGTCTCGGCGGACAATGGGGCCAGCAGGGCCAAGGTCAACATGGCCGGGACCGTGGCGGCGGTGGTCTGGATGCTATCGGTCGACGCCACATGAGCCGTCGTCGGAAGCTGGTCGCCGCTGGCCTCATGTGAGCAGATCTGGGCGGAAGGGGTCTCGGCATGATGGGCGACTTCGGTGGCCTTGGAGGGATGGGCTATGATGACGATTCCGGTTCTGACACCAACTACGACGACTGAGGTCGGAGGCAGATGGCCCATGCTTCCTACACCAATGATCGATTGATAGCGTGATTGCTCTGGCGACGTAGTCTGTACTAGCTGGTGTGGTTGGTCTAATCACGATTCTGGACATGCGCTACAAACTGACGAATGTACCTTGGTGCGATACGTGCGAGGGACTTACGCTGAGATCGGTCCTGGTGTAGTGTTGTGTAGATGTACTTCAGAGGCCGACCGTCAGTTGCGATCTTATAAAGTCCCATTCATAGGCGCCAACTCCGGCCACGCAATGTCATTCCAATCCAGCCATGAGCCGCCAGTCTCCATGAAGTCAAGGTCGATAGCCGGCTGATTGAGGAAGTCCTGCAGCGGCGGGTACTGCAGCGAACCATCGCTAGCGGTTGGCGTAGTATAGTCCGGTACCGCAACCACCTGCGAGCCTGAGAGGCCACCGAACGTGGTCGTCGTATCCGTCGAGCTACTGCCTTGAGTTCGCTCATTGATCGCATCCGTCACAACCACCTTGAGGGCCTCGATATGGGTGTAGTACTCTTTCGCAGCATAGTTGCCGTTACGGTCGAGCTCTTGCAGGAATTGCACGGCGAGAAGGAACTCCTCCGAGTCATTAGTCCAGCCAGGACTTTGTAACAGACACGATAGGGCTAGGATAGTGGCTGAGGCGAAAATGTACTGCGTGGAGAAGTAGTCGAAAGCTGCGATCGTGCCATCTGTCCAAGCCCGCTTCAGTAGGCTGAGGGAGTTGCGAGCACAACGGATGCAAGCAGTCGTTAGTGATAGTGCCGACTCCGACAGCGGCGCCGATGCCTTATCGGTTTGCGAGTCTGTTTTCCTCTGCTTGAGAAGATGCAGCAAAATCGGTCGTGTCGTTACGATAACGCTCTGTCGTCACACGGTCAGCGTCGTCCGTTCCATATCGTGAGATACAAACCTGGTTGAACGATAGATGCATGTAGAGAACATGCCGCTCATTCGGCACACCACTATCCTCTGGCCTGAGCTGTAGTCGAGGTGGAAGATCGTTAGCCCAATCACTGACAGCCTTGAGTGCAGTTCGTACCCTCTCGGAGAACGATGTTGGTTGCCTCTTTCGCACGTATAGAGATCCTACCGCATTGTTGGTGAGCTGCGTCAGACGAACAACGAATGTGATGTGTTCAGCATCGTGCAGGTCAAGTTCGGCTTCGGTGGGTAGACCATTGTCGGAGGGTAGTCCAATCTCGATGCTCTGATCTTGTATGGAAGGCGGCCAGCCTATCTTACTGGCCCACATTCGATCAAAACAGTATGAGGTCCACCACAAGCGACAACGATGTTCACGGAGCTGTCGATCCTGAAGTTGTACTTCGCTGATCTCGATGTGGAGTCCAAGAATGATCGATACTCGAAGAGCGTAGCTTGCCATGAATGTTGCGGTGTGTCGCCTGTTCAAGTTTGAGGCAAAGATGGACTGATCGTGGTCAGATAGCATAGACAGAAGATCTTACCAGAGTCGTGCATACTCACCAACAGGATATAAATTTCCACCAATGCAAGGCGAGGTCTCTCGTTGGGGATGTGCACCATGGCCATTGCACGAGCAAAATACTTTGCGCCAGGAAAGGCGCAGTCTGGGAGTGTGCACCGGCTGGAGTATGCTTCGCCGAGAGCAAGCAAAATCCAAAGCCGACACGCAGATAGCCAGTCAATCGAGCTCGGATTATGTATGACGGCGTTTACGCTGGCCAGTACTACACTTCTGCGAACGATATGCCAGACCTTGCAGACAGTGCTCAACGCCACATTCACAAGATAGCGTAAACGAGGTGGACTTGGCCATTCCAGATTGGTGTCAGTCAGAGACCTCAACATATCATCACTCATGTAGTGGATACGAGGAAGATGGCTGACAGGTTTCGAGGAGGCGGCTTGCCGCAGTCTGGTCGCAAAGGCCGCATCGGCAGCTTCGCCGATATGTATGGGTAGATCTGAGGCATTGTGAGCCATGAACCATGGCCGCTCCATAATGGGATTGAGGTCGGCATTGTCTGCTCTTGGGAGAGCTTCAGTGGTAGCACTGGTAGCTGCTGGGGTCGCTTCTGGAGAGTGAATGGTCGCGACCAGCGCTTGGAGTCGTCTATTCTCTTCGACCAGATTCTCCAAGTACCGCTGTCCAACCTTGGTCTTCCTGTCTTTCAACGGATACACGCATTCCAAGGCCGATTCGCGACAAGTTGTGCATGGCGGACCACCTCCGCTGCACTTCGTTTTGCGTTTATGGCATGCTTGACACCTGTGCAGGGATCATATCGTCAGGGGAAAATTTCATGCCGGCTCTTGTCTGCTTCACTCACGCAATGATACGCTTGCTTTGCATGACTGATAGCGTCCTGACTGAAAATGCTTCCTTCGGCCACTTTTGATGGAGAAATACAGCATACGGCGAAGAGGACACACTGGCCGAAGAAGGCTCACTCGCTACTCAGCGATGTCGGCGAGAATGTGCCGAACGCCGAAGGTGACCAACAACTTCCCCTCGCGAGTTGTTCCTCGTGCAAGCATGGGAATTTTGTCGTTGCCATGACCATGTGTACGACATGAAGCATCAAGGGCTACTTCGGCACTGGCAAGCGACAGTGATCGTGGCTGTCGCCTTGTGTGGAGGCAGTTCTGTCCAATTCTTTGTTGCCTCTCAGTACTTGGCCTAAGAAGTCCATGACCGTCGTCATCAAGCATTGCGAATCTCGATGTTCACCGTTCGGCATGGCATAGCACAGTACCTGGCGCTGGGCTTGGTAGGAAGGATCGCAGGCTTGAAGGGCGTATTTGACCGCGCGATGCTCGTGGCCTGGAGGAATGTCGCTCGGCTGGAAGGTGGGTGGGATGCCGGGGAGCGGCGGTCGAGGCGGATGCGGAAGGTAAGCAAGAATCCTTCATGTGTGGTTGGGAAGAAGGGCGGCGCTGAGTCTAGGTGGGAAGTAATTTGAGTCCTTCTCATTGGTTCGGCATGTACCGTCCTCACAGGTATCAGTCTCTGTATGGCGAGCGTGGTATTGCGGAACATGCAGGCGGCCAAGCGTATTGCAGATGATGGGAGCTCCGGAGCATTTCAAGCAGCGAGGAAGGGAGCCGGGGGTCGGATAGCAGTGTAATTATAGCCACCGACCGGCCTGGCAGGAGGTTTTTGGACAGTATCGATTAGAAAGTAAGAACTGTGGCAGTGAGAGAGGTTCTCCTGTGTTCTGCGCCAAACGCCTTGCTGAACGCTGCAATAACTTTTCTCTCCCCAATCAAGCGCCTTGACCGCGGCTGTCGCTTTTGAGTGCCACAGCCAACTTCCCAGCGCGTAGCTTCCGCAAGTCTGCGCGAAGCATCCCTAAGCCGTCGCACTCTACTGATCCTGGCTCTCCATTTTGACGTCACTGACCGCACCGCTCTCTGCGTGTCCATTCTCTCCGCCTGCCAGAATCTTCGTCTTGACTCTCTCATCCACCTCACCTCCAGGGCTCCAGCTGACCACCTTGCCGTCCTCGTCTACAAACTCCCATCGATACCGACTCAGATAATGCGGAATGGCAGACAACTGCGGTCCATACCGCTGACTGTTGTCATAAAGCTCAAACAGCGGCACAGCGAGGAGCTTCATGTTCTTCGGCACACTCAATACCTTCTCCTTCGGCAGCTGAATGAAGTACAGCTTCTTGCACTCCTTCGGACGCGTCACGTGCGGGGGCAGGAACGGGTACATGAACGTCTCGAAGTTGGGGCGGTACCATTGGGCGATCGTGTCGAAGACATTCCAGTCGCGGTCGTCTTTTTCGGCGAGGGAGCCGGTGGGCGCGAGGCGTTCGTTGAGACGATCCTTGAAGCCTTCGACTTCGTCGACGTCGTGCGGAATGTAGTCGCCCGGGCTGTGTTGTCAGTTTAAATTTTCGTCTGGTGATAGAGAAACGTACAGCTTGAAGAAGGCATTGGCAATTTGCAGCATGAGGACGTGTGGGTGATTGTGCTCATGGCAGACGAGAATTGCTTCGCAGGAGCGGCGCATGCCATGTTTCTCGTAGTATTCTTCCAGCCGCTTTAGGCGGTCTTTTACTGATGCATCTTCTTCTGGCTGAGTTTCCTTGGTGCCAAAGGTGTAGTTGCTGAGAGGGTATAGTCGTACTGCGGGTTGCTGGCGGCTTTGGAAGGGCAGAATGTCTTTCGCAGGGACGGAAGATAGCTGATGCGCGGGTGTGACTGTTGACATGGTCGATGGATGTTCAGCGGTATAGAAAGTCGCATTGCACGCGAGGCAACATTCATCTGGGTCGCACGCAGCTGTTCAAAGCTCCCACGCTAGTGTCAGATCGGCATTCAAATCCCTGTACCTGCCAAAGTGGGACCGATCTTCGGCATGCCGCTTTCGGGCAGTGGCAGCCCTCGTGATAACAACAACACCACCTCTTATCTTCTTTCACATCCTCTGCTAGGCAAACACAAAGACTGCCACATCAGCATCTGCCCATTCATACCCTGACAGCAACAATACACCATGTGTCGGTAAGGCCTCCAACCAAACATAATCTCGCGATTGACTTTCGGCACATCCATGTCGACCACAATTAAGCTTAACCATCTCGTGCCATCCCGGTGAAATGTCAGACAACAGATCACCACTGACTCCAATACAGTTGGTTCGCCTACATATCGGCAACAGAGCCATGTCTCCTGGAAGACGTCCTAATCTCACCAAAGCACTCCCTCGTCAAGCAAGTCTCGGACCACTATCTCCCCAAGCTCTTGCCCCACGGTGCAGATGGCGACTCGGAAAACGATGTCAAAGCACGCAACATTGTCATGAAGTGAGCTCATCCTCACCCATATACGACATCATCACGTACTGATACATCCAGCTTCGACGGCCTCGGTATCGCTTGGTACACTTCCTCCAATGCCGACTTCGAGCTTGGTAAGACAGGCCAATCAGCCGATGGATCGCAGAAAGAAGTACCATCCTCCCTCGATGCAGAGTCGTGGCAAGTCGTTGCTAAACAGCAGCTGCAGGGCCTCCGTCCAGCTCTCTACAAGACGACCCAGCCTCCCAGAAACGACAGCAACTTCTTGTCAATATGTGCCAACTCCGAGACCAAGGTCTTGTTCGCCCATATCCGTGCTTCGTCGGGCACGGCCATAGCCAATATCAACAACCATCCGTTCGTGTTTGGTCGGCATACATTCATGCACAACGGCGCTGCCAGTGATTTCCAGGCTATCAAGAGGGATGTCGTCAACGAGCTTTCGCCGGCTGCGTACAACAGCGTTTATGGCGGTACAGATTCAGAGCAAGTCCAATCGCCTCCCCTCGAAGATCACGACTGACAACCCCAGACACATTGCCGCCCTCTATATGTCCTACCTCACCAACTTCGGCACCGCCTCAACCTTCGAACACGATTACCCGATCACCGAAATGGCCACCGCAATGCACCGCGCCGTCGCCACCATCATGACAATCCAACAAAAGACCTTCGGCGACAGAAAGCGTCCAAACTCCCTCAATCTCTGCGCCACCGACGGAATCAAATTGATCGCCTACCGTTTCCGTAACCACAAAACTTCTCAACCCCCCTCCCTCTACTACAGCACCAGAGCGGGGATGACTCTCAATCGCAAGTACCCTGACCACGCCAGTGGGATTGAGACGCCGGATCGATGGGTCGGGCTGCCGGAGGAGCATCATGGTAAGCACTTGATTGTTGCCTCTGAGCCGAGTACGTACAAGGAAGAGGATTGGGAGGTAATTGGGAAGAATCAAGTCTTGATGGCGGATGCGGATGGCGTGTTCAAGGTTGAAGATTGTCCTTACTACGAAGGCTGGGATGCGGTCGATCCGCCGCCGCCGCCGCCAGGGTCGGTCATGCCTTGATGGGGAAGACTCAAAGGTGATGAGAGACGTGAATGGGGGACCTGGGATGAGATGAGGCGGGACGAGGTTGATACCCTGGTGATTTAAGGAACCTAGATGACATTATGATTGAATGAAGACATGATTCCTCCTGCGAATTGTCTAGACTTGTTCTCCTCACATGCCGTGTCACTGCTTGGTGAGCTTGACTTCCAGTTCTGTCTTCTTGATCGAGACGTGGACGACGGGATCTGCTATATCCCTGATACGCTGAAACGCAAAACCCCATAGGCCGTGAGTCGTAGCTTCGTTCCTTCGCCAGATCTACTGCGTGCGCTTCTCAGCTAGAGATGAGGTTAGTCGATGCGAACCATGCATGAACCTCGACAGAGAGCGGGGAGGAGCTTACACGGTAGGCTGGTTACTCATTCGAAGCTGACGATGCTCCACTTCGACAAGTCCGATAATGTCATCTCAGCGGCAAAGTCCGTCAATATCCTCCGATTTGACAAGTCCGGTAATGTCAAGTTCGGTAATGCCATCCCGGCGATCATCTCCGGTAATGTCATTTTGCTCAGATCGATCGGCTCCTCCCAGTCTGCGAGCATCGAGCAATTGCGGTCCAGCTCATCTGACCTTTGATGGTGATTCACGAGCCGCCGATTGTTCTGCACGATCAGCTTCTCCCGAAGGGGATCGCAATCTCTCATGCACAACAATCTGCCAGTATGGACAGGCTCGAAGTCTGCCACATCTGCAGCACTATCGGCTGGGATCCAGAAGACAGCATCGTACAAGCTCTGGTAGCGCTTAGTAAATTCTGAAGCGAGTTGAGTCTTGCCAATACCCGCCACACCGTGTATTACCATCGTCGCTGCCGGCGCCCGGGCGAGTCGAGCGAGAATTTCTTCTCGTCCATGGAAAGCATCAGAGCACGCCATGGGCATATTGAGCAGGAGTGTCGAAGCCTCATCGGTCTTTGCGAGAGGCAGTACAGTCTTGTGCAGCGGCGTTAGGGAGTTGCAGCAATGCAACTCCTGCTTTTCCTGCCAGGCAGAATCTGGCTCCGGCAGCTTCTCCACAAGTTCCACGTCTGGCAGAGGCGTGAGGGACGATGACAGTAGATCATCATACCGTGATCCATTCGAAAAGATCCGATGGACTCGTGCCTTCCAGATAGTGCTCTCACAAGAGTATAGATAGTCTATGGCTGTGAAGTGGCACAGCGAAATATGTCTGTCAAGGGACGGTAAGCTCGAGGCACGCATCGAGAACGAATCATACTGCAGTGAAGGTCGTATCTCACAGTGATCTTCTTTCGCCTCCAGACTGAGGCGTTTTGAGGGAGGAAGACGTCTCCCGGTGAACGCTTTGGAACAATTCTGTCGAACAAGCAATGTCGGCGACTTGTCACGCGAAGATGTCCAAGGCACAGAGAACAAAGTTCGCACCAGCTTCCTTAGGCGCCGCAAACCTCTTGCTACCGTGGATTCTCGCGTGACAAGCTCCTCAACCAACGATGCCGAAATGCCCAAGTTTCGCGGCTGATGTTTCGAGGGCGTCGTCCCACGAGACATTGCGTCTTGGGTCGATTGAGCTCTCCAGGCACGAATATCGTATTCGACACTGTACAGCGAGCTCGTCGCTATGCCGACGCATCGAATGGTCATGCCGCCGTTGCAATAAGACCACAGGAAGACAAGCTGCGTCACAGGCTCAACGCGGGGTGGATAGAATTCATAGCTCACCGCCCATTGAGCACCCTGAGTTAACGCGCCTGGCCTGCTGTAGAGAGCCATCGAGCTTCCACTGGGCAAATGGTCATGGCGTACTCTGTCGTCAAAGGGGGGCAATACTGCCCACAGACTTCCAGCGACCTCCGCAGCAGATGGTCGTTCTTCGGGCTTCGCATCGAGCATTCTATCGGTGATTCGAAGAACCAAGTCTTGATGTGCTTTGGACGCCCTTGATCGAAGGGATGTGATCCAATTCTTGAGTCGATCAATGTGTTGATGGTAGACCGACGAGTGTTTGCGCGGCTGCTTGTAGAATCCTAGATATTGGCTCAGGCTGTTGAGCGGCAGCCCAACGTCGACAGTGATCAATTCGAGAAAGACACACCCTAGCGAGAAGATGTCCGCCTTGCGACCTCGCGATCCACGGCGTGCCACCTCAGGCGCGCAGTACTTCGGTGTCATGAATCCAGGCCCGCTTGATACCGAGCTATCCAGTGAGAAGTCTAGAGAAGTTCCGAAGTCGGATAGATACACGGTGTGCCCACTGATCAATACGTTGGCAGGCTTGATGTCTTTGTGTCGGCAAGAAAGACTGTGCATGTAATCTACTGCCGACGCCAGGGAATAGTACCATTCTTGCATATGTGGCCGCTTGTTGTACGCTGTTGGCTCGGAAAGGTATTCTTTGAGATTGCACTCAGCGACTGGTAACATCAAGATATTGAGAGCTCGCTTCTGATAGTACGCAGCGATGAAGCGGGGGATATTCGGATGTTTGAATCTCTGCAGAAGCTCGATTTCGTGAAGATCCGGTGGCTGGCCATCATCTTTTCGTTGGATACACACCTTGCGAGCGAAAGATTCGGGAGATGTTCGTAGCTGAACTTCATCAACGATCCCATGGGCTCCGTGGCCGAGGTTTTGGATGTGCAAAAATGGCAAGCTGGGTATGCTGGTCTCCAGCCACGAAAGCACGGTGTCCAGGTTTCGGTGATCACAGGTGAAGTGCCAGATGTGATCAGAAGAAGAGTCCATGCTGACAATGACAATGATGAACACGGCGCGCTTGTACACGATATCGCGTATGCATGCGTTTTTGATGCCCTCGCACTTGTAGTCGATCCAGAGATAGCGGTAACCCATATCTCTTGCTAAATTCATGGCTCGCCAGAAAGGCGAAGGCAGGTCATCAGCATAGAGTTGTTGACCAGCGAGGGCAAGTACATCCCTATTTGGCATCTGACGAGCCCCTGTGCATTCTCGTGCGGCCCAGGAATATTCGAGAGCGAGAAATCTGGCCTTCACTGGTGCTGGGACAACTTCATTAAGGTGAACATCGATCAAGAACGTGGGTCCCTCAGCAATCTCAGCAGCACCACTGAGGTTATTCTGTGTCGTCATTTTGCTTTTGCGCTCTCTGTGACTATTGCCTGCCGCGTTGTGCTTAGAGCTGGCGGCTGCTGTAGTGCCCACAAATCCAGCGCTTGCGGAGTAGAAACTAGTTGACCGACTTGGCCCTTGACCATCGTCTTCGTCGTCGAACGGTCCTTGACGCTTGAATCGCAATGTCCAGGGACCATCTGAGCTCGGTAGGACGCGGCTTTGTAGATGATCAAGACAATGCTGCGCGAATTCGGCGTAAGAAGAGAAAGTGTGGCCGCAAGGTACTCCGCCTTTGCTGAAGGGACAGCTCGTGGGGCATCCAGCGACGTAGGGTACGTACGACTGGTCGCGGACCTCGTCGTGCCTGCCCTCGCGAATAGTACCGTGATCAGGATGAATGCTGTTGAGATGTGGCGTAAGTTTGTCCTTGCGATGGCAGATGAAGCTTCGGCCAACATTTCGGCAGAGCACACAATGCCAGAACTCTTGTGGAAATTTGTTTTTGTGGTGCCTGTGCCACGAGTCTTTGTCGCCGGTGGAGTACGTGCACCCTAAGCAGCATGGTAAGGTTTTCTGCATGTTCCCTCGTGCGGACTTCCTAGACTGTGAATTCTCACATGCACGGATGTTCCGCTCGCTCGCGTAAGCTGCAACTTCAGCTAGCACGTTGTTACTTCCGGAGCCAACATGAGTCGGCGCGTTCATGGCATCCGCTGCCTGTGGTTGATCGAAATTCGGCATCTGTAAAGAGATATTCAGGGTTTCCGTAAACCATGACCTCACAGTCTCGACGCTCAGATTCTCCAGACTTGCGATAAGCTCGATCTCTCTCTCACTGGGAGGCCTCTGCTGATTCTGGCAGCGGTTACGCCAGAAGTCAAGTGTCTCATAGGCCGCAGAACTCAAGCCTGCCCAAGTCTCAGGAGCGTGACGGTGATGTGAGGAGTCCTCGTCTTGCCACCTATAGGTATTCAAGGAGCCTGTGCCATAACCTGGCACATCACTCATGGGATCATGGTCCGTGACGAGATGCTGTGGTGCCTGCTGCGGCTCATTGGGCGCACCAAAGTGTGATCCACCGGTATGAGAGCTTCCTGTCGTGCCCTGGGTGCTGAACAACGGGCTGCTGTCGAATTGACTGGACATCTCACTGAGCCAAGTATCGTCTTGACTTCGACCGCTATCGAAATTAGTCTGATTAGGTTCAACATCAACTCGTCCTGACCCGAGGTTGGGTAACAGGTGGTAGGCATCAATCTGCGCACTGTCAGTGGATATAACCATAACGGCGGTTGAACACCTACACAAGCCATTGGATTTGCACTGATTTGACCACAGTCTGTGCAGTAGTACCAGTGCAGATATGAAGAAGACCCAGAGGTATCAAGATCAGCTGCATCCTGGTGACCCTTACCCTTCCCAGAAGGTGTCTGCCAGCCACCAGCACAGGGAGTCCCTGGCGCTCCTGACATGACGCCGCAGATAGCCGGTCCCAGATTGGTCCCACGTGCAGGGTAGCTAAGGTCTCGGAAGAACGCCCACGCGGTAACTCGAATGGCTAGAAAACGGTGTCAATAACGAGCTGCACCTCTCCGTGCCACATGTGTTAGAGCAGCAGACGTCAAGGAACAGTCCAGAAGGAACGTCAAGGAATAGTCCAGAAGAAACATCACTCATCTTTGGCTGCCTTCGTTATACAACGCTCACCTAGGGCGACGACTTGGGCGGCAAAGGGCAGTGGTGTTTGCCTTGATGCCTCCTCAGAACCTGCTGCAAGGCCAATTGGACTTTGCCCATCGCCTTCACTACCTCCAGTCGCAGCAGGAAGCGTCATATTGCCGTGGCACGTCATCAAGCGTATTCCGAAAGGCGAGGGTGTGTCAGGAGGCTATCGTCGCCCTCTCCAAGTGGGAAGTAGCGCGAGGCCGCCCACCTTCGCCCTTTGGTGTGCTGGCTGTGCTGGCTAGCCGCATGATGATGAAGAACGAGGCGTTGATGATCATATCTTGCAGATAGGATTCGCGTACGACATGGTGGATATGGTCATGCAGAAGACAGGTTGCGAAGTAGAAAGCGAAGAAGTGGAAGTCGCGTCGGGGATTCTCTCGGATCTTCAGACCCATTGAGACTAGCCTTTATAGGAGACGCGAGGTGGACTCCCACGTATGAGACAATGGCCAATCTCTGTCTGACTCGCAGCTTACTCAAAGACGTCGCCATTAGTACTCCATACCGTACATTGCAGAACATCGTCGACAATTTCGTCTCTCGCCATACATGCGCCAAGTAAGTCTCTCAAGTCATCTCCTCATCGCCAAGGTCCTCGATCGTCCTCATACCACGGATAGTATTTGCAGAGTCCATGTCCTCGTCTCCCAGCATCGGACAATACAACGACATGGCGTACTCGCTTGCCACGCGCTTCTGGTATGCTTTAGCAGATTCGCGCCTCGGTGCCCAAGGGCGTCCTTGGGGCCCGGCTTCGTAGCTAGCGAGACTGCGTTGTAACGCTTGCATAGCCGTGCCGGTTCCTGTGGAGGTTGTGGTGGAGGATCTAGGAGATGTCAGCGATACTTGCTTCACGTGAGTCGTTGTGAGGCATGGAGAAGACTTACTCATGGTTCTGCTGATCTTGTAGAGCTTGGTGCAAGTGCTGTTTGAAGAGATCCAGCTTGCTCTGACGCACTGCTGATCCTCCTTCTTCGGTCTCTTCAGACTTGAGACACTCGTCAACATTGACCTTCCCTCGCAGAGCCAACTCCTGCAAGTCAGAGCCGCTGAGCTCAAGCGAGAGGATTCTGTTGATTGTGAAGTACTCATGGCGTAGGTCGCCATGGAACATTCCAAGTGAGCCACACAAAGCCTCAGCCACGTCCGCTGCTGAAGGCCGTTCTTTCGGCTCACTATCGACCATACGCTCGGTGATGCGGACCGCTTTTGCTAGATCGGCCTGAAGAGGAGTCTCGGCCAGCGATCGTAGCCAAATTTGTAGCTGTGGGATACATTGATTGTAGTTCGAGCCGTTCTCCTTGAACTCATCGGCGAGACCGATCACACTGTGGAACATGTCCAAAGATGACATAGTCACGATCGCAATCATCTCCACAAAGACACAGCCAAGCGAGAATATGTCGGCGGGTAGGCCTCTGTCTTCTTGCGCTGCCACCTCAGGTGCGGAGTACTTGGGTGTCAAGAAGGCGCCGCTTCCTGTTGTCGTCGACGTGCTTTTCGAGAGATGAAGAGAGGTACCGAAATCGGTCAGGAGAACATCGTTGTCGCTAATTAGGATGTTCGCAGGCTTGATGTCCTTGTGCCGAAAGTTCTTGCTGTGCATGTACGCCAGTGCATTGGCCAAAGACAAGAACCACTGGGGCAGGTGCGGCTGTTTCGTCTTGAATTCCTCTGGGTCATTGAGGAACTGACGGAGATCGCCATCAGCGACTGGCGACATAAGAATATTGAAGGCAGTCCTATCGCAGTACGCAGCCTCAAAACGAGCGATGTTTCGATGAGCAAGGCTCTGCATGATTTTAATCTCCTTGAGGTAGCGCGCTCGCTGGGACTTGTTCGTTCTGTCTCGGAGCACAATCTTTCGAGCATATGTCTCCTCGACTGGTGAGTTGAATGATGCGAGTCTGACCTTGTCGACAAAGCCGTATGCGCCCTGACCAAGAGGCTTTTCATGTTTGAACCAATCACGATTTCGAGACCAAGTTTGTATCTTTTCCAAATGATCGAAGTCGCTGGTGAAGTGCCAAATGGGCTGGGGATCGTTCTTGCGGAAGCCCATGGACGTGATCAGCATTGCTTTCCGATAGATCTCATCCCGATTTGCTTGTGGCACTGTAGATGTGCTAACCAAGTCAGACCAGAGGTAGTCGAAGCCCATGTCTCTGGCAATTTCAATGGCTGCCTTGAGAACTGTTACGACCCCGTCGCGAGCGGGCAGTGTGACGTTTGTGGAAGCATTGAGCCTCAGACAGGTTTCATGAGACAGCCGCTGCATCGGCTCGATACTACAATCCAAGGCCAAAAATTGAGGAATCAAGTCCGGAGTGACCAGGCCACCCTCGTGAACATCAATGAAAGTGAGTCGGAGCTCGTTGACCAAGGAGTCCGACGATCGTGACGACTCGGACTCGATAGGTTCAGTCTTGACGACGACTTCGCATGAAAGCGCTTGGTGCGCCCTTCGTCTTCCAGCGGAGGAGTGCTGTGATCGTGACTGACGACTGACGCTTGATTGTTGGCTTGACGGCGGAGCACTCGATCCACTTGTCGAAGAGCCATTCGAAGCAGTGCTCTTACTGTTGCCAGTAGAGCCTCCATCTCCAACATCTTTGTTGCCTGGCAAGTGGAGCTGATCATCCAGGCCATCAGCGTCATCATTGAAGTGCGCGATCCAATGGTCATTACGTTCTTTCCAGGACTCGAAGATGTGGCCGCATGGTCTGCCGGTCGAAGGCATGGTGTAGCTACAATCTCTGATGTAGGGAGCTTCGTAGGCCACCTTCGACTTATCGCGGACCTCCACCTTGTTGTTCTCTTCCTTGGAATGCATCGAGTGGATGTGGGGAAAGAGCTTGTCGCGCCGGTGCGTGATGAATGAGGCACCATTGTTGAGACCACGGCAAATGATGCATGCCCAGAAGTTCTGAGGCTGTTTCGACTCTTCATGTCGCTCCCAGTCAAATCTACTGTCCGTGGAGTATGTGCAGCCCCAAGTGCAGTGGTATTTGCCGATTGATTTCCCAGGAGTGCAGTCTTTAGTGGCCGCATCGTTGATGTACTTCCATATCATGGGAGATACATCCATTGTGCTAGAAGGCTGTAGTGCATTGAGTTGTTGTGGAACGAGTCCTGTTGGACCTTCATGAAGGCGAAGCTTAGCACCAAACCACAGTGCAACCTTCAGTGGTGACAAGTCACACGCGGCAGCGATGCTCTTGAGTTCTTTATCGACCGGAAGGTGAGAGATCTTCTGCCAGTGTTGAAGCTTCAACTCTAGTAGCTCTGTCTGCTCGCGGTTGAACTGCAGATGTTCCGAGGCATCGTACAGTTTTCTAGACTTGTGAGTAGGCTGATCAGCTGTGTCATCAGCTGTACCGACGTCGCGCATCGGTCTCTTCCCAATAGACTTGGCCACATCGCGGCGCTTTACAGCAGTGCCATGAAGACCTGCGCCCATATCGACAGGGTTGTTATTCTGAGAAAATGGTAAAGCGTCGGAGCTCCGGGGTATTTCAATCGTCTGCTCATCGACAGTTTCAAGGCGCCTTGGTACCACTGGGAGCTGCAAGTGGTTGACAAAGGGAGACGGAAGACAGTCACTCTGGGTGTAGTCCTGTGACTGGAGAGGCTGTGACACGTAGCCGCTCTCTTGGGCACCGGGCTGAGCAATGGGATTGCCATAATTTGGCAGATATCCGTCTAGTGTCTGGTTGCCGATGTAGGATTGATCGGTGCCTACAGCGGCGTTCCACTGCGGCCGAACACTGTCAGCATGTGCTAGAAGGTTAGATGGGTAGACTCACATTGATCATATCGAAGTATGGCATGTCTGCGGCCGTGGGTACTGGCGATGCAGGATACATGCCTATGCCTTGGCCCGCGGCCTGATTGTTGCGGACCGCTACACAGACGCCGCAGACGCCGCGTTGGTGGCAGATGCACTGCTGGGGCGAAAACGACATGTCGGTGTAGTTGCCCGAGTTAGGTGATAGATTCATGCTGAGCGTGCTAAGCCCATGGCAGGACAACGGTCACTAGTCGACGGTGTCTCTGATGACTAGGGATGAGTAAAAGTATCAAGCAAGGGATGCCTACAAATGCGAGAGAAAACGAATGTCAGCGCGAATAGCGCCGGGAGGGGACCTGATCAGCTCTTCTATGAGTCGGGCGCGATGGTGGAGGGCGCAAGGCAACTTGGTCTCATCGACAGCAAGGCAATGCTTTAGACCAACTCAAACATGGACGACGGTACGTCATGAGAGGGCGGAGATCCATGGTCAGTGTCGTTGTGGGCGTCTTCCGGTGTGCAGCATTGCTGTCAGATGGGTCACTGGCGTGGCTGTGTGAGAGAACACGCCGGCCACAGCTGCTGCTTCGCCCCGTCCGAATCCTGCAGGGCGGACACACCTCAGCTTCGGCTCATGTGAATAATACGGTCGATCAGCCGAGTATCTAATTAATATATCAGGGGACGGATGCCGCATGGTACTATACTGCCACCTGTACGAAGAGCATTGAAGCAAGAAGGAGTCCGAAGCAGCGTCGATGAAACGTCGAAGACTTCACGACCTACCGAGATTGCTAGTCACGTGATTTGCTGAGAATGTGAATCAACTGAGGGTAAAGCATCGTTCGTATGGATCTATCTTGCTGCGTGCGATGGCATGACACTTTGGAAGCGCACCACGCCCTGTCCATTTTGGGCAACACGAGGAAAGAAGCAATCACTTCATGCGTGATATACGATTTCTCTTGCCCCCAACTTTAAATGCATCCACTTGAATCCACCGGCGTTCAGCCATGGAATTCGTAACTTGGCCGACTTGCTCCATCGCGTCCCTCCGACATAACTCGTACGCTTCATGCCCTCACCAAACACAAGACCTCATTTTCTCGTTATGCTCCACAGGACGGATCCATGTCATGCCTTTTCTCTTTCTCGTGTTCAGCAGGCCACATCAATGAAACTCATTCAAAAGGACACGCTCCAAAAGATGAAGAGCTCCAATACCTTACTCACATCACTCGACGCTCGCGTCCTCGCATGCTGCGTGATCGAAGTCGTGTCAGGTCTTTCCGAAGGCTTACGAGCAAGATCCATCGAGACCTTCTTCTTCTCAAGTTCTGGAGCCTGAGCATCGACATACATCGAATCTCTCCTCGTTTCACGCTTCCGCTGAGTGGGCTTGATATCCTGGTCGAGGCTGATCTTAAGCTTCAGCTCCTAGACTTCGTCGACCTCCTTCGCATCCTCCATGCCTTGTCGATCTTCTCGGACTCTTCGTGAGCACTCTTCTAGAGCTTCGGCTCCAAGTCCTCGAACTCCGTGATGTCCTTGACCGGCACAGCTGCCGGCGTAAGTGGCATGCTAGACCGGAAAGTCTTAATGTCCTCAATCTTGACGCTCTCCTTCTTGTTCTCGGCCTGGCCGTCATCGTCGGTATGACCATTGATAGTGCCATTGGTACTGCCGTTGGTACTGCCGTTGCTCTGCTGTGCTGGTGCTTTGATGCCGAGCGAAGGAAGAAGGCTTGGCAGGAAAGCCTTGGCCTGCGAGACAATGACAGCGGCTTGATCAGCAGCCATGCCGCTGACTTTCTGAAGATAGTCATTGACTGCAGTCGTGATGGTTTCGACATGATCAGGCTTGGCCAAATCGATCTTCTCGAAGTAGCTGGCAAGCTTTTCAGGGTCCGTGGGAAGTTGGAGCTGAGTGAGCATGCTGGACACGGCTTGCATGAGATTCTCGCGCTGTTGCGATTCGCTGGTATTGGCCGCGATGTCTGCGCTCGAGGCCTGCGCGATGGTGTAGACGGAAAGCTTAGCACGGTCGGGCGAGCTTGGGTTGAAGTAGAGATTGAAGAACTCAACAATCTCTGACTGCGTGAGCGTCTCGAGCTGCTCCACATCGCGGTTGACTGCAATATGTTAGTGAAGCTTCATCCGGGACTGCGACGGCACTCACCAAGCTCGAAATCAAAGACGTCTGAGGTAACGTGATACCAAAGACGTCCACTCTCCGCATTTAGGTTCTTCAGCTTCTCCAAGCGCTTGTTGATGACACCGACTCGGTGCGCCTCAAAGTCCTTCTGCGGCATGTCCTTGATGGTCTGATCATAGCGGGACAAGAGGTGCTCGATTCGCTCTTCCAAGTATGGGCATGGCCTCTCGCTCTGGACCAGAATGCGGTATTGCAGACGACCGCCAGCCACAATCGGACTACCACCCACAACATATCCAAGCTGCTCCTTCGTCCGCAATGTGTCGAACACTGGCTCTTCGATAATTTGCGAAAGAAGTAGCAGCTTGGCACGCAGGCGGCGATCGTGGGCATCACCGATGTGAACAGAGTAATCGATGCAATGATTGACATTGTCCTTGTTTGCCAGTGTGTGCTCGTAAGTGAAGTCCGATCCTGGCGGAAAGACGATAGAACGATCCTCGGGCCATTGCGCACGTGGCAGTGGAAGAGGATTGAGTGTCTTCTCGACAAGGTCTCCAATCTTGAGTGCGTCCTCTTTGTAGAAGTTGCCGTGGGCCATGATTTCCAAATGCATCTGTCGCAAGAACTGAGGGTGCATCCTCTTGACATCATTCGCAGTGACGCGATTGAGCTCCTCAAGCAGCTGCTTAGGGAGGTATGCGCGTGGCTTGTTCACCCAATTTCTGTAGGCGCTCACCTGGCGGAAGGGCTCCGTATATTCGGTGTTACGATGTCCCCGGGCAAGTCTGTCAACAGCGATATCGAAGCGATCCTGTTTGATTTCCAAGTCACGCATCGAAACCAGGACTTTCTCAAGCAAGACGTGCATCTTGTCGTTGTAGCCACTTATCGATATCTCAAAGGCATCGTCGTGAAGCGAGATGCCGTACTCTAGACCGGCGAGCTCTGCATCGTAGGCATATGTAGAGAGACTGTCGTCCACAAGCTCCTTATAGACGCGCGCACACTCTACAACGAATGCAGATGAGTTGAGGAATGGAGTCCGTAAGTAGATGTAGACGTTGCCCTTCGGCACCCAAAACTGATCATCCTTCTTGTGCCAGATGCGAACGTTGGTATCGTTGCGAACAAGCTTGGGAGATAATGCTGGTGTTGCGACCTCCTTCTTCTCTACGTCAAGGCGCGTAGGAATGAATTCGTTCTTATGTGGTAGATGCAACTCAGCGGGCCGCTGCGATCTGTTGGAGCGATAGGCCTGCTCAATTTCGCGCACGAGCTCTTCCGGGATTTTCGTCGACTTGTACTCTGTGCCATACCAGTGCTCTCGAGACGGGAAGTCGGTAGGGAAGTCCTGGCTGACGAGAGTGTAGCGGAAATTGTCTGGACGCAGAGCATCGAGACCATGTTGAATGCCTTCTGGGTTGAACTTTGTGAGCAGAGCATCGCCGCTGAGCAGCCTGTCTCGTGGGAGTGGCTTCTGCATGACACCAGTAATCCGGCTGACGGTGCGCGAAGCAGGGATCTTTTGCATGAACCTGAATTGCACTTCGGCCAGCTGAGCAGATTCGCGATGGATCCACTCAAGCGGAGGAGACTCTTTGATCATCGCAATGTACTGGAAGACTGTCTTAATGACTTCCTGGTAATTCTTTTGACCATCCGTTGTCAACCGCAACATAATCGTGAAGAACGCAGTCCCGGGACACAGTGGCTGAGCGCCTGCGCTCAAGTCGTTCGCCCAACCCTTCTCCTTCAGCAAAGCAAGGATGCTGCCGGGACCTTCATGTCCAATCAAGTGGCTTATGTAGCGTCCAGGCTGCGACTCGTGCAACTCTTCCTCGTCGGGGTAAGTGAAATTGATGTCCAGTAACCGCGTGTCCATCACTGGCTTGACGAAGGTTTGAATGCAGAGCTCTTTCTCAGTGAAAGCAGGCATGTCCCATCTTAGCTGAGGCAGGTCCTGGTTCGGCACGTATGTGAAGAACTCTTCGACCCATGATTGGAGTGTGTCCAAGTCTTCTCTGCCTAGCACAGCCAGCTTCATGCGGTTCGCCGAGTATTGTGTCCTGTAAAACTTCATGAACTCATCCCTGATCTTGACGCCTCTTGCAATTGGTTGATCGTGCAAAAGATCGTAATTGCCAGTCGCGAAGAGATGGTATGGATGTTGCGGGCTCGACAAGCTCTTGTTTAGCTGCATCAACCGCCAATTGTCGCTCTGCAGGTTCTTCTTGTTTTCCGAATCCACCGCCTTCAACTCCCGGTCCAGTGTGTTTTCATCGAAGATTGGCTCGATGAAGAACTGTGCGAATCGATCCAAACCGCCGTAAAGAGGTGCCTCGTGCTTTGAAACATTGCTGAGTAGACTGGCTTGGCTGGTGTTCGCAGACGAGCTCGTGCTGTTCGATGTCGACGACGCGGAGAGCTCGAAATAGTAGTTGGTCGATGTTGGCGCAGTGAAAGCATTGGAGTGGCCACCGTACTTGGTCAGGTAAGCATTGTAGTCGTTCTCGCCTGGGTACTATAGGAGCACGTGCGCGTCAGTGATGGTTTCTTCATGTGCTACAGCTCCTCCCAAGACAACCTTACCTTCTTGGTCCCCATGAACAGCGCGTGCTCGACGGCATGTGCTATCCCCTGCATGTCCTCTGGGTCCATCAAGCTTCCAACGTTGACGTCCATGGCTGCCGCAGCATTGTCTGTGTCTGAATCGTGGATGAGAAGTGCTTGGAGCTTGTTGGGCAATTCAATGACCCTGTAGGTTCTGTTGTCCAACAATGGCTTCTCTAACTCGTCTGCCAGGCGCTGCGTGCCGCCCTTAGGCCGACTGTATAGATGGTCGGTCATGGTCGCGATAGTTGGAGTCCGTGGAAGCTTTCGCGGATGATGTGCAGGTGCAGAGTGAAGCGGTAGACCAGGGCAGGAGATCGGGCGTTTGGTATGGAGTTGTTTGACCAAGAGTCGAGAGTCGGTAGCACGTTACCGAGTTGACGGCATGCGTTGGTGTTTGGAATTGGTGGTGAGCGAGCTCGTGCTCCTGCTCGTGGCAACCTGGACGAATCGATACCGAAGTGCTGGCACAGGCGGTGATGATCTCGACGATGACGCCAACGGTCTACGCACAAATGTAGCTCGTGGTCGTAAGCAGCCGACAAGCAATGTTGATTGAGCTTCACTGGCCACAGTGACAAGCTAGATGCGGGACAGATTCTGGCAGTGACAGTGCAAGTGAGGTGACATTCCAAAGCAGCAGTGTCGACCAAGAACAATCCTAAAACTCAATGTCCGCCATCCCCGTCGTCTTGGGCCGCACTTGGCACTTGCACATCTGCGAACCATCAAGGTCGTCCGTCTGCGAACTTACATGTGCCAGTCCCTGTATTCCGGCGCAATGCTTTATCGCGCACGAGGAAGCGTGATGAGCAATAATACCAAGCCACACCAAACAAGACTACTGCATCGGAAGTCCTCCCATTATCCGCTGACGAATCACGAGACGTAAAGGTCCTGCAGCAGGATGCACGATGCAGCCTTACACACCGCGCGCAAGGATTTCGTTGCCTCATTCAACCCGTACCGAAGGCGAAGCAAGATCTTCAGGGTTGTTTCTTTTGCAGTTCGTATTATGATCCCTTCGAGACACGACAGCTGTAGGAATTGCCACGAAAGCTTTCTGTCTCCTATTCCCCTTCTCCAAACTACTCGTAATCCTCCGGACCTCGTCTTCGTCATTGTAGTACCATACCAAGAGTTTGTAGTCATGAAACAGAAAACCATTTCTTATCCACCTGTTGACCTGAGTTCCGATGAATAACATTGATGGACGCGGTACTGCACCCTCGAAAACTGACTAGGAGCTTGATCGAACTCGGGAAAAGGCAATAAAGCCCTCAGCCAGGGGAATACCATCTCAATCATTCCCGGCCATACCATGTCCTCTTCTGTCAGCGCTTCACGTCGCACTTCACGATAGCGACATACATGGACGGGTGCCGCTAGCCTCACAATGATCCTCAATAACAGGCCTTCGTATTCAAGCATGCATCTCATGATACCGCCATCGACGCCACAATAGCCGCACGCTTGCTGTAAGAATCTGGGTATACTCTTCTGTTGTAATGATATGTACTGTTCTCAGGATTACCATCCCAAAGCACTAAATCGCATGCGCAAATCCCCTGGGTATCAACCAATACACGCCGCCCATTTCAATGTCAAACGCCCTTTCGTGCAGTCGTCACTCATGATAATACAATTCCAGCTCGAGTCATTCGTCCCCTTCATCGTCATCCTCATCGTCCGAGTCCTGCGAATTATCGACATCGTCCTCAGTTTTCTGCTTCTTGTGGTAGTCGAAGATGTGTGCTGTCCTCATCACGTTGCCTGCATTGTGAAGCATGTCTCCAACTCTCCTCCATAGGCTGGTCTTTTGCACTGTGCTCGTTAGTCCATTGCCAGTACCATCAAGTCCCTGACCAGGTTCAAGATCGCCCTCGGAAACCCGCGGTGCCGGCGTCGCCTCTCCTGGTATCTTATACGGCAGCGGCGGAACACGGTGTGCTTTCCCAAGCTTGATGTTTGTTGCTTGCTCGTTCTCAACACGAATGAGGATCCATAAGCCTCTGCGGATGACTTCCGAAAAGGCGACGAAGAATGAGCAGATCGAGCTGTGCTGGACATCCTTAGTGTAAACGGCGTAGGCGATCCAATTGAACCGTAGAAGCACATCGATGACGATGATGGCGTAGTAGATCCAATACACGTTGTTGTACACTAGCGTGTTCCGCAAGCCTCTGTGTTTTGCTTTCAAGTCTCCCAGGGAAAAGTCCATGTAGATGTCCCAGACACTGCAATACAGGCTGTTGATCGTGGCAACAACGCAAAAAGCGACCAGCCAGTCCTGAGATTTGCTGATGCGGTAGTAGGACAAGCACATATACATCATGCAGCCGAAGTAATACTTCCCCAAGTTGACCAGGTGAGGCCACCATTGGTGAGTCGTGCCAAATCGACGGATGCATTGCAGCCCGCGAATGACGCTGGGAAGAGCAGCAAGAAATCCCATGAGTCTGCTGTGTGAGGAATTGCACTGCGCTGGATTGTCCCACTCATTGGCGTACAGACAAAAAAATAGCTCGATGTTACCGAGTGCGTATGTCAGAGAGCAGAACATATCTCCGAGGAAGAAGTCACGAAACTCCACCGTGTATAACGCGCCAGAGCTGACCAAACGCCAGATACTATAGGCTAGCCATAACCGGGTCCGGTAATAGAACATCCTGAAAGGCCAGACCAGCAACAGGAGAGTGAGCCCTATAAGGACAATTGGCCAGTACACGAACATCGTGTATCCACCGGCCATGACATTGAAGTTGAGATACATAACCAAACCAAACAATCCCCAGAGCCAGGAGGGTATTTCGATCATCTGCTTCCAGTCCAGCGCCGAGCGCTTCTCCAGGTCACAAATGTTCTGGAAGTTAACTCTGTACCTCCGGAACATGGCGCAGCAGAGTATGAAGAATACTGCCAGCAGCCACATTAAGAAGTAGCCGGCGTAGAGCTGCAGGAGGTATTCAGTCTGTTCTTTCAGGGGATGTTCAACGATGAACAGCCTTTGGGCACCCTTCGTGAGTCCTTGAAGCGCAAGAACAGTGCCCACGCCTAGAAGAGCGCCGCTACGCGTGATGGCTCCCGTATAATGCCCTTCCTTGTAGGCCTTCGCGCGAAGCTTGCTCACTGCGACTTTGTGATGTCCTAATTCGAAGTGGAGCGCATAAAGGTCTTCAGTGACCTTCATGATGTGATCAATCTCATCGGACTCAACGAAGAACGCCTTGTTGACTTTGTCCTCCATGTACTTGGTTGGAGCAAGCTTCTCCTTGACCGCCTTGTTATACTTCTTACACATCTTTCGATACGACTCCTGGTTGGTCGTCGCATAGGATTTGAGCAATTCGAGACCGCGATAGTACTCGATCAGAGCGGCTTTCATCTTCCTCCTCGCGGCGTGATACGGTGGGACGTTCGTAGTGGGCAGGGCATAATCTCGTTGATGGTCTTCGTGCGTCCTGCCATTGGTTTCCTGTCCAGTCAATGCATTGTCCTTCCGATGGAGCTCCCGCATGATATTCAGCTGTTTCTGAAGTAATTGGAGCCGCTCTCTCGCCTCTTCTTCTTTTTCCCAGTAGAAATGATTGATCTTCTCCAGCTCACTATCCAGGAAACTGAAGAAGGTGGCCTGCGTGGAGTCCAGAACTTCGCGTACCTCACGCATATCCCGCTGTGATGACATCTCTCCTTGCAAGCTCCCGCCATCTGGCGCATGGCTGCTAGCAGACTGTGCGGGTGACGGAACGCTTTTGATATGCTCTGTCACTTCTGACACCTCGGGGTGCGCCGTGCCTTCTTGTTGCGCATCTGCGACGTCAGCCACATCTGCCGTCCGCGCCTGCTTCAACGTTTCCGCACGTTCGAGAGCTGGGCCTGGCAGTTCAAGGGCATCTGGTGCGGATCGGCTATACAATGCAGAGCCATAGTCGGGCGTAGCACGTTCCGTAGGTATGTCGCGAGGTCCATTGCGACGAGTCTGCAAGGGACTACTCTCCGTAATCTGTCGCGAAAGGTTGGAAGGAGTTTGCCGCTTCCCTTTCAAGTAGCTGATCGTCTGTCGAAGTGAGGGTCGTGGTGTTTCCTTCTCCGCTCCTTCTTCTTTCGGTAGAGCTTTGATGGCCTTGGCAATGGCCTTCAAGTGCTTCTTACCCTGTTTGTAATTGAAGTACTTGCCTCTCCATTCTGGGATTGCCGTATCGCGCAGCTGTTTGGCATACTTCATTGCGACTCATACTTGGCGGAGTAGGCGCGAATGTGAATGTTGATGCACGACGCAGCATTGGACCTGACGCGACGGGGAAGTTCCAAGTGGCGCTTTCGCGCTAAAAAGGCCGTGCGCTGCTTAGAACTTTCTTCCACCCCACAACAATCTCGTGCTACGTCAGCAAAAGCACGTCGCAAATAGGCAACTCCATGCTGCCAGTGATGGTCATGCTACCTTAGTGATCCAGTAGAACGAAAATCAGTGATTCTAAAGGGGAAGAAAGCACTGATACGGACGCTACAATCCTCTCCCACACTCCAGCCGCCATGCTCATGCTTTCTTCGTCATTCGTAACGCCAGTCATCGCTACAGCAAATCATCCCACAGCGCCCCCGGCTCCAAAAACCCATGATGTATCACGTTCACCAACCAATAATCTTTCCTTATCCTCTCGAGCAATCTACTCGTCTCCGAGCCCGGCTGATGTACCCTCTGCCACTCTCTCCAGATCCCAAACGCCTCCTCCGACCACGCCTTGAAAGACACCGCCTCGACGATCGTTGGAGTAATGATCTCCTTACCAGTGAAGGTACCCCATGTCACAGGGTTAACGGACTCCTCATTGGAGCTGACGAAATCGCTCTTGGCATTTCCGGCGAAGTAGGTGACCTGCGGGAGCTGGTCTAGTTTCTCTTTGAGGGTCTGCCACTCTGTGTTGGGGATGAAGAACTCGACAAAAGGCTTCTGGAAGACGAAGCCATTCTTGGGTCCCCAGCCGAAAATGGGATCCGTAGAACGAATGCCATTGACTGCTGGTTGCGAGGCAACCGTCCACCAGCCTTTGTTGATTAGTGCCAAGAGTCGGTCCTTGATTGTCAGAGTCTCTGGCTGCAACGCTTCCTCCGACCACGGCATAGAGTCAATCTCGCTTTCAAGATGTCTTCTGAAGCTCCTCGAGATATCTTCAATCGACTTTGGCTCTCCCCACAATCGTTTTGCATCGGGCACGCTCACGTGTAAGCTCACACCGTAGCCATCGATCTCACCGAATGCTGGTGAGCGAGCGTCACCCCAGCGACCATTAGGAAAGTCATCCCAGGTTGCCTCCCGTCCAAGAGCTCCCTCGCCTTCTGATATGGCTAGCGTGTTGGCACGACTATTGATTGTCTCCTTGGGCACTCCCGCATCCTGCTCCGGAGCCTCGTAAGCTTGAGAAGTACGATTACTGCTTGTGCTCGAAGCGCGCGTGTGCGATATGATGACACGATTCCGAGGTTGCGAGTTCGCCATTGACGACTTCCTCCGATTCTGTTTCTTTCTCGCAGCATCCACCAAGACAAAGTCGTCGGAGTCCACTTCTGCGACAGCAGAATCCTCGCCGCTGAGCTCCTTGTCTGGTATGGTAGGAGGAATGAGCTGACTTCGCTCGAGTATCTGGGCCACGACCTTCTCTAAATTGAGAGTGTAGAAGTGGAAGCCTCGAGGGCCCTTGCCGTGCTTCCCCTTCATGCTCTCAACGATCTCACACAGTATGTCCACGCCCACTCTCTTGACCGCTTCATCATCGCCCTTTACAACTTCCAACCTCTTAAGGACGTCTTGCGGCAGTGCAGCATGGCTGAGCTTCGTGGTTCGGCGTAGGATTTGGTAGCTTTGAATGGGCATCAGGCCAGGTATGATGGGTATCGTCTTGAAGACACCCGACTCGTGCTCACGGAGAGTCTTCTCGTACTGCTCGAAGGCATCGACGTCGTAGAACAGTTGTGTCATGATAAAGTCCGCTCCGGCCTTGATCTTCTCCACAAGATAAGGCAGATCATGCTCGACTGACTGATGCTCTGGATGTGATTGATCTGAATGACCCTCGGGATACCCTGCGATTCCCACGCAAAAGTAGTCTCCATATTGCTTGCGAATGTATCGCACAAGATCCACCGCCCAAGTGAAATCCTTATTCGAGTCATCCTCCTCTGCATGAGGCACGCTATCGTCTCGGTATTCATCGCTTCGAGGTGGGTCTCCTCGTAGAGCCAGGATATTCCGCACGCCTAGGACTCTAGCCTGCTCCAATGCCTCATCGATAAGCTTCCGCGACATATTCGTACACGTCAAATGAAGACATGTTGTCAATCCCAACTCTCGCTGCGTGAGTTCCGCCAAAGCAAGCGACTTGACCGACGTGCTTCCTCCTGCTCCCCAAGTGACATTGACAAAGAGTGGCCGCAGACTGTGCGCCATCCGCGAGAGACGGGCATTGAGATTTGAGAAACCTTGCTGCGTTTTTGGCGGGAAGAACTCCAGCGAGAAGTAACTTGCGTCAGGCGGCAATGCCGCGATCTTGTCGGTGAGTCTATCCATGGTCGTGGTGGTGCAGCAGAGTCTTTCTGCTGCGGGTCGTGTTCTGTGAGGCTGGCATGTCGTGGTGCGAACAGTGATGAGGTACAGATGTCTTGGATCGTGACCACAATCGTGCCCACTTGGTGGCCGATGGCGGCAGCCGCAGCCGAGTGCGAATCATTGCTCGTGCGCTATCGACAACGCTGAACAACGGCAACGACAATCCATAGACTTTCGGAATCAGTGACTGTTATAGCACTCGACACAGAGGTACACAGGACCTCGAGGCTTTGGGGAAACACCGAAGGATGCGACCAGAACAGATGCTCGATACCTGTCTTCCTAATACCAACACTTGAATAATCCAGCAGCATTAGATCAGGAAAGCCTCAGTACCACGACTATGACGACTACCGAAAACCTCCATCACCATAAATTTTCCGATCCCTCTCAACTCCCTCCAAAAACCTCTTCCGATCTCCATTCTCCACCAAACCCATCTTATACTCCACATCCTCCCAGTAAACCTCCACCCTCTCAAACTCCTCTACCCACTCACACACCTCCACACCCTTCAACCTCAGCGCCAAACTTTCATGAGCCTCCCTCATAGGCTTCATGGTATCGTTCACCTCTCCCATCATGCTGCACAAGATGCTCGCAGCATTTAGGCGTGATGCGGTAGGATACTGAACGGGTAGTGAGCACATGGTGGCGAAGACTTGCTTGGTGTGGGAGATTTGGGTCGCGATCAGGGAGATGATGGAGGCGCGGGACCAGTGATGGACGGAAGAGAGCTGGGTTTGTTGGAGGTTGGGGTGGGGATTGTCGTTAGGGTCGAGGGGAATCCAGACCTGGTGCGCGTGTCAGCATACGAGACAGGGACGAGGAAGAGGAATGGTCGAGGTGTTGATTTACTCTTAGCACTTTCCCTTCGTCTTTCGCGTCTTGCCAGAAGTAGTCTGGGCGAAATTGAGAGCCTGAGAGTGCGCTATGCGGCTGGGTAGTTCACGTGTTAGTAAATGGACAAAACAAGAACGCATGGAGATTTGCGATACGTACTCTGACACTGTCTTGGTCTTTGCATTTGCTTCGGGCATGTTGGTGCGTACGCCGTTGGGATACTCTACGAGCTTGCGGAGTTCTTTGAGATGAGGGACGGTTGGCGCGCGTGACAGACCGCCGCTCTCCTGAAGCTTCTTTTCTGCGAAGTAGCCGATGTGTTGAAGTAATGTGGTGACTGTGTCGGATGTAACACTGGACTCGGTGTTGGCTGGACTCGCGCGGTAGGTATCAGGTTTGAAGGCGTTGTTGGTGATTCTGGTGGTGGGCGGTTAAACAATTTCGAGGCCGTCGTCTTCGAGTTTGAGATGGCCAGGTGATACGGTTCTGTTACTGCTCATGCTGGTCAGCTGCTTGTGGTGAATGATTAGAGCTTAGTATCCCCAACGGCCTTGTGTTTGTGTGGCGTGACCGTGTTAATCGAGACAATGTTTGCTGCGATCCGCATCATAAAGGTGTGAAGGTAGCCGATGCACAGGTGAATGGACCTGGCGTCTCACTTTACGTGCTATCCACTTCAATAGGCTAATCCCACAATGCTGGATGCCTAGGACCATGCATGTCTTTGCACGTGCGCGATCAGTGGTTCACTGCACTTGCCCAGAGCGCTCGGTCGTCAACTCGTGACACATGTCGCGGTCTTTGAGACGAGCATCCATTTCTCCATACACTGTAGCGAGGAGAGTCAGCGAGGTTCTCCAATGTGAAACTGGCTGGATGCGTGCAATCTCATGTCTCTTCGTGGACGCCAGATGCCACTTGCTGCCGGTATATACAATCAGGCCCCCCGGTATGGTCTTGCTACTCTTGTGGGACGCTTTCTTCTTCGCCCAGTCCTATCCATCTTTCTGCTGACCATTCAATCTTCTCCTCCTTCACAATTCTCCTCGCTCAACGTCTCAGTGGTCCCATGGGTGCTTGAAGCCGAGCAGTACAGGTAGATCGGTGCGTGCGCGGTAGAACAACTACGGCAGAGGTCAGCCTTGCTCTATCATGTCCCCGGAAGTCTGAACCTACGAAGAACCACATCGATGCTCCAAGGCCGACTGCGGCGAATCTGTATAGTGGTCGGACTGGGTGAACGTGAATCGGGTGTCCGCCATGACCTCCTGCTGGGCCGTGGCCGCCTGCCATTCTCCGTAATGTTGGATTCCTATACTACAGTCAGCTGGAGACACTTCCAGTACTGCGAGTTGCATACATTGTGACAGATTTTGTGACCGCGCGTGAAGATGGTAATGGCCGTGTGTATGCGCTCGATGTGAGGTTGGAGGCCAATCGCGGGATTTGATGGAGGCAGAGCTATATTTTGATTGGGTCGGTTAGCTCTAATTCGCTGATGGCCAAAGCCGCGCCAACGGCTTCCATTCATCGATGTGAAGGTGATGATCTCGCGACTACGTTCTTTACTTTGCGACACTCACGAAACTATACAATCCTAGCTAGGTATTGCCCATCGGAAACTCGTCCTTCTCAATCACGCGACCAAAAACTTGACCGCAACCAATTACACGCGACACAGCGAGCTCCAATGCGCCGCACCGTCCATGAACAGGCGACTATACATCATAGCCTGATCACATAAGGCGCGATACTACTGCCCGCGGCGCCGTGACTGAGCCTGGAGCGCGACCGTCACCATGTCGTACGGCGCAACGCCGCCAGCCGCGGCCGATGGCATCACAGATCCCACCCAGCGACGCTTTCGAGGTAGCGCAAAGATATCCGAGTATGACATTCTGAATGAGAAGTTGGGCGAGGGCACATTCGGAGTGGTGTCCAAAGCGAAGTCAAAGCGGACAGGAAATATTGTGGCACTCAAGAAGATCCTCATGCACAACGAGAAGGATGGCTTCCCCATTACAGCACTCCGAGAGGTCAAGCTGCTGAAGATGCTGAGCCACCCAAACATCTTGACGCTGGAGGAGATGGCAGTGGAGCGACAGTCACGTACGCAAGCCAGCCTGCGGAAGCGGGCATTGCTCGCGACCTTCTATGGTGATACTGACGATGAGACAGTCGACGACAAGGGCAAGAGCGGCAAGAAGCGCGCCACCCTATACATGGTTACGCCGTACATGGACCACGACCTAAGCGGCATGTTGACCAACCCGGACATCCACTTCACCGATGCGCAAATCAAGTGCTATATGCTGCAGCTGCTGGAAGGTTTGCGCTATCTGCATGATGTAAGTGCTCGACGAGAGAATCTCGAGGCAGCCGTCTAATCGGTCAAACAGTCTAGGATCTTGCATCGCGACATGAAGGCAGCAAACATTCTCATCTCGAATCGCGGTATCCTTCAGATCGCTGACTTTGGACTGGCGCGGCATTACGACGGGGAGACACCAGTGCCCGGGCACGGTAATGGCAAGGTATGTGAGCTCGCGACCCTTTTTGGATAGCCACAGAGGATTTATCGGAATTTTTTGGGGCTCACGAAACAAATGATCATACTGACTTATGGCAGGCGATTCGAGACTACACCAGCTTGGTCGTGACCAGATGGTATCGGCCACCCGAGCTACTGCTAACTTTGAAACGCTATACGCCTGCCATCGACATGTGGGGAGTCGGCTGCGTCTTCGGCGAGATGTTCGAACGCAAGCCCATTCTCGAAGGCCGCTCGGATGTCGATCAGTGTGTCAGGATCTTCAAACTCGTCGGCAACCCGACCGATGAGAGCATGCCTGGCTGGTCAGACTTGCCGGGGTGCGAAGGTCACCGAGACTGGGAGAGGTCACGCGGCAATATCAACGATCGGTTCAAGCAGATTGGTAAGGAAGGTCTGGATTTGCTCAAGCAGCTGCTGTGCCTCGACTGGCGGAGGAGAGTCAATGCATTCGATGCACTGCAGCATCCATACTTCAAGGTCGATCCCCTGCCAGCTAAGCCGGAGTCACTGCCACGGTACGAAGACAGCCATGAGCTTGATGCTCGGAGACGTGGCAACCAACAAAAAGAGCGGCAGGCGCTGCCACCGGCGCCTGCTGGCGGTACTGTCGGACTCGGGCCCAATGAAGACAGGTTCCCGAATGCTTACCAGAACGGATATGGATACGACGATCGAGGTCCGCGTGGAGGGTATGGCCGCGATCGAGGGCCGCCAGGCGTATCGAACGGTCCACCGAGATACGATGACAGAAGACCGCCACCCGGCGGACGAGAACCAGCGTATCGGCAGGGCGACCGCGCCCTACCGCGGCTGCCGCCCCAGAACGGCCACCCACTACCACCACGACCTGACAATCTACCTGGTCGGCCGTCCGACATGACAGCTCGAGGTCCGCCAGCAGCAGATCGAGGTCCTCCGAGAGGCGGCCCCAATGTGGATACGTACATACCCTCATACCAGAGTGGCGAGAGGCCGCGCTACGATGATCGTGGGCCACTTTTGCCACGAGACGATCGCAGAGACCCATCATACGATCGACCTCCCCGTGACAGTCGAGACGGCTATCGAGAGCCGCATCGCGACCCCGATGCACCTCCACCGCGACAGTATCGTGATGATGTTCCGGGTCGGGCGCCAGGATCTCGAGGCGATTACCGAGATCGTGGGTATGTGCCACCTCCACGAGATGAACAGCGGCGTACGAGGAGCAGAAGTCCCGATAGACTACGGCGCGAGAGGCTTCAGGATAGAGAGCGAGATCTTTACAGGCGTTAGGAGTGGTGGGGACAAGGATGCAATACCACCTTCGAGCTGGATGTGATGTAAGATTGCCCCAGACCGCATGATACGTAACGAGTGACTTTAGATATCCTGTACAAACAGTGCGCACGAAGGCCGGCAGGCCTATATCAGTGTCCGTGTGTTCTTGCAAAGAGAACGACCGCTGGTCATTCTGGTATTACTGGAAGTTTCCACCATACGCTGCAGATTTGAGAGAGACGTAGTGGCTATGTTCCACGATAAGTGACCCGATGCATCTGCCGCGATCTTCAAATGGACTGCACAGCGACAAAGTGAATGCAGTTCAGAGAGACATTGCCTGAATACTGTGCTGACTGTGCGGCACGCGTTGAACGCTAGAGCGTGGATGCAGTGCACTATACACTACTCCAAAGGCTCTTTCGGCGGACAATGCTATCGGGCACGGACGTGTCAAGAGATCTGAAGTAATTGGCAGAATGTACCTCAGCTCAAGCTCGCGCTGCAAATAGCGGACTTCCTGGACTTCGGCGTTCTACCAAATCGACCAGTGACGATCAAAGCGCTCACTTTGGCTCACCGCCGGAACATGGAACATGCATACACAACACCGAGGGCGGCCATATTGCCGACATCCAAGGCATTCGCGCTATGCTTTCCATTTCTCCCGGACGGCCCGGACGGCAAAGTGGCAATCAAGCGCATCGAACGGGGCGAGTGCAAAGAGTAAATGCGCAAACAATATATGAGTCGAAGACCTCGAGACTGGGCGAAAAGGGCTGTGGGACGTTGCGCTGCGCCAGACCCAACTCCTGGCAGAAAAGGAGAAGGATCAACCGATGCTGGAGTATGCTGCCGCGGAGCTGATATGTTCGTGTTGCAGGATTTGCCGCCGCTACTGTGAGTAAGAGAAGGTTGCCACAGAGTGTTTTGTATGAAGAGCAAAGGTTGGGTACATCGTCAATGGCAGGGAGTGTTACGACTGAACGGCAATTCTGGAGCTTACCTCCTGTGGCCGTCGGGTAGCAACGGTCACAATAACGCGCTAGCTACGCGAGTACGCGAACTTTCTTGGGCCTTGCATCGAAACAACGTCGAAGCACAACAAAAAAGTCGCATCAGTGAATGCGTGTTTCAGCACGTGAAAAGCTCGTCAATGACTCCAAGAACCTTAGACTGGCGCGTGAACGCTTCACACGCGAGCTTCCATCCCACACCGAACAGCGCAAACTCCACGCAATTACAGTGATACGCGAGTATAGCACCATACCATAGACAACATGACTCAATCATACGAAGTCAGGGCATCACCAGGCAAAGGCTACGGACTTTTCGCGACTCGATACATACCTGCTGGGACCTTGATCTTGGCGGATCGCCATGTGATGGTCATAGCGAAAGAGGGAGGGGCGAGGCAAGATCCGAAGCACGACATTCAGCACGCATTCGAGCAACTAGGCGAAAGTCAGATCGAACAGTTTCTATCACTACACGCAGGTCCCGAAGACGGACGAAGGCTTGTCGAGAGGATATACACTACCAATAGATTTGGTGAACTACATCCTCAAGTCAGATCGTGTGTCGCACTGACCAAGTTCCAGGTGATTTCGAGTCCACTTACATGTGCCTCACTATCTCGCGGATCAATCACGCTTGTATCCCAAACGCTGCATCCACGGCCGGTGAGACCGACGATGAGGACAGTATCAGAGCTATCGCACCGATCAAGAAAGGTGATGAGATCTGCATCAGTTATAGGTCTGATCTTTGCTGGATCATGACTCGAGTACAGAGGCAGGCACTTCTTCAGGTTTGTATTGACGCGTCCGATATGACCAAATCCAGCGACTGACATCGTCGACAGTCTTGGAATTTCGACTGCCAATGCCCACTCTGCGATCTCCCGTCCGCAGAAATCGATCTTAGCGACTTCCGTCGGAAGTTCATCTTCGCCCTCCGCTGGAACACTGTCCTCGAAGATCCCGTCGACCTGAGCCACTACGACTCCCTCGACTTCCGCGATACAGAGGAAGCCTACGACACTCTCAACGAACCAAACCTCGAGCCCCTTGACTCCATCAGCCTCAGGACCATCACCGCCTACCAACTCCTCCTCGCGCATGCCCTCGAGGCCGAGCGTATCGACAGGGATCTGATTGGGAAAGCGTACTACGAGGCAGCGATAGCGCACTTTGCGGATCTGGCAGCGATGGCGGAGAATGTTCTTGTCTTACAGTGGGGTCGCAATGTCAGAGATTGGATGGAGAAGGCGATACAACTGACCTCGGACTTCTATGGTTTCAACTCGGATGATGCGCAGCAGTATCGGAACGATTGGAAGACGATGCAACTTCTACCGCAGCTGGCGCTTCTGCTGGACATTTGCGATTTACCGACGACGACGAATGAGCCGATTGAGGTGCAGGATCTCATTTTACAGAAGCTTCCGACGAGAGCGGTCCACGACGATGACGAGCTCCATCCGGCGTTTGCGCTCCTTTTCCTGACCTTACCGGGCGGCCGGCCAGCTGTTAGATGTATTGATGAGACGGAGTGCAGAAACTTCGTCAGAGAGCAATGTCTGCTGGAGGATATCAGATCAACGACCATCAAGGAGCGAGATGCCTTCATCGAGCAGTACAAGCTGGTCGTAGAGGTTAGAGAGAATCTGAGGAGTATCGCAGAGACGGAGGGAAGGTTGAACGCTTTGTTCGTTGAGGAGATGCCTGGCTTATGATATGAGGTAGGACGGCAGCCGAGGACAGCAGTATTGGCTGCGGTAGTGAATGTGAGCTCGTGAGTAGCTCGGCGAGATTGCACGCGGTCGGCAGATGGAGTGAATTCATGTAAAGCGACCCACAGCACGGGAATCTCACCTCGAACACAATTCCGTTCCCGATCCTTACGGGGCGTATTTGCCAGGCATGGAGACAGAATTAAGTCTTCGGCGCAGGAACCGTGCGGCCTCGATCATGACACCATTATTTCAAATTCAGGACTCTACCGGCAAAGGCCAAGCGTTGTTCGCCACACAAGATATCCTCGCCGAAACCATCATCTTCCAAGAAGCACCAGTCCTGACCGTTCCCAAATCGCTTCCCACGGAAGCCGACATGTATCAAGTATTCCTGCAACGGAGCTACGTACCACATTCCCGGTTCTTCCAAGTCAACCCACTACCATACCCACCAGCGAAGCGCAACAAGACCAATTCCACTCCCTCCACGAAGGCTCCCGCACCTAATAAATCTCGCCTCGATCGAATCTACTTCGAGAAGACCTTCGAGCGCGAAGGCGCATGCTGGATTTGCCTCACCGGCTCAGAGATCAACGACTCCAGCGCCTGCGCCCCCAACGCCACTCTCATCGGCAACAGCGCTCTCGATGAGGAGACTCTCCACGCCAGTCAAGACATCCAAAACCGGCGGTGAGATCTCCATCTGCTACCGAATAGACATCTGCTCAGCCACAGGAGGCGGCGTTGGCAGTGGCTGCATCCGGAAGTTCGGGAGAAGGCGAAGGGGTATTTTTCAAGCTTTTTGTGAAGCAGTGGAAGGATCTTTTTAGAAGACACAGCCAGCGGGGATGCGGGTATTGCTGGTGTGAAGCGATTCGCAGTCGAGGGTCTAGAGGGGACGAAATGGTATGAGGAACGAAGCGGTAGGAGGATCAATACCCTGTGCGACTATACACTGCCAAGATCCATGACTCCTCGGACATCGCAATCACCGACATCCTCCTTTTGCTGTCGGAAGATACTTCACACCACGCTGAATTCCTCTCCAACATCGCCAATCAAATCATCCTCCTCGGCTTAAACAGCAAATTCCTCTTCACCGTCGCAGCAGTAGCATTACAACTCGGCACAAACACACCCAAGTCATATAACCAAGCACCACTGTTGAATTCCGAGTACACGGTGTTAATCAAATACGGCTCCTCCCCACCGGAGTATACCGTCTCCATCACTACAATCCCCACCACCTGCTCCTCGGGCTGCACAGTCCCAGGAGTGATCGACCTCCACCGCATCGTGACGGTATCGCAGTTGTGCCAGATATTTAAAATTTCAAAGGGGATATTCGGTTGCGATCCTTGGCCGGCCTGGAACGCTGCAAGCGAGGAGAAAGTCGCGGAGCCGAGAGCTTGAGGTCCATTGGGACAGCCATTGTTGATGAGTTCGCTGACGCTGTCGGAGTAGTCTGTAAAGTCTGTGCAGAGGACTTGCGCGGCTGTGGCATTGGAGTAGTCGGTGATGAGAGTACGGAAGTTGTTGGCGACGCGGTTGGCGTCGTCGTCGGTCATGCAGGCTCTCTTGGCGGGATTTGCTAGGGCGACGATGGCGAGGCCGGCGATAGCGAGAAAGACGAAGCGCATTTTGAGACAGGTTGGTATTTTGGTAATCTTGCGGGCGTGAGAAGCTCAGCTGGCAAGTCGGAGAATTGATGTCCTTTGGAGGCAAAGTGTTGGCCCACAAGTAGACAGGGAATGTGCGGTCGTTGGGACAACAGCAGACAGCTGTAGACAGGGCTGACGACAGGTTTATGTATCATGTCCGCAGGTGTATGCACGGTTCGCAGCCCAACGCGCAATGATAAGGGTGGTGTGGCTTGATCGAATAAATGATGGCTCTTCGCTACGGTGTCGCAAGTAGGGTGTGTCGTCCCGGAGAGTATGGTTGACCGCGGCTTGCTGCATGGTGACAGTGTCATGCGGGTAGTGGTGCTGGGCCATGGCACAGCGTCGATGCTGCAGCAGGAAATGCCGGGATACCTGCTGAGACTGATTAAGCATATGCAGGCTTGAACGGAGGATGAGCCTAAGCGGTGGAGATTCATGGAGCTGTTGTTGATGTTGCAGGTCGCTTACCGTCAGCCGTACGATGCGCATGGCACAACAATTGTGTGAGAACCATGGCGTGGCAGTATTGCACTTATTGTGAGGCATGCGACCTGCGAAGCACAGCGTTGACAGGATGAGTGACACCCTTCATGGCGCAATGTAGATACCGGACCAAGCAGTCGCTGAGATACATACACCAGAGGCCGCTTCATCAAGGCGACACGAAGCGAATGTGGGTCTCTAAGGCAGACAAGCAGGCACGCTGATATCGGTTGGAGATGTATTCGGTCAGGCCTGGCACCTGCCGAAGATCAGTGATAATTCCAACGTCATCATTCTCTTCTAAGAAACATTTGCAGACAATCAGCGACGACTCGTGGTCATAAGGCACGATCTTCTGCCCCCCGCAAACAGACTCCATATAATCAACCTGCATCTTGAAGAGCAGTGTCCAGCTGGTGGCCATGTGCGCATACGCGTGATGAGGGCAGGGTTGCGATTTGACGACGACGACGGCGACGCTGGCGTTGTTACACAACAGGAATGACCTGATCTGCTACAGGTCTGGACATTTGTACATCTGGTCGCTGGTAAATTATGTTGCACAGGAGTGTCCGGCACGCAGATAGCTGAGAGGAATCTCGGTCTCCAAGACCAGCCTGTGTCGCCAGAGACTGATGCCTGTGGCACCCCAGCAGCCGTCTTTTGTTGGTTACGGCGTGGCCAGAGTGGCAGCATTCTGTTCGCCGGCATGCATGATGGTGATAACATGCACGCCGATAGACTGTCATATACCAATTGGTGTTATGAAGTAACGAAGGGAAGGTCCTGCTCGCAAGATGGAAACGTCCCGTCGGGCAACCTTCCCGATCAGCGCCGATCTCGGCTTCTGACGGCATTGGCACTGCCGATTCACTTCAGAACCACATGAACGGACCGAGCACAAGCAGAAACCAACGTCTTGCAGGAAACGACCGCGGGCATCTCCACGTGGCCTCTCACCATGCCACTGACTGCAAGCCACCGTTCATATATGGGCAGCCTGGCCACACTTCGAGCGCAAACCTCCTGCATTATACTCGCTTCTCACCCATCTCAACACTCCCTCTCCTTCAACAACGAAAGTAGCAACTGCGGGCGATCGGCACAGAGCAAGGACAGCCATATGTTGTGATCATGTGCAAGTTTCGCGAGATGATGCCACGGGGATAACAGCCATGTCTTATCTGCCGTTAGCGTTGGCGACGTGAGAGCCATCCAAGGCGAACGTATGCAGAGCCTAGACACACCCCTCGCGGGGCACGCTGGGGAAGCTGTGTGCCTATGACGTGGTCAAGACCGAGGTAGTGACATTCACCATCACTTTTCCCAACTCCTTCCGGCCCCTTTCGTGCTTCAGACACACTTCATCACCACGGAAATCATTCAAAATGTCATCCCCTAAACTCTTGCAGGGATCTTTCTCCCACGTCATCAACGGCAAGGCCTACGACACCAAAGGCGCAAAGACTTTGGATGTGATCAACCCCGCAACCGAGCAGGCCATCACTTCAGTCCCCATAGCAACCCGCGAGGTTCTCGATGAGGCCGTCGAGCATTCACAGAAGGCGTTCGAGTCATGGTCCAAGACATCCTGGGCAGAGCGCGCCAAGGCGATCGAGGCTATTGGCAAGGAGTACAAGTCCATGAGCAAGGACATCGCCGAGCTGCTTGTGCTCGAACAAGGAAAGGCCGCTGCTTTTGCTCAGGGTGAGGTTGACCTCGTCAATGAGTGGTTTGAGCGGATGCCCAGCATGGAGATCAAAGAAAAGGTGGTCTGGGAGAACGACGAGACCAAGGCCATTGAGCAGTACGTCCCCTTGGGTGTTACTGCTGGTATCGTGCCATGGAACTTTCCGGTGCTCCTCATGATCTGGAAGATCATTCCCGCCGTTCTTACAGGCAACTCCATCATCATCAAGCCTTCGCCTTTCACACCTCTCTGTGATGTCAGGTGTGTCGAGCTGTTCAACCGACACTTGCCACCCGGTGTCGTGCAGATTGTGCTGGGTGACGACAGCCTGGGTCCTTGGATCACAGAGCACCCCAAGATCCGCAAGGTCTCATTCACCGGCAGCACAGCAACTGGTCGTCTCGTCGCCAAGAGCTGCTCTGCGACTTTGAAGCGTCTCACACTGGAGCTTGGCGGCAACGATGCTTGCATCGTCTTGCCAGACGTCGACGTCGAGAAGATTGCACCAACCATCCTACTCAGCGCTTTCTTCAACTCCGGTCAAGTCTGCCACGCCGCCAAGCGCATTTATGTCCACGACGATGTGTTCGACAAGCTATCGAAGGCACTGGTACAGGCAGCCAAGTCAGCAGGCGTCGGACCCGGTCAGGATGAGGGCGTCATGTATGGCCCATTGAACAACCGCCAAGTCTACGAGAAAGTCAGCGAATTCTTCGCCGACTCGCAGAAGAACGGTCACGATTTCCTAACGGGCGGCAAGATTCCCGAAGGTCCAGGATTCTTCGCACCATTGACTCTCGTCAACAACCCACCCGAGACCAGCCGTCTTGTACAAGAAGAGCCCTTTGGACCAATCGTGCCCTTGCTCAAGTGGAACAATGACGATGATGTTATCAAGCGCGTCAACGACTCGTCCTGGGGTCTGGGAGCCACCATCTTCGGCAAGGACTTGGGTCGCGTCGAAAAATTGGCTCGCCAGGTCGAGGCCGGTGTTGTCTGGACAAACACGATGATGCAGCAGCATCCAGTAAGTCGTTCCCCCGGTACATAATTGTTCATCACTAACACCTCTACAGGAAGTACCATTCGGCGGCTTCAAGGGCAGCGGTGTCGGCTGTGAGAACGGCGAGGCAGGTCTCAAGGGCTGGTGCCAAGTGCGCAGTCTGTACCTGGCAAAGGCATAGATTATACCATCCAGCTGGGAGCGTTGACGCCGGTAGATTCCAGAACTGCAAAGTCCAAATGCAGCCTCGTTCTTGTGCTCACATGTTGAAATCTCTCGCACAGCTCAACGTACTACAGCAAAATAGATCGCCAAATGACAACGTGCACCCAGCCCGGACCAGTGCAACTACACATACCTTCCAACTCCGCCGCTGATGTTGCTGATACCTCCTATCTGACCACGTCCAATGACTCCGCTTCGCAGATCCATTTTTCCTCCTATTATCTACGATGCGAATATCATCATCAACAACTGCATTACTTTCTCCCATATCCGCTAGCACTAAATTATACACGTATTTTCCCCATCACCCTCACCATCACCCTCATCCTCATTGGCCCAACCAGCGCCGCATCTCTACGATTTTCATTTCCCCTTATACTAATGGGGAAGGATCGTGAAGTTTATTCAGTTCTGGTGGATTTAGCGGCGTGTTTATTTACTTTCTTTCTGATTGGATGGAGTGGGACTGGGTGGAGTGGGATAGAATGGGATGGGAGTAAGATTGAGATTGAGATTGAGATTGAGATCAGCAAGGATGGGGAGGAAGTAGGGGGTTTGGGGGAATTAGGAGTGAGGGCGTGATGAGTAGGGTAAATGTTCCTCGCCAATACACCTCTTCCAACCCATACGAACTTACTGCCCTGACATCTCCTCATCAAAATATGTCAACGAGCGTACTACAACTACTTCATCACGTCCCCAGAATTCTCTAGCCTTGATTCTCTTCATAAGAGATTCCCCCCCCCCCCCCCACCCATCCCACAACTCCCCCAACGTGTTCTCATTAGCCTTGATGCGGCACGGCTCCGGTCGTCTGGTTTGGTAGTAGATAGTCGGGGTTTTTGCAACTTTCAATAACAGTCAGTCTTGTCTTTCACTAACTTACCACAATTCCTCAGAAATCTTTCTAACGATAACCTGTTCGGGCTTTTATAATTCCACGATCGATCAGCTGGAATCCAGCCCGACGGACTTGGAAGCATTCGACCGATCGCCTCGATAAATTGAAATCTGTACGTGGATCTGGTGAGGCGCTCTGAGCAGCGGTCGACTTCGATTCCTGCACCATTGCACACATGGTCGTGAGAGGGTCGGCGCGGAATGGCGGTGGGAATGCAGCCGAAAGTATCGCAGTCTGCGCGCTTGGAGCTGTTGTGGCCGAGGTCGCGGAGGAGCCAGATTACCGGTGCGTGTTCGGCGGGTTTATTCGTGTAGGCGGAGGCTGTATTGGTGAAGTTTGAGCTTTGGAGTGGTTCGTAGAGTGGCGAGGAAGGTGGCCTTGACTCGTTTGAGGCGGCATAGCTGCATGGCGCTGGCGATGTGGCTAAGACGGAATCTGCCTTTGGTATGGAGGTCGGTTTGTAAGAGGATTTGTTCGAGGGGTTCAGGGATTACAAAGACGCGGGCTGCTTCTGAGGGAGTAGCGGTGCTGGTACATGGATGGTGGTCAGGGACTGATGCCGGCTCCGTGCTCGTACGTTCCCTACTAGACCGCTGCTCTTACGATCTGCTCTCGTCGATCCGACGCTCAGCTTGAAGTTTCAATGTAGCGAGTCGCTAGGCCAGTAGTTTGCATCGTCTTTGGGTGGCGATGAGCTGACTTGTGACACCACGCTCGACGACAGTGAGAGATTAGGTTCAAGCGCCATAATTCTGAGCCTTTGCAGTTGGCTATATCGGCACGAGCTTATAGGGACCTCACTTCCGTAACGACTGCCGTCGTGCTTGATGCTGTCGGAAGTAGACCGGAGGGAGAAATGCAGCAATTGAGACTCAGGTCGGTCAAGCGCTGGCGCGATCATGCACATGCTTGCCGGGAGCCGCAACTTTTTACGCCTTTCATACAGCTCATTCACTGCTCAAAGTCATGGAAGACTGCGATTTACTTGCTACAAGCTTTCCGTAGCCTTCCATCGACGACTCTTTCCGAGAGCTTACGGTTAGACTTACCAGCCTCTCTGCTCTGTCGTCGTACCCTCCTAAGCAACCTTTGGGCTGCACTGATGGTATTGATTGCTTCATGTCTTGATGGAAGACCACCACCAACCCATACTCAATGATCCAGACCTGACCTCGACGTGAAGCTTGTCACAAGCGTCCCCATCGAGCTGGTCCATCTACAGCAAATCCTTCAACCGATCTAACATTAGCCCCAAAGTCTGCTGGTCAGTCTCTACCCGCCCAAAAGACCGGCTCCAATCCTTGAAAAAGATCGTAAGCGGACGTGGAATTTTCAAGTCTCTCCTGGCTTCATCCACTGCGGTGGCGTACCGGAGACGGCGCCAGAGGGCGGTCTTGACGGACCTACTCGGCGAGTAGTTCGCAATGTTTCCTACGTAGCTGCATAGGTGAACGCAGCCTGCTCGGGCATGCCAGAATCCAGACTCCTTGAAGCAGCTGAAAGTCTCGCAGTCCGTAACTTCGGAGTCTTCGTGGTCTAGTTCGCGAATTGGCCAGGTTATACTCACGAATACAGTGGGCGTACTCCGGAGGTGAAGGAGGGTCCTAGACTTGAGGAGCTGGACGGAATTTGTGATGGTCTTATGAAAGTGGCGATTGACCCGCTCGATGCGGCAGAGACCCATGGCGTTGGTGATTGAGCTGGTCTTGAATGGACCAATGTCGTGTAGTCTATGCGTGAGAAGGATCTGCTCTAGAAGCTCAGGTATCGCGGACACGCGCGCGGTGGCGGAGGGCTTGCTCAGCGTGACTGTAGACTGTTCACCAGTTTTCTGGTTGCGTGAGTGAGCGCACTACTGAGCTGTTTATCTCTTGCCTCCATCAATTTATGCAGACAACACTTCTCTGGCTTAGTGGTGTTGAGCTTCGCTCGTAGCTGGTACCATGGATGTGACATACCCACAGTTCGTTGCGCGGTGTTTGTCGTCGCTGGCGGTGTCGGCGTGTTGACCATGGTTGGTGCGTCGATAGTCTAGAGAGTGAGGTCCTCTCATCAAGTCTGCCACCCAAACAGAGTACCGATCGCCATGGTTGATGATCAAAGTGAGGCTTTGTCAGATGGAGCGGGAATTGAGCTGGAGTCAGTAATTGAGACCTGATGTCAGTGCCTACACTCGTCCAGCACAGGCTAAGGACTCGCGGCCAAGCTCGCCAACGTCACACCATGCAAGTCGCTCGAACAACACAAGGTCTATCCCATCAATAAGCCTTCTTCAAAACCTCGCCTGGTCTTTCTCTCTCACTGTGTCTCACGGGCAAGAATAAATCCTCCTCAGGATCTTCCTTCACCTGATCATGCATCATTCGCGCCGCTCTGCCTGCGAAGTACTCGATACCATCACCCACTTTCTTGAGAACTCTGTGAGGCGATGGAGATCGACTCGAGCTCGCCGAGCTTGGCGAGGACTGGGAGGAGTCGTACGGACTCAGTCGGTGCGGAGAGAGGTAAGTGCTATCGTGCTCCCGAGTAGGGATCGTGAGACCGTCTTCAAGATCTTGGGTATGGCTGGGCGTTATAGTAGGCAGGTGGTCGAACTGGCTATTCGATGGAAGTGGTGCGGTGTGTGGGGTCGAGGCCTTTCCTGGCGCGCCTGGAAGTGGTTTGTCGTTTGAGTTGATGAAGGACTTTTGGCGCTTCGGTGCGATTTCGCTCAGCTCAATGCCGAGACCAACGACATCGGGATCAGTGTGATCTCGCGGTCTTTGTACTCTCGTTCGCAGCGAAGGCGAAGTCGAAGAGGGTGTATCGGAAGACGTGGTAAAAGCAGCACTGCCAATCTGGTCCCGAGTTCGGTCGCTGCTCGAGTCTTCTGAAACCTTCGCGTATCGCGGTTTGCAGTGTTCTCGTGCGGATCTCCTCTGCAACCAGAATTTCGGTGGGAAGTTGACAAAGTAGAGTACTATGGAGATGGTCCACAGTGTTGAGAGAAGAGCCAGTATTGCGTACCATGATACGACATATGAGGTCGGCAGGCCGTGCTCAACTCTTCGCTTTCCATGGCTTACGGACGGCGCAGCCGTTGAGGGCGGTCCTTTGATAGTAGTATGGTAATCCTCCACCTTCATAGTGGGCGCATAATTGAACGTTGCCGACAGTCCTGTAATACTCGGGTGGTGCGTTGCCGCTGTGGTGATGGGATCGTATGTGAACAGCGCATCAGAGCTCTGTGTGCCAGTGGTAATAGTGCTGAAGCCCACGGCTGCTGGAACCTCTGTACTCGAGAACCTGGACAGCAAGCCTCTCTTGATGGCTTGTCTGTCGAGGTGCTCTGGTGCTGGTCCGATGAGGGTATACATCCCCATTGTGCTGATGATCGCTGACTCCTGGCGCTTTAGTCCTTTCGCTTTGTACTTTGCATAGCGCTCGAGAGACCACTGTCGCGCCAAATGCTTCGAGTTGGATGACGTTACTTCTGAGTCGTTACCCGCTTCCAAGTCTTCAGCTAGGCTCCGCTCCTCAGCGCTGGTAGCTTTCGCGCTCCTCTCCCTTCGCCAGTCCCTCACATGATGCCTCTGCCTCTTCACAGCCTTCCCCGGCCAACCACCCCCGGCAGCGTCCTTCCCTCCAATGCGTCCAGAGACTCCTGCACCACTGCCAACGGCGGCCTGCTTACCTTCTTGTCCACCTCCTCTTGCACGAGCATCGTCAATCTGCGGTCCGCCTCCGAGATCTCCGGACTCGGCAACGGCTCTCCTAACATAAATGGTCCTTTGCGCTGTTGGCGGCATCGTTCGACTCTCCAGTGCGCAGCTTTAATTGAGAGTTTGTCTAGTACTTGCGGTATGAAAAGTTGTGTGGCGAAGATAGCGAGTGCGAAAAGGAGGATGGGAAGTTGAGTTTTCCAAGCTGCGAAAGGCTCTTCTTTCTCCGAGGCTGTCGAGTTCTGCATTGATGTATCGTGTTCGTGGCAAACATTCATGTAGTGCGAGTGGAGTCACGGTAATGTATGTCTGTGTTTGAGGTGTCGTTGCGGTGAAGCAGGGGAGAAAGGCGCTAGCAAACGCTTTCCAACGCTGCACCAGAACACAACGACACCGCGCGACTGAAGCCTGTACACTTACATTATTCAATACGACATCTTTCGAGCGTCGGCACGCTGTCCATGCCCTCGCTTCCGCTCCAATGACGACCGGTCAGTCGTCGACTTCCTGCTCTTTGGGAAATTTGGGGGTGGAATAAGGTGCCAGCGCCTGCAGACGCTGTTCAATGCGGTGTACCACCTATTCTTCGTCTACCCTCGCTCTTTTACCCTTCCCTCCCGAGTCATCCTCAGCTGCCCGCTTGGCACCTTTGCTGGCGGCATCAATCATGGCCTCAACTCCGAATGGATCATCTTTTCGCTCCCTCTCGAACATCACCGGCCCACTTCTCGCCTCAGCAGTCTCCGTGCCCTTGAAGCCCTCCTTTGGCGCTCTTCCTAGCGTATCAAACCGCTTCGTTCCCTGAATCTTCTCGAGTGTCTCACCTCCATCCTCATCCTCATCTTCGCCCACTGACGGCCGGTATATGCTATTCAGCGCATCACGCTCCGCGAAAAGTGGCTTATCGTAAGGCTGATCTTCGTTGAAGCCCGCAGCCATGCCGGACGACTGGTTAAACAGCCGCGAGTCGTACATGGCTTCCTTGTTCTGTGTAGGCTTGGCCAGACCCAATGCAACCTTCTCACTGACATCACGATTTTGCTCTCGTGCCATCATCTGCATTCGACGTTCATGGCCCATGTTCTTTTGGCGAAGCGCGCGACGCTCTTCATTCCGCTGATCTGCTCGCTTCTGCTCACGCTCTCGGCGATCTCGGTCACCGCCATCAGCACTGCGGCTGCGGGACCGAGAAGAGTACGATGACCTCGAGTCGTATGAAGAGCGGCTGTCCACAGATCTGCTCCGCGATCTACCTCGGTCTGAGTCCCTCCGAGGTGCCTTGGCCGCTTCTCTGTCTGCTCGTGCCTTTTGTGCCAGCTCTCGCAGATGTTCCTCTTTGGCTTCCTTCTCCTTCTCCGCGAGCCGCTGCTGCATCTTCTGTCTCTGTTGCACCTCTTCTCTTGCATGCCGGTCCGCTGTGTGAAGTGCTTCCGCGAATTGTGCAAACTTGTCGTTAATCGTGACATCCTGCAAACCTCGTCCATCGGCTGCCAATCGCTTGTCCAGAGGAACGGTGTAACCCTTGGGGTTCTTCCAATTTGACACGGGCGGAGGGATCTTCCAAGCTTCCTGGTCCTCGGCCGTCAACTTACGAGGTGGAGAGTGCATAATCGGGGGTGGGGGAGATGGTGGTCCGCGGGGAACTTTCTTGATTTTGTGCTTCGGCGGTTCCATAGGATCCTGCTGCCTCTGCACGATCTTCATGATACGATCCTGTTTTTTGCCGTTGTCTCCCATCTGGTTCGCCGGTGTGTACCTCACAAAGGTTGGCTCAGGTCTCGTAGTGCCCTTGACATTTTTTGGCTTCTGCGCAGCCAGTGTGCCGTCCACTAGACTCTGCAGCGCCTTTTGTGTGCGCTCTTTGCTGGCCTGCACCTCTTCTTCGCTTGGCCTCTCCAGACTGATATCGCCCACATCTGCGCGTTGCCGTAGTGGAATGAGGTCCTTGAAGCTGGCATGCACAATTCGCGTTTCATTGTGACCTCTCCGCGCGATCGCATCGTATTTGACCTTTCCTTCGTTGTCGACCTGTATCGCTAGAGCATTTGACGACGAAGGCTGTCCTTTCCGGCCCATGTCCAGCGGGTATTGTGCCATGGGTATTTCTGGGAATGCGCCTCCATCGCCATAGTCCTCCGCATTCCGCGGCCGCCATCCTGACCGCTGTCCATATGCTGGTGGTCCTGATCGCTTGACGACTAGTTGCTGGGATTCGATGTCGGCGGCGTTGACAACTCGTGGTCCTTTTTGCTGAGTATGCGTCGGTAGCTCCTCATCTTGGCCCGTATACTTTGGTTTTGGCAGAGCGTTCGAAAGTGCCAATCGGGTCGCCATGGTGTGGTATCAATGTAGGTATCAGATGTGGTGTCCGACCCTGGATCGGTTCAATCTTGAAATGCGGCAGGCTTTGCAGAAAGTTCACGAGTCATGCAGCGCCAAGCATGACTGCCATTCACTCGGCGCCATTGTGCATTTTCTCGTCCTACAGTCAACATCACTCTACTATCACACAAAGACTTTAGGGAGGCTTGTCGACTCTACTGTTGCTCCCAGTGATGAGCGCAGAGATGTTGTTTTGGCTTCTAGCATCATATTGAGCACTGGCATCGAAGCACTGCACCTCAAGCAATGTCAGAAGAACTCCAAGATGAGGTAACATCCATCAATTCCATTTACGGCGACGACACACTCTCTTTGATCGAGTCACACATATACGCATTGTCATTGCCTGCTCAGCCTGAAGTCTCTCTACGTCTCGAGTTTCCCTCAGACTATCCCGACGCCCCTCCCTCGGTCCTAGGCACTCAGCATATAGGAGATGCCATTGCGAAGGGTGAAGGTACTGCCATCTTGGAGCTGGTCCGCGATGTGCTTGCTGAGATCTACACACCTGGGACGCCAAGCATATTCGAGCTCATCGAGACCGTTGGCGAGAGACTTCAGCAGCTCGGCCTGGACTGGAGCTCAAAGGACGAGGAACAACAAAATGCTCAAACGAACAGTCAGCATTTACACAGCGAATTTGACGAATTGGAAATGTCTGATGAACGGCAGACTTTGGACGAGCTAGGCGACCCGCCGCCATGGACTACATCGGAGCCAGTGACAGAGAAGAAGTCAGTCTTCGTCGCTCGCGCTGCACCAGTATCGTCCGTGAATGAGGCAAAGTCTTACTTGGCGCATCTACTCGCTACCGACAAGAAAGTAGCCAAAGCGACGCATAACATCACTGCTTGGCGCATTCGTGGGGAAAACGGCGTACAGTTCCAGGACTGTGACGATGACGGAGAAGATGCAGCTGGTGGGCGTCTGTTACATTTACTAGAGCTCATGAATGTGTGGGATGCGATGGTCGTCGTGTCCAGATGGTATGGTGGCGTCAAGCTTGGTCCTGATCGTTTCAGACTCATCAATCAGTGTGCGAGAGATGCTGTTTTGCAAGGTGGCTTTGCAGTTGCTGAGCAGGAGAAGAGCACTGGCAAGAAGAAGGGCAAGAAATGATGTTTCTCACCGCTTCATCCGGATCTTTCCTGGAAAGCCGTCAGAGGGTCTCTCCCTCACACGCATACCACGAGATCGTCACATTGGCGTCCAGCCTACTAGGCCATCTTCTGACGCCAACGCTCTAGCTGAGGCCAGCGCCGAGCCCTACCTCACTGCAACGAACAAACGACGATGCCCTGGTTTTGCAATCCATGCACCGTCACCATCCCGACTCAAGCATCATCGCCATCGGCGCCAATCGCGACGGCCTGCAACATCTTCGTGCAAAGCTCGTAAACTGATAACGTCGATCACACGATCTTGTTTCCACAAGACTTGCAAGCCTCATCGCTACTGTATCGCCACATCTCCGCCGCATCATCGCCACGCCGACAATCAGCCACACCTACCAAGACGACTCCAGCGCAGAGACACCCACGCCGTCACCGCAACAAAAGTGGCCCAATCTGTGAAGAAAATCACGGTCCCAAACTTGCCGAATCACTCGTAGAAGCAACACACGAAACGAAACGAACCATGAAAAGTTGGCCCCTTGTTCCTCGACCACACACACGTGTCATCAGCGCCCAAACAACCGTCACCAAAAGTGTAACAGTCTAAAGCTGTCAATGAGATCACAGACCGAACCAGCAACACATCCCAAACCCGCGCCAGCAGCCCAATGACGTCTCACCGTTCTCCCAGCGCCAGGATCCCTTGAGTTTTGCTGTATAGCCCCACCCTGCTTCCAATCACCAATCACCAATCACCAATCACCCCAGAGCAAGAACATTAGCATAGACGCCAGTGTTTTTGATGTGTGTGTGTGCGTGTGTGTGTGTGTTGTGGCTATACACCGGCAGTAGCTGTGATGTGATGTGATGGCATGGGATGGGATGGGATGTGGCTTATATTTGTACTGATCTACTGTATGAAAATTGATTTATTCTAGTGGCGATGAATTGTGTGTGATTGTGGCACGTTTGATAGATGGATCTAGGATGGAGGGTTGTACTGTATGGAATAGATTGGATAGGGGCTTGATCCGAGGTTGCGGCGCGGGATGGTGTTAGGGGATTGGATGCCGTGGTCGGTAGTATGTGACGCGTGCGCATATGCGTGTGTGTGCGTGGAGATGTTGGTGTGTATAGAGTGTAGTAGAAACGGGAGAAGGGAGTTTTGGTGGTGATGGTGCTGGATGCGCGTGTGAAGGTGTGAAGTAGATTTTGAGTGATAGTAATGTGCAAGTCAAGCACACAGTCCATGAAGCAATCGCGCCAAAGTCTTGGTTATGTATTGGTATTGTCGTTACTAGTACATTGAAAACAATGTCTCTATCTTACATGGTATTTTCCCGCTCCTAGCTGTCTTCATCAGCGAGCGTGTGTGCTGTCATCAAGAAATTCGTCTCAAAGGTCTCAGTGCAGCTGTAGTTGAGAAAATTCCCCGCTTCCCTCTCACAAATAAGAAAAGACCATCGCGTCCTCGGTTCCATCATGACAAAATAAAGCCTGTGCCCTTCCTGCGCCTACGCTTAAACATTACGGTTATCATCAACAACACATCCTTCTTTTCTCTCCTTCTTCCGTTCACGCGCCAGCAGCAACCCGATTCGAAATACTCGTCATTCTCAACGGCCAGTCACTCGCGAAATCGTCTTCCTCCCCGCCCGGAAACGGCGGCAGCTCAATCATCGGCGCTCGCTCATTTGCGGCGCGCGCAACCATCTTCGTCTTACTCAGACTCGCATTTCGTGCTTGTGCTTGCGGCATCTGCGGTGCGACGTTTACGATTCCCGCTTCTGCATCCTTCGGGACGAAAGTGTCCCGCAATTCCTTACCGATCCGGGCTAGACCGAAGTTGGACGATAATGATAGTTTGTTCATGCGCCGGAGTGGGAGTCTCAAGGATGAGGTGGTGGAGTTGAAGCGTTGGCTTGAGAGGATGCCTTCGCGCGTTGTGGTGTTGAGGGAGCGTGGTTCGATGAGTGAATTTGTTGAGTATGTGAAATTTGGTGTCGTGGGTGAGATTGCACGAGCGGCCTCCATGAGTGGTACGTGACGGGAGGCGATGCTTGAGCGTCGTTTCAGTTCGATTGAATGTTCGATGATTACAGAGCTTGGGGCAGTGGATGCAGGTGAGTCCATCACCGAGGAGTTGTCTGATCCGTGGTGACTGTCTTGGCTGCTGCGGGCACTTTGAGGGTGATCTGCTGAGTTGCGTCTTTGGATCGATTTCCGTCGATGTTCGATGCTTGCTGGCCGGACCACCCCTCGCCTTGATGGGATATCGACAAGCTTTGGTAGCGAGACCACTTTGGCTTTGCCAGCTAATCGAATCTCCACAGCCTGTGCTCGATTGCATTGCTGTTCGACTTTGTTGCAACTTTCAGCAAGCGCCTCCGGAAAGGTGAAGTCGCTGTTGTCGCTGTCGCTGTACGCTGAAGTCACACTGCAGCTGTCGTCGTCGATTGGAGACGCAGTTTCTTCCTCAGAGGTATACCCGTGCAGAGTCATAGATTTGTCGGTGAGGTCTGTGACCGTTGCTGGTGCCTTGCCTTTGGACGGTGTGGGCCTCGTCTCGGTGGACCAAAAGTGGGTGAACCGATCAGCTCCTCCAGAGTAAAGAGTGTCGTCGTCAACCATGTTGGATTGCTGCCGTCGAGTGCCAAAGTTGAAGGCCGGGTTGACGAAGAAGTCCTCAATGGGACGAGAAGTACGGAAATCAGCCATAGTTGATGCGGAGTCTGCAGGTGCGCTAAAGATGTCCGTCGGTCGACGATCTCTATAGTGGTCGAAAGCGCCGAGCCCACGACGAACGGGGTGTCACGCGAGAATGACGCTGCAAGCGTCGATATCAGGGACCGTGTTGTGCTGTGGAGGAGCTGCAGGGAGGTACGTTGGTACGTGACTCGGACCCTGGTCGGTTTCCGGATGCTGGCGACGATCGAACGTCGACGAGTTTGATGTTCAACAATCAGCTGGGCAAATCGAGATATGCTATGGCCAGAGTTGGCACGTCTCCGACGCGAAAGTGCGATTTCGTCCGTGATTTCGGCTGATATCGTCAGGGCGTGGCAGACAGTATGCCACTGGTGATTGATAGGCTCCGAATTGACAGGCGTGTGTGCAAGGCTGTTGGGACGCCGGCACGCCGAAGTAGCACAAAGTCGTCCTTGAGAGCTCGTGGGTGCAAGCAGAGGAGCGAAACGGTTGTTTGTGTCAGCTGTTGGCCCGCTGCGTCCGAGAGTCGCTCGTGGAACAGTGAGGTACACCCTGCGAGCGAACAAGGCTAATTTTCGAGAGGCAGCCGGCCGCTGACAGGGAGTGGGAGTGGGTACGTTTTTGTCTGAGGCGGTAGGACTCTCTCCTGGGGGCTATTCCTCGTCAAGCCTCTACCTCCGCGAGCCGGCATGATAGTGGGTGAGCTATACCGCACGGCTCGAAGCGAATCGCGCACAGTCGGTGTGTGCTATGCTCATCGTGCGGTCGACTGTTCGGCACGAAGAAGCGCAAAGACAAGCCCAATGGCAGAATTCAAGGGGTCCGCCATCGATAGATAGGGTACTTTAGTGGCAACTTAGTGACTGCTTGCCGACCGCTTAGCGCGCGGAAAGTTTCACGCCAGAATCGGTCCTCCACTGGCTCCTTCTCTCGAGTATCTACTAGTCTCTACAGAAGAAAGCCGTTGAGACGCCTGACCTCACCCGTTCATGGACGGCTGAGTCGAGTGTCGCAGCGATGCTTGGACAGTAGAGGAAATAGGCGACGGCCTATATAGAGCGAGGAGCACGATGGCGACCCCCATGTGCCCACACGGTGAAACAGTGACGGGCACCTTTGCGAAACAGATTCACACCTCCCACGATTCTTTGCAATCGATCGGCTCGCATTGCCCTGCCCTGTCGACCTCTACCTCTGTGACTCGGCAAATGTAGCATGATCGCTCCCGCTCGCTTCACCCAGCTAAGGTTCTGATGATCACTCAAGCTGGAGGTGACTGCAGATGTGCTGCGGACGATGGTCGATGGGATGCCAACTCTCTCAGTGAAATCGACGCTACACCGCCATCGCGGCCACAGCATCGCAAACTCTGTTTGTGACACTTCCTCAAGAACCTCAGCCGCGTCCTCCGCCGCCGAGTCACGAGCGCAGCTGTCAATGGTTGGAACCCGGTCCAACAGCCCGCACGGTGCCGGATATCTTCTCACAGTACTATTGTCCAGATTCACTTTCGCGTTCCATCGGTGTGCAAGCTGGGGTGTGCTGCCCAAGTTGTCGGAGTCTCACGGTGTGCACGTCATGTCAGAATCCTCCATGCGGTCCGTTTGGACAGATATGGCATCGGAGGGATCGACCGCGTCGAGGTACAAATGCAATGGTAATTGATCTGATCTGCCGCCCTGGGCCATACCACATAACGGGCGCACGTGCGTCACTAGCGCGACTGTCAGCACGAAGGTATACTGTAACCACAGGCCCCCGATGTGGGGTCATCGGATCTTCCTTGTGAGATCACTTCCCGTCCGATGCAACCTGCACGAGACATTACCCGTTGCTCGATATCACAACAACCAGGAGGATTCACCCTCGGGGCGACCGTGATGAACGCAAGTGGAAAAGTGTTGTTATCCTTCGACGCAATGCAGCACATGGCTGCCGTGCTTTTTTTTGGCGTGTTGCTTCAGCTAACGATCGGTCCCAACTCAAGATCTGTCCCACCGCTGCAGCCAGCCGACGAGCTCTTCAACGTGCCTGACAGAGACCCGTCCGATGCCGAAGACTAAGCGTATTGGCTCGGAAGCGGCTTTGGACACTTTCCGCCAACAGTAGCACGATGGACGCCAAATGCTGAAAGGCGCCGACGCGCAGAGATCCTGCCGCCGTACACTGACGTGGCGGTCAATCCCAAAATCGTAAATCCGTATCACGGATTTGGGGCACACAGAGTTTCAGCTTTCGAAACTATGTCCGAAATAGTTCTCCTACCACTCGAAATCCTTGACCAGTGCATGCAGCAACATTGATCGAAGATCAACAGCTTCGACGATATGCTGCAAGCCGATATCGCTACGAGGCGGCATCACGATGAAGTGAAAACTGAGCCATGGAGCCGTAGAGACAAGCAGAACAATGAGCTGTGCCCAATGACCGCATGATAAAGTTACTCGCAAGTCGCAAGGACCAGACAGCAGTGGCGCCCACATGTTCGTCGCGTGAGTTGTGCAAAGCTACCGAATTTTGGGTCTTTGACACAATACGATCGCCCGGCAGCCACATAACGGCGATACCCTGCGATTTGCCATGCAGTTGACGGAAGCAAGACGAGAAGATGAAACACACATTGACATACCAATGCCTTGAAGCAGCAAGGATGTGGATATGCAGGCGCAATCTCACTCATGCGTTCACGAGATAATCAACGTTGCTGCTTCTCCCATTTTCTGCCATCATATATGAAGAACGACGGAAAGCTGCGTCTGGGCGAAAACTGTCAGCATATGGCCTCGCGCCTGTATCACTAATGCATTACGACGGCATTGACATTCAAACCATCGCTCGGACGCAGTAGATGCCATCGAAGGGGCGCACGGAATGTCACAGCTGAAGAGTGTCCAGACCAGGACCAGTTCTCGGTTACTCAGAATCATTGTCTCAGCCTCACAACCTTTTGCCGATTGGCGACGGCAATCGATCGTGGTTCTCGACTCTAGTTATCTGAAATGCCTGATCACGGTAAGAGCACGCGAGCAGCTCGTCGCCAAAAGATACCATTGTCCTTGCCGTCGTCATGAACCTCACGGACATGTCTCAGTAGCCTGTACGTAGAATCTCCAATACTCCACGCAAATGTCCCCGACGAAGACAACGTCTATATCATATAGAACTGCAACAGAAGTGACATCTTGTAACGCAGTACCCACAACCGGTCCACCCGTTCACGCAAGTGAGAAATCTCAGTTCTTTGTCTCACACATCAATCAGTTACAAGCTATGACCCCTTCAACATTCGATGACTATACCTCCCGTCGCAATAGCAGCAACCACCACAACATCGCAACATTGCATCTCCATCACAAATTCTTACCCCTCCACCATCAATCTCGACGTATCAGAACATAATCCTATTCTCTAACAAGCCGAATCGCCCGTTCCTTGAAGCACACAATGCCTCAGACCTAGAACATTACGCTTGCCACAAATCAACAATCAACAATCAACAATCAACAATCAACAAGTATTGTAAGTGGGATCGAGATCGAGATTTTAATCGTGAGACGTGCTTTGAAAAAGTCGTCGTCGTGAGTACTGACTGACTATTTGGATCAATCAATCATGATGAGATTTAGATATAAAATTTCGTTTTTTGGTCTGCGATGACGATTGTTGATTCGGTCGTGCGTGGGTCAGGTAGGTAGTTCTATTGCGTTCACTGTGAGGGCGTTGAAGGACGGATTATAGTACGTACTGTAAGATCGAACGTGGGAGGCGCTATCTAGTACCCATTTTTAATCACTAAATCTGCCCCATAGACGTGAACATGTTGTATATCATCCCACATTACGATCCTCACATAGGTACTGCAGAGATTGGCATCCGGGCTTTACGCATCTAGACTACGAAGTCCGGATCTTATTACGCGAGTAGCTCACTTTCTCAGCTCTGCTAGAGTTCAGCTCAGCTACTACCATTCTACCCACGACATGCACACAACGGCGCAAGAGAGCGGACTAGGGTCTTCGAAGAGAGATCAAGTGACTTCGTAGTCTTCGTATATCTACGTAAATCTCATCATCCATCATACCTTCATCTCCACTTCACAAATGCCTTCGGCGGCCGTACGGCTGCGAGGTGCGGTTGCCTACACACCATTGACCTAGCTCGCAAGCGGCACCTCACCCCGTCCTCGACCTGCCCCACCACGACCTCGTCCAGCTCCTCCGCGTCCACGTCCCCGACCTCTCTCATTCAGACCCGCAGGCGGTGGAACATTACTATAATTCTGCGGTCTGAATTTGGGGTTATTGTTCACAACACCCTCGGTCGGATCACTATTATCGACGATAGTGTATCCGCCGCGGTTCGCAGCACCGCCTCTACCACCGCCGCGGGGGCTGAAGTTGGGGGTGTTGCCATTCAGGCCGCCTCTATTACCGCGAGGTGGGCCGTTGTGGATGGGAACAGACTGTTGGTGCTGAGCGCTTCCAAGACCGCCACCTCTGCCGCGTTGACCACCGCCGCGAGGAGTGCCGTTCTGATGGCCATTGCCGTTGACGGCGCCTCGCCAACCACCGCGAAGAGCGGGTGGAGCGTTGGCCTGGACGAGTTGAGGGCCGCCGGGCATGCCGTAGGATCCAGCTAAAGCAACGTGGCCGCCTCGGATTGGTGTGAAGTTTGGTGCAGGAGCGCGGTCCTTGGCGGCCTGGGACAGGGCGATGACTTGCTTGTCTGTCAAGTTGAGCACGGCGTTAGAAGGGACGGTACTGCCTCGGAAAGGAGAGCAGCGGTCGTTGAGAGTGGTACCGCTCATGAAAGGTGAGTCGAAGAGGATGTCCAGCAGAGTATTCCTAGTAGTCCGAGTCATCCCGATGACTGTGCCTCTCATGGCGATGGGTACGCGCCCTGAGTCGAGTACGTAGACCACGCGGTGGCCGAGGCGATACTTTTGATGTTGTGTACGCTGCTCGGCGTCAGATGGCTTCAGCAGAGCTACACGAGGTACGTTGCGTAGCTGTTTGCCAGCAGTGTTGTTGGCACTGGTGGCGTTGAATGCGTCCGCAGCTTGCTCAATGGCGAGAACTGTATCGCCGTCGAGCTGCTCTGCCTCGAGCGGCACCTTCTCGAAACCCTTGGTCTGCACATTCTTGAGCCATTGCCCAATATCCTTCATCTTTTGCTTGGCTTCTTGCGGGTCGGGGTAAAAGTTGGTGTCCTGCCAGCCGTCTCCTGACGGGTTGGCAGCGACGCGGGCGATGAACTCTGGGAATTTGATCATGTACTGCTTAAGTAGCTCGACTGCCTTCGGAGAGTACTCCCAGCCACTGTCACTCTTGCGGCTGTAGCCCAACACCTTCAGCTTCTTGGCCTCGAACTTGAGATTGAGACCCAAGTTGAGCTTCAAGCCAGACGACTGCACCATGAATGCCGATGTCAGCTTGGACAGCACAAGGGCATGCAAGCTGAGCTGTCTCGCAACCACGAATGCAGGCGTGTAGGGATTTCTCCGCTCTGCCTGCATTGCGATCTCGACGCCAAACTCTGGCTCGCGATTGACAATTTGTGAAACCCATACTTCCGCCTTAGGTACACCGTCAGCAGCGATGTGATGGCCGGTGACTTGTAGTGGCCGGCCGTAGGCGAAGTCGCCAAGGTAGAACGCACGCGTCGAAGGTGGAAACTCTTCCTCGATGGGCAGAGCAGCCTGTTCGATGAAGCGCTGATCCTCGCTGATGACCTCGTCGACGACAGTCTGAGTAGCGTAGTCGGGCTCAATGCCCTGGATAGGCGCATACTCCTTGACTGTCGCGCCCAACTCAGTCTTACGCAAGCCAACGAGTGGGTCAATCTGCACAAGACTCTCAACTGTGCCAATAATCGTACCAAGTCTCTTGCTGTAGTGACTCTCAATGCGATTGGCCTTCTTCTTCCAGTCCTCGACGCCTCGGCCTTCATGTGGAATCTGGATGATGTTCTGCTCCGACGCTGGCTGATCTGGATATTGTAAGCGGTAGGTGAACATCTCGTCCGTGACGCTCGTAACCTTTCCTTCCTGCAAGAACGGATATCCGATATGGACGGGTTTGCCAAGTCGCTGCTTGGCGTAAGCGATTGTGCCCTTCTCTTCTCCCTCACTCAATGTGACGACCATACTCTCATTCCTCGACTCCTGCTGGAACACACTGACGCCATGGAAGCCGAGCTGGCCGGTATGTGGCAGCGTGCGCAGACTTGGAAAACCCGCCAGAGCAGATGCGCCAAGCTTGACACCATCCACCAGACCGGTGTAGACATCCAAGCCGTCCATAACGGGTAGCTCAAAAATGTTCTCGACCACACGGCAATGCTCGAGGTCCGGGAAGACGCCTGGCAGACTGCTTGAATAGGTGTAGTCGACCATGGGCGAGTATGCGAATTTCAGACTAACTCCAAATTCGTTGCGACGTGCCTCGTCTTCGCTGAGCATCGCATTCTTCGGCGCCATGGCGGACAGCAGTCGCTTCTCGTCAATGAACGGAATCTTGACGACAGCTTCCCACTCCATCTTCTTCCCATTCATGTCGAGTTCGAAGTCCCGTGGATAAAAGTCGATGATGGGACTCTTTGGGTTTGTCATCAAGTCATGATAGATTTCTGGCACGATTTTCTTGCTTCGATCTGGAAGCACACCCATCAGCTGCTCGTATGGATGGAATGGTTGACCAAGCTGGAACTCCATCTTCGCGCCGAGTCCCTTGCGCACATCGCTAATCATGGGCGAGTAGTGGTATTGGAAATACCAAGGCCACGAGGCCACGCCGCGGTAGTAGTAGAAGAGAACCCACTGAAGACCCTGGACATAGTTCTCCGTGAGCTCTCTGAGCTCTACTTCATCGTCAAGTCCCCACTCGAACTTCGTTGTGTAGTATTTATCCTTCCAGTCGTGGAACTTCTTGTCATACTTCTCCTGCGCCTTCTGCTGCGCCTCGGATGCCGAGACATCCTCAATCTTCGCTCGGTCGTACTGTTTAAACACTCTCAGCAGAGCGTTCTGTGCTTCTTCGTCTTCGTCATCATCCTCGTCGTCATCCATTTCTGGGCGAGACGGGAACGACAGCTGCAAGTGGCGGTTGCCTTCGTCGTCAAGGACGCTCTGACTCTGCAGGTTAAGACTGCGTGCCAGATCCTCGACAAATAGGCGATCAGCGGCCTTGAGACTCGCAGGCATATCTAGTGCCCGGTCATCATCTCCGCCGGCGCGGCTGTTCACGTATTTCTTCACCTTCTGGTACAGCTCCTTCTGCCCAGTAGTGATGGTCTGTATGCCCTTCTTCTTCACCTTATCCATGACATCCTCTTTCTGAAGCGTCTTGTCCTTGAGCCAGTTTGCGTCTGAGTTCTCGGCCTCAAAGAAGCGATACTCGACATGACTCAGCTCTTCCAACAGTATGTCAAGTCGCTTGAGATTGATCACACCAGCTTCGTTGATATAGCCTCCCATCTTTGGGAGGACCTTCTTGTACACTCCGAACATGAGTGCCAACGCCCCCTCGTTGATATGCAAATGCGGCAGGTTTGGCAAGAAGTCGTTTCCGACGAAGAATGCCATGAGGATGAAATCATCGATCACTCGCTCCATATCGAACGTGATGCCCGGCATGTTGTCGGGGTTCTTGAGCTCCTGAAACTCGAGCTCAAGGTACTCGCGCACAATGCAAAGATGCATAAGGAAGAAGTTCTGGTGTTCAAGCTCCTGGCTCTTCGTCTTGCTCTGTCGGCCGAATGTCACTTCTTCACGAAGTAGACAGAAATGCGGGTCGTGTGACAGCAGACCCAACATGATAAGATCGGCGTCGAGACCATACAAGCAATGGCGCACATTTGGATCGTAGTTTGGCTGACTCTTCGCCTGACGGATGTACTCCATGATCTTGTGCTCACCTTCTCCAGGGACTTCATGCCCGGACAGAACGACCTCACATCCCTGCCAATCAAGATCTTCAGTGACCTTCTTCGCGATGAAATACTTCAGCTGCTTTGTCAAACGAGCCATGAACTCAGTGCCTGGAGTGATACAATTCGAATCGAACGGATCCTCCTTGGGCAGCTCCAAGCCATCCGCAATGGCCTTGTCGCGCGCGCGCTCAGCGTCCAAGGCTGTACGGAACCGACGAGAGCGCTGCTGGTTCATTTTGGCTCGTGGCGCAACACCATCAATAGCCATAAAGAACATCTTCTGCGGCTTGATCTTGCCAAACAGGAACTCGATGTAGTTGAAGATCTTGATGAACATTTCATCTTCGGAAATACGCGCCTTCGTGGCGGAATCGGCATTATTGTGGGTGCAATTGTGGATGATACCGTTCATATCAAGGTAGAGGTTATCGAACTCGGGAATGCGGTTCTCGGCGATGAGCTGGGAGATTGCTGGATATCGCTCGGACATCCAGCGAAAGAACTTTGGGACACCTTGCTGTCATCAGTACGGCGGTGGTCTGTATGACCGCATGCGGTAGTGCCTCACCCATGATGGCAGTGACTTCTGTGTTTCAAGGCGGTCGCGCAGTGTCCAAACTCCTCGCACAGCGAGTGTATGCTATTAGAGAGCGAATAAAGTGAAGAGAGGGGTGACGGCGGCGTTCGCGACACGGAGTCTTTGAAGAAAGAAAGGAAGAGCGTGCGAGAGGTTGGCGGCGATGATAGAAGTGTCACAGGAGCACGGGCCTGGAGCGGTCAAATGCGGCTTAGCTTGATTATAAGCTCTCGAACGCGCTTTCCTTCCACCACTTTACGCGCCTGCTGTCGAGGTATTATCATCACCGCGAATTGACGAATCTCGAACGCAGCTGCCCTGCTAATCCGAAGTAGCACCGTCTACGACTGGACTCTATTGCAACACATAAATTCCTTGCTCGTCATGGAGGACACCGGTAAGCATTTCCCTCCACCCACGCGCATCGTCTGTCGTGTTGTTGGCGCAGCATGGCGGGCTTTGGCACGCATGCTCGCCAGCGCTCCAAGAGCCACCCCCGCTGGCTCACAGAGCTCAAAGCCGTCAACACGGATAGAAACTTCTTATCCAACCCCGATGTGCCTCCCAGCGATACTGCATCGTCACACTACCCCGAGTCGGTCGCAGAAACATACTTACCACCACCGCCCGCAGAGATGTCGGGCCAACAGGAGGACAAGGCCATCATCGAGAACAAGATCATCAACGAGGAGTACAAGATATGGAAGAAGAATTCCGTCTTTCTCTACGACATCATGTACAGTCGCGCCCTCGACTGGCCGACCCTCACCACCCAGTGGCTGCCCGACGTGAAGGAGCTGCCGGGCAAACACTTCCGCCAGCACCGTATGATCATCGGCACCCACACATCGGGATCGCAAGATGAGTTCCTCCAGATTGCTCACATGAACCTACCACAGCCACCCGCCGCGAACCTGGCAGACTACAACCCATCGAGTGAAGAGCTGGGCGGTTACGGCGCGAGCAAGCAGCCCATTACGTACAGCGTCGTCCAGAAGATCACACATCCAGGAGAGGTCAACAAGGCGCGGTATCAGCCACAGAATCCCAACGTCATCGCGACCTGGTCGCCGGACAAGAACCTCTACGTCTGGGACCGCTCGAAGCACCCATCAGTTCCTCCTGCGAACAGGGAGATCAAGCCACAAGTCACACTGAAAGGACACTCTAAGGAAGGTTTCGCGGTGGAGTGGAACCCTCACGTGGAAGGTCAGCTTCTTTCGGGTGCAGAGGACGCCAGAGTCAATCTGTGGGATATTGCACGCGACTTCACCAAGGAGAACACGACCCTCTCACCCGCCCGCACCTTCACACACCACTCCGCCATAGTCAACGACGTGCAATATCACCCTCAGCATGGCAAGAACCTCTTCGGCTCCGTGTCAGACGATCTTAGCTTCTGCTTCATGGACATTCGCTCGAAGAGCAACAGCCGTCCCGCCATCATCTTCAAAGATGCACACAAGGATGCCATTCAGACCCTAGCATTCCATCCAAAGCACGACAAGCTGTTCGCCACAGGATCTCAAGACAAGACCATCGGCATCTTCGACCTCCGCTTCCCCAACCACGGCAAGATACACAGCCTCGAAGGACACAAGGATGCTGTCACCAAAGTCGACTGGCACCCAGGAGAGTCGGCCATCATCGCCTCCAGTTCCAACGATCGCCGCATCATCTTTTGGGACCTTTCCAAGGCTGGCGCGGAGCAAACTCCGGAAGATGCCGAAGATGGGCCTCCAGAGATGCTCTTCATGCACGGTGGTCACACTAACAGAGTATCGGACTTCTCATGGAACAGGAATGATCCTTGGGTGATGTGCTCAGCTGGTGAAGACAACCTAATCCAGATCTGGCGAGCAAGCAGACACCTCGTGGAAACTCCGCCGACTGCAGTGCCTCGAAGGGAAGTCAGTGATGTCTAGAAGGCAGCTTGGAGAAAACGCTTCTGGCTCGCAGATGTGATTGATGATACAAAGCGCGGCGTTGGTGGGATGAAACCCAGAGATGGACTGAGGATCAAGGAAGAGTCCATCGAACTCAAAAGTGTGTCTAATAGCATGACGAGTGGGTCCGAAAATGGGCGGAACTCCAACGCAGAGACACCAGCACACTCAGGCTCACACTGAGCTCGCGACAGCGTGAGCTCGACAGGATTTGTGATTGGGAACGGATACGAGAGTAGAAGATGCCTCAGCATCACATGGCTCAGGCCAGACAGAGCTTGGAAGTGTATCGACCATCATCGATACGTCGTCATATATTCCCACTGCTTCTTAAACAAACTCGAATAATGCTCCAACCGCAAGTCAATCGCCCACTCCAAATCTCCCTCTCTCGACAGCTTCCTCTGGACCCTCGCACTCAGTTCCGACGATCCTTTCTTCAATTCGATCTTCGCGAAGTCACACGCTTTCACCGCGTCCAATGACGCCAATATCACTTTCGTGTCCGGCACTTCTGCATACTTTGTCAATCGCACCGTGGGCTCTGCGCTCGATTGTCCGAATGCTAGGACAATTTTGTTCTTGCTGGAGCTATCGCGTTGCGTGAAGACTACATAGCCTCTATCATGAGAGGGCGAGCCGGTCATGAGGAAGGTCATGGTGGAGTCTTGTGGATTCCAGGCTTGGGAGGGGTGGACGCGTTGGAGGATGAGGTTGTGGATTGGGTTGTGTATTGTTATTTTCTGCGTCCAGATTGCGCCGGGTGCTTCGCTCTCTACCTTGACGGGCTCGCGTAGGATTATGAGGTCTTGCCATTGTGCGCTGGGGAGGAAGGTCCGGTCAAGGTTGCGGATACTGGTTAGGATCCCGTCGGGTTTTTTGTAAGAGGCGACTTCGCAGACTGTGGATGTGAGGTTCCGGGTGGGGACGATCATGCCTTGGGGTTGCTTTTTGAGGAAGAGGGCGAGTTGGGTCAGGTTACTGGAGGCGTTGCGGCAGTTGAGGATTACGGTGATGTAGCGGTCGCTTTCGGCTGTTCCGAGAACGGGAAGGGAGATCCGGAGGCCTTTGTTGGAGAGATAGAAGGATTCGTCGATTCCTGGGTGCGACCAGGAGACGATGTTGTGGGCGTGGCGGAAGCCGTAGGGGGAGGGCGAGAAGAGGAGGGTGTCGTGGCCGTCTTCGTAGGCTTGCCAGGCAAGGATGGAGTGGTCGGTGGAGGTTCGGATGATTTCTTCTTGGAGACGCGCAAAAGCTTTCGGGCCTTCACCGTAGAGCATGGGCATGTTTACGTCGAAGATACCCATGAGGGAGTAGGCTTTGTCTTCTTCCCGGGAGGTGTAGCGCTTTGCGGCCCAGGCCATGCGCCCGGCGACGCTGATCGAGGTAATGGTTGTGCGGTCGCGGAGGACTCTGGGGTCGATTACTGTGATCTCAGCAAGGTCTTTGACCATACTGATCTTGCTGCCAATGACGCGCCAGGTGGCGTCGTAGAAGATAATATCGCCTGGTGCGATGAGTTCTTGCAGCGTCCAGCCTCGACTGAACCATTTGCTGTCCTTCAGCTCCTGCTCGGGCACATCTGCGAGATATGCATAGCAAACTTTGGCATGGAAGTACCAGCGATACATAGAGTTGATGGCTTCAGATAGTTCCGCACTGCTGGTCTTATCGATGCAGCATGTATCGGCCCAGCAGTAATCTAGATTGTGGTCTTCCTTAGCTCGAAGACATGCCTGCTCGATCTTGTACCACCCAGGCTTTTCGGTAGCAGTACCATGCTGTATATCCTGGAAGGTCACCTCACCAGGCTCCTCCCAAACGTGGGACAGAATCGCGTAACGCCCGTACTTCTCAGCCTCGGTCACGAAGCGCTCCAGTCGGTGAGTGTGTACATTGAGGAGCCACATTCCGGCGCCACATTGCTGGCATGGTACAGCGCATTGATTGCGAAGATGAGATTGATGAGATCGAGGGTTGATAGCCAGAAGAGGAGATGCGAAGATAGATGCCTGCATGAGGAAAGAGGCGTGCTCCTGCATCCGTAGCGTGTCTTTCGGCCTCAGGCAGCAATTATTTGAAGTGTTGCGCTTCGTGATGCTCAATCTTCCCCAAACGGATGATTGAACTTCAACAGCGAGTTCAATCCACCAACCCAATGATCTTCACCATCACCTGTGTTGCCAGATCTCACGATACAAGGCACACCTCCCATCCAGTCTCTCGCACCAGGCGCGCCCTGAGTTCGAACTTCTTCTCCGACAACTCTGACTTCCATACCGGTGCGCAAACCATGCTGCCTTCGAATACCGTCAACAGTAAACTCAATCTCCTTCCCACGATTCGCAGCTTCGATCCTTAACGTAATGGGTCTGTTTGCTGCCAACACTAAAGGTCGAAAGGACAGTGATCGCGGGCAGATTGGTGTTAGAAGGATTGATGGTACCAACGGATCCACGATCGAGCCTCCGCTTGATAAGCTGTAAGCTGTCGAACCCGTTGGCGTGCAAACGAGAAAGCCGTCAGCTATGCCCTTGGTCAAGATTCTTTGATGAGGCGGCGAGCCGATTAAGATCGAGATGTGAATCAAGTGTGGCAGCGCGCCTCGATGTAATAGAACCTCGTTCAAAGCGAATATGTCCTCGCACTGATCATCCTTATGGGCGAATGGAGGCTCGTGGGCGAGGCGTGTGCCATCTGAGTCGAAGATGCCGACTCGCAATCTGTTGCGGAGCAGGATTCTGGAGGTACGAGATGCGCCCATTGACTTGCCACGCATCTTATCCCACCCTGTTGATCGGGCCCTCGTCTCGGGCTCGTCTGTGCTTCGCAGTAGAAGGGAAGAAGGCGCACCGGAGACGTAGACTTCGCGTAGAGCACGCTTGTATTCATTGAACTTCCACTCTCCAAGGAAGCCCAGGGTACCCATGCTGAAGGAGAGGATTGGTGGTACACTCTTCGCGGTCGCGAACAACGATGCGGCATGCAGAATCGTGCCATCGCCGCCCAAGGTGGTAGTCAGATCGATCTTTTCCTGATACGCAGCATTGCCTTCGTGACTGGTCGTGTAGACTGGGAATGGCAATTGCTCATGAACTTGATCTGCGACATACTTTTCGAAGACCAAAGATGTTCCAGGATAGACTTCGTGTATGTGGTTGGCGTATTCGATCAACGCATTGTGAACATTGGCGTCGTCATCTTTTCGGATGATTAAAATGTTCCGCAGAGGCTGTTGCCATTGTAAGGCCAGTAGGTCTTGGTTGCCAGTTTCTATCATGCGTTAGTATCGTGGTCTTCCGATCTCTTCGTCGCCGCTTGCACAACGCAACACAAATGAAATGTCTCAGAAGCATTCAGTAGCTTTATTAGATTGTGTCTCGTGGCCTTGACTTGACTACTGAAATGGGACAGTCGTACCTTGGAATGTAGGATGGATCCGAGCAGGAAGCTCAGCGATGCTCCGAATCTCGCGTCTGCGCGTGGTTGCAGAAAAGCATCGCGTAGAGTCGGCTGGGGCTGGTCTGTGTACGTGTATGCTCCTGAAGCATCGCCAAGCTGGTTTCATCGTCCCATAATCATCATCATCATCATCGCTATGATGGATCTGTCGATTCCGTTATGCAAGAGATAAGGATGGAGTCATGAGATATGAATAATGCAGGATTCACAAGCCACGAGATGCGCTCGGATGACGCTTGTTCTGGATATCCGCTCGTGTTCGTTCCAGTCAGCACAATCAGAACACCCCACCAAGTCATCATTCACCGCGCAGTCCTTAGATCACATTCGATCTTACAAGTTATGCCTTGACTGTAGTATCCATCCAGCGCCGCCGGCGACGCTGACTATATACAACAACCACTTTAAGAAACACCAACGAAGCCGACGACGTTCGACGTACTGCGTCGACTCGACATGGACGGCCTCAAGCAGCGAAAGTCTGCGCCGCAGTCGACGACGATACCTCAGAAAGAGCAGAACGGCCGCATAGATCATGATGAGGCTCATCCACTCGGCGCCCCAAAGCATGGCGGCGGTATGCAAGCCTTGCGCATTGTTGCGTTCGGCCTCTACTTCACCATCTCCTGCCTCTTTATGCACGGCGCTCAACTTCTCGGTATACCTCTCTACTGGATCAACAGAGACTGGTTCTACGCCTGGATGGCCATGACAAAGCAGTTCTTCGGCATCTTCATCACCACAATGACAAACTGGTGGAGTCCAACGGTGGTTCGGGTCAGCGGAGATAAGAGCGTCGCAGGACTGTTGAAACAAGATGCGAGTGGGATGGTGTCGCTGGAATTCGGCGATCGCGCGGTCTTGATGGCAAACCATCAGCTATACACCGACTGGCTGTATCTGTGGTGGAGCGCATACACGAATACACTGCCTATGCATGGCCACCTCTACATCATATTGAAGGACTCACTCAAGTGGGTACCTCTGATCGGTCCAGCCATGCAGCTCTTCGGCTTCATCTTCATGTCGCGGAAGTGGGCAAACGATCAAGAGCGCATGCGATACCGCCTGCAGAAGCTCAACTCGAGGCACTCCGGACCCATGTCCGGCCAGAGCGGCAAGGCGCAGCTGGATCCGATGTGGCTCATGATCTTCCCTGAGGGCACGAACCTCTCGCGAAACACTCGTGAGCAGTCTGCCAAGTATGCTGCAAAGGCCGGGCTTCAGGATATGAAGCATCAGATCTTGCCGCGTAGTACCGGTCTGCAGTTCTGTCTGCAAGAGCTTCGCGACACTGTCGAGTACCTCTACGATTGCACGATAGCATACGAAGGTATTCCACAAGGCTCCTACGGCTCTGAGCTGTTCACTTTACGATCGGTCTACTTCCAAGGTCGGCCGCCCAAAAGTGTCAACATGCACTGGCGGAGATACAGGATCAAAGACTTGCCCCTCAACGACCATGACAAGATGTACGACTGGGTCATGGCGCGATGGCGCGAGAAGGACGAGCTTATGGACGCCTTCATCAAGACAGGGAAGTTCCCGGCCGATAAATCTGCCGTTGAGATCGAAGGCGGTCCCACGGACAGCTTCAAGACGCCGTACATCAACACAGAGGTGCAGCCAAGGAGTCCAACGGAGTTCCTGCAGATGTTCATGCCGGTGGCTGCGGCGGCTGTCGTTGGCCGGGTTCTGGTACAGATCATGGATAGGATTCACCCACCTGCGCCCATAGAGGTCACGTAATGATGCTTTGGATTGCGGTGCTTTGGTTGCAAATGGAAGACTGAGATACCCAGCAATTGGACATAGACACGACGTATGGCCTAATGAAGTTAAACGCTGAGATACCACTAGACGAAATAGCGATTCATTGATAGTTCTGCATCATTCACCGGATTGCGTGCTCCAATCTCTTCACTTTGTGGCACGCCGAACAATCCAGATCACCAGCCGTCAAAGGTACGACGGCCTGGAGGAAATATGGAGTAGACAATTGATGACCACGAGACAGCTGTGCTGGCATCGGAATCCATAGACTTCTTGCCCGACAACTGAAAGCTCAAGTACACAACCACTCACTCCAAAACTCACGCTCGCGACACACCGGCCAGACGATATTGACATATCCAACCATAGGGGCCCGTACTGCCATTTTTCCCGGGACCCGTAATGTTTCTCGCCGACATACCTGCCCTATCTTCCATGCACACTGCATCTTGCGACGGGAGGTCTCTGGAGCGACCGCCGACGGTAGCGAGGTTGACGAGTGGATATCATGCATTGAGGGACTTGAGTCGCGTGTTAAAGTGGAGTTGTTGTGATAATTGGAAGCATGAAAGGGTGCAGACGACGGCGCGGACGCTGGGACTGAACGGGCTGCGAGGGGAGCCGAAGCGGCATGGGAGCTGAGTGCCAATGATGGAGTGAACTTTGTTGAGTAGAGATGAGGTCGTCCAGATGATGCCGGATCTTGGCAAGCATATGCGAAATGAGATCGCGCGTTTGTGCTTTGACCAGGGTGACGCGTTTGTGCCTTCCTTCTCTTCAGCTCAACACAGCTTAACCTCTGACATCGAGCTCCATCAGCGACACCACGCGATAATGGCAGTGGACCGCAACCATCACAGCGACAGTGAGAGGGAGTTGAACGTCCATTCAGAGACACATCCAAATTGGGACGATAGCTTCCTTGACGATGCTGCCATCATCGACAAACGACTATCGGTCGTCCAGCTGATTAACAAAAGCACACAGCGCCAAGTCGAAGGTACCATGTATCACAGGACTACAACGTGCACAACTGACCATGTCCACAGATTACCCTCAATACAAGAGCAGCCGACCACTTCCTCGAAATGCCCGGATTGCTCGAGAACATCCTCCTCGAGCTTGGTGTACAGACCGTCGCACCATTCAAGCACGCCTCACCCACGAATACGGTCGACCTGTCCCAGCTACGGCTTGTCAGCCGCGTCTTCGACGCGACCATCGTTGGCTCCACCAAATTGACAGCGCCGTTGCGCATACTGCAGGTGAGCACAATCCCACGAGGCCTCATTGCCGCAGCCTGGCTGCTTCGCGAGTTAGGCTACACCGACTTAGAGGTTGGATCGTGCCTGACGGTCGTGGAAGCTCAGTAAGCGCATCACGGTATTGTTCAAGAATAGGATTCGGTTCCATGGCCGTATCCACGATCTTGTGAATAACGGGTGGTGGCGGCTTGGGGTGGCATGGGACGTCCAAGGAAAGTGACTGTAGAAGATGGCTGTGGATGTAGCGCCTGCTGTAGCTTTTGCAGAAGATCTGATGAGGGTTCACAACGTGGAGGTCGTGATTGTCAGGAGTCGGCGAAACGGACGGCAGACGTGTGACACTAAGGACCTGGCAGACAATTCCAGAAGAGAAAGCATTTGACAATCAATGATGGCTCAGTCGAATCTCGACAGCTTGTGTGTGAACTGTTCATCTCCGACAGCGATAGTGTGCGTTGCACGCGCCTGCACTTTCCCGACAAGCATGTGAAGGTATCCATGGCGCTAGCTAAGCGAATGGAAGGGATACTACAGCTTCCACCTTTTGTTATCAAACCCACCTCTCCTTCACACTATTTGCACTTTCACAGATACATGCAGGCCAGCATACCCTGAGATGCAATCCTCATACAGCATCAGACATTGAGTACAGAGAGTCGAGAGCAAGCCTCATAACTACAGCGACAATATGCCTTTCCTAGACTTGTCGCCGGGACTGCTTGCTCACATCGGCAGCTCCGTGAGCAAGGAGACGCTGGTCACACTTCGGCTGATTAGCAAAGCCATCGAGGCTGACGTCTGTGACCGCTTCGCCCAGATCTATCTCTCGAAAATATCCCGCTGCGTCTCTTCGACCGCAGTCGTCTGCTGAGGCTCAAGCAGACCACTTCGAGGGCACGTTGCTGGATCGAATTCGCGAAGTGGCCTTTACATTGGATCCTTTAGAGAAGCAAGAAGCACGATCCACTTTAGTAGCAGGAGAGCGGTCTGCTGACGAAGATGACACCAAGGACGCTCACCATACACTCCAAAAGCTGGAGTGCATCCGTCTTACACAAGAAGCGCACGGGCATGTTCCGCACTTGCCTTTGCTGGTCTCAATGTTCAGCGATCTGTGCAAGGCGCTCGAGGCTGGTGTCGGCTTATATCTCGCGAGCTATGGTGAAGATGGGTGTCCGCTGCGGTTCACTAACCCTGTGATACACAATGTGCTTGACGCAGTCATTACTGCTGCTTGCCCAGTCGAACACATGAACCTGGACAATGACCACAACATCCAGCCAGCATGCATCGGTATACCTGACCTATGGACAGTCACCCAAATGTGTCAGACACTTGGCGCTTTCTCATATAAGGCTTGGGAACGCGACCTCAACCTGCAGAAGATGCCTCCATGTCGGTGTCGAGCGTGTTGTCGCGCATGCCAAATCTGGATGAGGTCTGCTTGTCAGACCTTGAAAAATACGACGGCCCTTCTCGGTCTCTAGTCTCTTTCAAGCCACTAGGGGATCGATCTGACCAGGAACTGGGCCAGGAGCCACGTCCTAACCAGTGGAAACAATCCGAAAAGAATGCGATTGCCAAGGATATCGCCAGGTTGCTCGAAGAAAGAAGGCCTGGCTTACGAAGAGAGCGTGGTCTCGGAGAGCGAGGTCTAATAGAGCGAGGACGGAGACTGATGATCTCGGTGCGCTCTGGTCTCCTCCACCTACGACTACCGTCGAACCAGCCGCGCACCTCGACGCTATCATCTAAGCACAGATCGCCGCGCCATCGTGTGTCTCGTCATTTTGCCTGGGCCGTGACAAAGAGCTCTTGCAAGCACATCCACCTCTTCTGCATATCGGCTTCGCAGCTCAGCTCTCAGCGAAGACGTTCTGGAGTCATTGGGACATCTACGACATGTACCCACTTCAACAGCCTTCCAGCGCTGGCATGCCTCCTTGCATCCGCACTTCTCAACTCGTCCCCTGCTCTTCATCGATTCTAAACAACCTCAACATTTCCGTCCTATTGAACATCCTCGCCGCATCAATCGCGTTCGGCTGTCCTGCAGCAAGGTCCGCACCGGCCTCTGCCATGACTTTCACAACCTCGTCATATCCCTTGAACACCGCACCAGCGATCGGACTCTGCCCTCTATCGTTCAGGACATCCATATCTGCACCTTTCTCTAGCAGCAAATTGACAGAATCGAGGTGCCCGTGATACGCTGCGAGCATTATCAGAGTGTCGCCTTTGTGGTTCGTGAGGTTGGGCGGGATCCCAGCTGTGAGGTATTGCCGAAGCTCAGCGGTCTTGCCTTCGCGGGCGAAGTCGAAGATCTTGCTGGCGAGGTCGAGGGCTTCGGGTGGGAGTTGGGAGGGCTTGGAGGGTTGTTGTGTTGCGGTCGTAGTGGGTTGAGACTGTGTGCTCTCGGATGGGGTTTGTGGGAGGCCCATGTTGATGCGCCCAATTGATCAGTATCGGCCGAGGTATGATTCTCGAAGTACTGGTACGTTGTGAATGTATTTTTCGACTGGTCGACGTTTCGAATGGAGAACAATACTGAAGTGAGCTTCGGCAACACATGTACCTTTCGTGGCGATGATGCATGAAGTCATCGCAGGGTCATTGTGCTGATCTCGGCTAAATCGAAGCACTGTACGATGGCTAACGAGCCCGGAGGGTCTGCTTCACAATGCTACTGCCTCATATTATGATCAGTCTCGCAATAGTCAAGAGTGTTGCGTTGGTGTAGGTGCAGTGGTGTCCGCGATAAACGTGAAGCGGAAATCCATGGAGCCAGAGCTGCCTAGGCCGGGGCAGTCGCAATGCCACTTACTTTTATCTCGTAGATTGTTGATGTATTGAACACGACAGCATCATCAGCACATCATTATCATTGTCTTCATGTGACAGGTAGCTGCTATCTTTTCTATCCATACTTTAGATGATAATGTAAAATTACCCACCCACAAAAGTCGAACTGCCTCTTTCGTAATGGCCGCGAAGACGTCCTCCATGATCCTCAATCCCTCTGCGATCTGCTCGCAAGAGCTATTGAAAGGGGGACCAATGCGAAAGACTGCTCGACTCTGGAGCTGACACCACAGACCTAGCTGCCACATTCCTCGCGCCAGTCGCATTGCAAGTCCTGGATCGGCCTCTTTACTGTTGGGATCACCAACGATGTCAACCCCTACCATCAGACCTCTTCCTCGAACGTCTCCAATGCATGCGAATTTCTCTTGGAGCTTTCGTGACCCATCACGCAACTGATCGCCTCGCTCTCGGGCCTGATTTACGAGCCCACACCCTAGGACAATTTCCAATGTCTTGTCCCCGACCGCTGCCATCATGGGCTCATTGGTGTGCGTGGTGAAGAACAAGAAGGCATTCTGCTCGCACACGGTATTGAGTGGTGCACTGGTGATGGCAGCACTCAACGGAAGCCCGTTTGCAAGTGGCTTGCTCAGAGTGAGAATATCCGGCACGACATGTTCATGATCAAATGCGAACAGCTCGCCGGTCCGGCCGAGGCCAGTCTGTGCTTCGTCTACGATCAGGAGCATTTCACGTTCATCGCAATAGCTTTTGAGAGCTTTCAGGTAGCCGTCGGGTAGCACATGGATGCCGCCGTCACCTTGGACACACTCAACGATACAAGCGGCAAGTGATCCGCCCGAGGCCTGACCTATCATCTGCCAGCGGTACGAGAGTTCAGTTTTCCAATCGTAAGATCCGTCTGGATGCCGAAATATGGATCGATATGCATTGGGTTGGGGCAGCATGAACTGGCCGGGAAATGTTGGACCTGCCACGAAGTCAGTCCTGTGCTCGCTATTGACAGCAGACAAAATTACTATGCCCTTTGCGTTCGCCCTGATACTGCCACGCATGCGTCTCGCTCGTCATGCCATGCCACGATTGTCTCAAAGCAACAACCTCGAACTTGCCAATACAGATTTCCGCCATCCGAGTCGCAGCTTCATTGCTTTCAGATACTGTGCTGTCAAAGACTACCTTATCGTGATCAGACGGCAAGGGTGAGATCAATCGATTGACCAGGCTGATGACAGGTTCTGAGAGCATGCACGAGGACAAATATTCTAAGCAAGCCTTTCTTTTCACCTCCGTCGCGCACGGGGTCTCGCACAAAAGCCAGACCTTTTTCTCGAGAACGATGAAGACTGCAAAACATACAACACGAAGGAGAAAGCTACGATGCAAGACTATCACTGGCGTACCTCGAAGCATGCCAAATATTGTCCTACCCCGCTTGGTGAGTGCCTTGTGCTCCCCGGTCTAGATGAAAACTTGTTTGTGCTGGAGATAGTCAGAGGCAGCAGAGCGTGTCCAATGCCAAGCCGAGATAACGTGCCCACGAGTCTTCCAACAGCACCGGGTGGTACGCAGTAGTTCATGCACTCGGGTGTCGTCGGAGGTCCTAAGCCAGCCGCACAGTTGCGCGTCAACAGTACCAGCCAGCGCGTTACTCGTAACCATATCAGCATCATGCTTGCTGGCTACTGGGTCAGAGCTTGGTCGACTGGTTGGCCATTGCATAGATGGATAAACTCCTGCAGGCATCGCATCATCAACTTTGGGGCCTTTACTTGGGAACGAAGCCGGCGGGTCACCATTCATCTCTGGGAAAGCAGGGTGGGTGCGAGGATGATCTCCACTCACGACCAGACTACATAAGCGTGCACTGGTCTGGTTCAGGGATGCCATCACCACCATCGCCGTTCGTCGAATCCTCCTCTAGACCCGACTTGCCTTCCTTCAAATTCTCCCAGTACACACAAGCGAGGATGCCGCCCTTCATCTCCTCGAACACTTTCGCAACAAGCCTCATCGCGCTCTCATCCTCCCTTGCCATAGTTTTTACAACCAGGTCGACGCGCTTGAACCACAGCGGACGTGAGCACGATCACCATTCGTACGTCTCCACTCACAGTGAATGCCTGGCTTTGCTGAAACGGTGCTCGATTTCCATGAAAAGTATGATGATGATGCAAGTCACCCAGACATAGTTGATGCTGGAGACTGGATTGTCACCGCAAAGGTCGGCAAAGAGATCAGGGCGCAGCAACGTGAGCAGATAGCGGCCTTGGGCATCCGCCACTGGTGCAAGTTGTACGTATCACGGCGTGGAGGCGGCACCTTGTAACTAAGCGCCGGAATCCGGCGCATGGTTGCTACCTTGTAGGTGAGGCATAAGTTGTTCCGGCTCCGGATCTTCTCAGCGGGCAAGGACCGAGCGGTCCCGTGAAGCAACGCCTGTGATCGACTAAGTCAGCATTCTTAAGGCAGTGTGCTAGACTAAGGTGGACCGCAAGGTCCAAGGTTGCTCCTTTGGCGCTACGCCCGTTGGCGCTCTTGTCGGCGGCGGAAGCAAACCGCACCAATTGGGGCTACCGTTTGCTGATCTCGTCGTCGTAGCCTCAGCATTGTCCGCCTCTACATCCCGTGAAGCATAATCGCAAATGACAGAGGGGCAGAAGGGAGGTTTGATAGCCTGCCAGCGCTGCTTACAATTGAGGTTCATTGTTGCTGCGACAATAGGACGCGACTTGCCCTTCAACTGCGCGCAGCGAAATAGGTAGGTCAAGCGAGCACGTTCCATCCTGGCATCGGCTTCTGACGGCGAATCATCTCGCTTCTGCAGTGCAACAGTCTCACACATGCAGAAAATTTGCAAAAACATACAACACGAGGGATTCCCACGTGGTCACCCACCGTAGTACTAGTCTCGCGGTTGACTGCTTGTATATGGGAGAGCGGACGGGATCCCTAATTTTCAGTCACCTGTGGTCGTATGTATCTAACTCAGCGGTATCAGCACATATATACGCTCAAAATTCAGAAATGATTATGAGCTCCTAGAGCACATGGAGTAGTTGAGATCGACTGCAAACCAATGCAGGCCAGTATCAAATCGATAGAGAAAGAAGGAGACGATTTTGCCCAGCTTTGTTGTCAGTCGTCCCAGGCTCATGACCGACAGAGTATCAATCAAGTTGTCACTGACAGCATACCGCCCGTATGCTGCTCTCCAACATGGCAATACTTCGGTCACGCGGGCCGCGGGCCGCCCGCGCCACAATCCCTCGAGATATCAACTCTGCTGTCTATTCTGATATGACCACTGTCCATCAACAATTGTTGACGAAACAAAATCCGTCAGACGCTATTTGCAGACGGCGGCAATGTCGGTGAGATGTTCTCGTATTGCTACTGCACCAGTCACGCACCCCCTCAACAGCTTTCGCCTACCGCTGCCCCTTCCATTGCAGAAGATGAGCACATTGACGCCGAAGCAGCTGGTGGAAGAGCAGCAACTTCCCAAGTACCCCAGCAGACGCTACTATCCTGTGCGAGTGGGATCAGTCTTACACGACCGTTATCGAGTCATCACCAAGTTCGGCTTTGGCGCCCACTCGACCGTCTGGCTGGCAAAAGATCAGAGGTGGGGAGGCACAAGCTGAGAACGTTTTCGGCATCTGGCGACTGACTTGATAAGCACAGATACTTATATCTCCATCAAAGTCTGCACGCAGGAGGACTCTGACTCCACGGCTATTCGCAATGAACTTGAAACCCTGCATCACCTAGCCAGCTCGCCAAAAGAACATCCTGGCTCGAAGTACGCTCGTTTAGCGGATAATTTGTTTCAACTGAAAGGGACCGCCGGCTCTCATGAATGCATCGTTTCACGCCCACAAGGACCTAGCCTCTGGATGCTGCAGCGAATGTTTCCCAATGGAAAGGTGCCGAAGGAAGTCGTTGCCCACATAGTTCAACGTCTTCTTGCCTGCGTGAATTGGCTGTTCTGCGATTGTGACATTATTCACACTGGCAAGTATGATACCCAAGCGCTCCATCTCTCCGCTGACACCGGCCATAGAAATTACTGCTCAGAATGTTCTTCTGGAGTTGAGCGATGCTGAACACTTTCGAACAATCGAGGAAGAAGAGGCAGTCGAACCGAGCTTACCGGTATATGACGGGAGTTACCCCGTCTATCTATCTCGTGGAAATACAGTCTCGATGCTGCAGCTCACGTTAGACCCTGTCTTGACCGACTTTGGCTCGTCAAGATCGGCGCTGGAGGTGAACAAAGATTGGTGGATGCCAGATACTCATCGAGCGCCTGAAATCTTGATGGATGTAGCCTGGGATGCTCAAGTCGATGTTTGGTCGATTGGAATCATGGTATGTCACCGCGGTTCGTTATGTTGATTGATGAGACTAATTCTTCCAAGGCGCTGGAGCTGCTCGAGGGCAGGAACTTGTTCCATCCAGTTGACAAAGCTCGTAACCAGTATGTATTACCTTTGGCTGTGAGCCAGTACATCAGCTACATGGGCCTTCCGCCGCTGTGGATGATTCAGCAAAGTAATAATCCTATCATCAAGACCTTCTTTGATGTAGAAGGCAACTGGATCGCAGAGCCACCGATTCCAGAGGCATCCTTGGATAATTTTGTTACCACAATTGAGAGTTGCAAAGAGAAAGCCTTATTTCTGGATTTCATAAACAAGATTCTCCAGTGGGATCCGGTGAAGCGGGGACAGAGTGCCCACCTTTTCTGCCATGAGTGGCTAGCAGGACCAGAAACTGACAGCATGAATGAGCAATGAGAGATCCGGCATGCCCGTTCATGGAATCATTTCGGCTCCAGTTACTCAAGCTCAAAGATCAGGCGTGGTGATGCGGCAGAATGAGACTCACCGAACAGCGTGCTTTAATACGAAAGCTTCCTGACCACCTACAAAGCTTCGTAAACAAAAGGTAGCACAATGGCGGCCTCACCAGCGTCGGGCGGCAGGTCCCACACTACAGAAATTAGAATTTTCACGCATGATAGAAGTCATGCGGCCGTCCGTGTACAGCGCTGACTTTACACGATGCGACTCATAGAGGCAGAAGCTGCATGCGGGGCCATTCGCTTGCAGTGGCTTAGGTAATAAGCAGCGTACATAAGGGCCACAATCCTCATGGGCTATGTCACCTGCGTGTGGCAGCGCAAAAGCGGAAAGGTACATCCGAGTTCCTAGGACGCCGAACCCTTTGAGTCACCCCCGGAGTCGCATGGATTCTCTCCCTCCCGCGCTAGGTAAAGCGCGTCCAGATGCCCGCTTCATCTCTTTCCAAACCTGTGTTAGGTACGAGGAGAGGCCACGTGCGCCGCCGGCCGCAGGTTTGTTGTTGCATGCATATAGAACCGTATATTCGGTTGGCTGGCGCAAGGAATTCATGCTATCTGTCTATAGAGACCATGGTGATCGTAGCCCGTGTACGCTCTGCTCCGCATAGAGCATCGAGAACGCTTACCTGTCAAATATGCGATTCCATATTCGCCGACTCGTGTGAATATGATGGCGTAAGCGGCTTTTAAAGGCTACTTGTTCTCCGTAACACCTCACTGGTCTGACAGGTTAATTACAACGAGGTCAAAGAGTTTGAATAGTGGAAACACTGTGCCTAGGTTGGTAGATCAAGTGCGTTGTGTTGTAATATGTACTTCAGAGTGTACAGTATTCAGGTGAAGCCCGAGCGGACGAAGCACTTTCTTCTTCTTGTTAATCACGAAGAGTAAAGCGGCTTTTCGATATCTTGTGTTTCGAGAACGTGAAAATAAAGAAACGAGCAACAGTGTGTCGACTTCGTGTTCCCGTTTCTCGGACGACAGTATGCTAAGGAATGGATCGCGTGGGCTAATACAGAGTGCCTAGGCTCCATGTGAAGGCCCGAGAGGACGGTCTCCCCACTTTGCAGTCACCAAGGTCGTATGTGATGGAACAGGTTTGCTCAACATACATGTATACTAATCTCATATAACCTGAAGGACAATTCAATGCCTTCACAGCATCTCGCGCTGGTACAGAGGTTCGATGGGCACATCTCTCCGCCAGAAGATCCATCGTCTAAACCACCAGGGCAGCCAGACGCGAATCTGATACGCTGCGTGACGTCGGGTCGACACGCCAAAGACGTAGTCCAGCTCTTCGAGCGAGAGCTGTTTCGTTTCTGGTACTAGCAGAAAGATGACGATGAAGGCAATGAGGTTGAGGCCGGCGTAGAATCCAAAAGCTGGAACCGAGTTAGGTATTACGACGTCAACGGATTGCCAAACCAAGCTTACCACCTGTAGGTGTAATCTTCGCGAGCAGCGAGGGGAATGTCAGCCCAAGAGCACTTCCCATCGCGTTGTTAACGCAGATGGTGAAGGCTGCTCCAATCTCTCGATGAGAGAGCGGGAAGGCTTCGGAGAGGTAGATGGATGGTATGGGCCCGATCCCTGAGGTGGGCGATCAGCATTATCAGTCCGTTATGTGGTGATGAAGAAGCTCACCAGGCCCATAGAAAGCTGTAAACAGGTATATGAAGAAGGCGATAAGTGGCACTCTTGCGTTATTTGACTCCGGCAAGAGAAAGCAGCAACCTGCCGCCAGGAGACACCAGGCCATGTTCGGGAAAGTGAAGAGAAGCAGGTTTCGTCGGCCGAATGTATCCATGGCTTGGAGATGGAAATCAGCCGGGCCTCCAGCGTTGTTCAATGTGAAACTTACTGTATACAGCTGGTAGGGCGAAGACCAGTGTCACGAGTCCAAAGCCCCAAGACGCCATCAGCGATTGCGTTATGTCGTATCCAGCGGTGGAAAAGATGGTCGAGGAGTAAAAGGCCATTATGTTGATCTGCCAACTTGTCAGATACGCTGTATGTGTGCAGACATCCTGGACCACGTACTCCTGAGAACTGTTGACTGATCACGATCCAAGCCGCCGCAATCGTCGCCCTGCGGATACGAGGAACAGTGAAGAGCTCACAGGCCCGGCTCACCAAAGACTTGCCCGCAAAAACGGATCGTTCTTGTATGGATCCGACATGTGCGAAGTACAGTTCGCGGGCAGCCTGTAGCTCCGTGTTGCGAAGTCGACAGAACGAGCGGAAAGCTTTTTGGTATTGATTCTTCTTCATCAACCATCTGGGAGACTCTGAACACAGTCAGCAGGAGTTCAGATTGCGATAGATGTCAGCACAAACCTGGACATAGCCAGATAATGAACAACATCGGGACAGCAGGAACGAATGCAGCAGCAAGTTGGAATCGCCATGCATTCTTCCCGATGTCTTTGAACACCAAGTTGGAGCTGAACCCAATCAAAATGCCAAAGGCCACCCATAGCTGGAAGCTGGTCACGAGTCCACCTCTTATGACCGCCGGTGACACCTCAGCAGTATACACTGGGATAGTAGAAATCTTAACTCCCATCCCAAGACCCATGAACAATCGACATATCAACAAGCCCTGCCAACTTTGCGTGAACGCCTGCGCTAAGACAGGGAACACAACAAACAGATTTGTCAGAAAGATGGTGCCTCGTCGACCAAAGAGACTGTTGATGGGATCTGCAGCCCATGCGCTTACAAGACCGAAGAGTGTCGGCGCAGCATTGATGACTCCGATCAGCCATGTACGGTGTTCAATGCCAAATTCTTGTGGGAAAGACAGGTTGGCTCCGTTCGCGCCAGTGTTGTCCCAACCTTGGATCGCAGATCCTAGGGAGACGATGCCGATGCAGAGGTAGAGAGCCCACGGTAGACTCCAGCGATGAGTTATTTCCCGGCGTAGGATGTATTTGTCGTCGTCTGAAAGTTCAATGATATCTTCGAACTGGTCAGGACGTTGGGCGACCAGGGCGGCTTTCTGGAAGAGGTCTACCTTGTCCTGGAAGCCGTATTCGGTGCAAAATAGGACAACGTCATGGTGTAGCTCATCTTTGGTTTGATGAACCAGTGGGTTGCGGATAGTGGTGTTGTGGATGCCTTCTATATCAGTAGTCACACGATGCTCGAGGTGTTCAACGGTGGCATCGATCTTCGTTGCGTCTGGGACCGGCTCGGCCATGTATGGTTTCTTGTCGGTCATGGTCTCTGAAAGTGGTGGTGAACTTCTTTTTCTCGGCGTGCTCGTACGGTGCCTTCCAAAAAGCCAGATGGTGTTGCGAGGTTGGACTGGACAAGATATACGACGTGCTTGAGTCTAGATCCATTGCGACTCCAGCTTTGATGCCCATTCGTGGTAATTCAGACCATCCAATAATAAAGCCAGCTCGGTGAGCTCGGCTGCGCTTCGCTTCTCTGCAAGCTACCAATCGCGGCAGCAGGCGCGATGGGAAGGCCAGCAGACTCGAATAATATTCACTTCGCTGAGTCTATCCGCAATTGCCGGACCACCGACCTGTGCAGGTCAGACCAAAATCGTGGCGCTTGACTAAGGCGACCAGCATTCTCCACACTTTGACTCCAGATCAGGATCCGGAGAACCTGGAACTACCTAGGCCCTGCATGGAGATTTCGAAGGATATTCCTGGCAAAGATCGTGACCTGCGCAGGTTGTCTGACCTCGTGGACTGGTCAGCTTCCGCGGACCTGTACAGGACTGCGATGTGCACTGCACAGGGTCGTCGAAGCAATCAGCGTTCAATGCTCAGAACCCGGAACGCACTTCGCGCGCGTAGACATAAAGACCAAGTGAAACCTCGCTTCTACAGTGTTTTGCATCTCATTCTCCATCCTTCAAAATAATCATGCCGCATCCAACGTCCCAAACATGGCTCGAAAAGCTGGAAGAACAGCTCAACGTCGATGTTGATTGGATGGACCCAACCTACTCCAAAAACCTCTCCATCACACCAAATGACATGACCAGCAACAACCTCTGGGTGAATCAGCAAATGTCGCATCCAGAAAACAAAGCCATGTTCGAGCGAGTGTGTAAAGAGCTTAAGGCGCAAGGATGGAAAGCTGCGTACACGCGGATCGTAAGTCGAAGGGATTGCGGGGGATGCAGTACCAAGCTAACGAGCAGAAGGCTGTTTTGATGTGCAAGAACAACCTGGACAATATCAAAGGTCGCGTGCTGCTCCAAGTCTACCCAAACGAAGCATACAACACTCAGTCAGTCCTCGACTCTGCCAGAGCATATGCCAAAGAGTTCGAGAGAGCCGGAATCTCGCAAGATCGATACTGCATCAAGATCCCCTCTACCGGACCAGCACTGAACGCATGTCCGATACTGAAGAAAGAGGGCATTCGAACGCTCGGTACGGCTCTTTTCAGCGTGCCGCAGGCGATCGCAGCATCTCAGGCAGAGTGCCTTTACATCAGCCCCTACTTCAACGAAGTCAAAGCTCACGATGATCATGCATTATGGCCAGATGTCGAGGATCCAGCAACGCAGCATACCATGGCTGCTAGGACGTTGCGCATTCTGGAGACATATGCGAAGCTGTACAAGCAGACTGGCAAAGAACAGCCACTGCTCAAACAAGCCAGGTGAGAAGATGCCAATATGCGCGATGCTGATCGGTTGCGATGGTCACTGACTTTAGAGCGAAAAGCTTCATCACGGCGAAAGAGGCCATGGCAGCTGGAGAGCATGGCTGCCACAGCGCGACGATTTCGCCACAGGTGCTGGACGAGCTTGCTGGTCTCCAATACGATAGCTCAAAGCAGCCAGGCGAGGGGAAGCCAAAGCCAGACCATCCATATGTGGAGTATCGTACGCCGGACCGCCTGAGGGAAGTTTCGAAGGTCGATCCTCTGTCCAAAGGCAAGGCCGATGCAGGCACAGAGGTTGATTATCTGGCAAACAATGGTGCCGAGCTACAGAAGGCTATTGAGGCCGATCCGGTGACTACGCAACGTTTGAAGGATGCGCTTGAGCTGTTCACTGGCGGCTTGTTGGAGAGCAAGGCAAAGATTGAGGCGCAGTTCCAGAACAGCTGATCAGCCGCCGTCGTCCATGCACTGAGCAGTGACTAGGTAGCTTCCTTATAGAGCGTATGATAGACAGAAGCTCAAGTGATTGCGGAGTTTTGGCATCGATCGAAAAGAGTCTCGATGACCGCTTCGGGCCGATTGAAGTTGGTAGGTACCCAGACATGACCATCCCATAGATCGCTCGGAGCCATGGCATTGCTAAAGCCAGAAGGTTGTGGAGTCCAACCGGTCTGGCCAGTGGTCAAGCCATCCTGTACAATCGGGTGCTGATTGGATACCGCGGCATCGCCGGAAAGGAGTAACAGTTGCTCAAGTTGACGCTGTAGAGCATCGCGTTCCGCTGTCGCGACGAGCAATCGTCGCTCTGCCTCATCTATGGCGGCCTGGTGACTTTGATGCTGCTTGATACTCTCCTGTACAATGAGGTGCTTGGACAGAAGACTTTCCTTGGTGTCGTCCAGCGCAGGAAGGAGGCTGGCAAGCTCCTGCATCGGCACCTCATGATTAATATTGCTGCTCATAGACGACTGAAGGCAGTGACCTACTAATAGACTTGTATTGAAAGCCTCACGCCGTTCCCTCTCAATGATGCGGTGACGCGCTCGCTCGTCAGACGAGAAGTGTCGAGCGCGTTTCTTGCGGGTGCCGCTACATCCTCTGACCGTCTCCGGTTGGCCATTTTGATCATCTTGAGAGATATCGTCCAATGCGTCGGTGTCGAGGTTAGCCATTGTGAACTGGGAGCATGCGGTTTTACTCTTCGCCGATGGCTGGAGCTGGCTGTAAGAGAGGGGAAAGTGAAAGCATGCATTGACCAGCGTCAATCTGCCGGGACTTTCCCGAGATCCGGCCCGATACGCATGGAAGATTTCAAGCTATGCAGGTGCTTCGTCTCGACTCTGGAAAATCACTTACCAAATGCATGACTGCGTGCATGGTGCTCATACGTATGCAAGACTCTTATTGCCATCATGTGGAGAGTATGCGCGGCGTCGAGCTCTGTAGCACGGCAGGCTGCTTTCATGCGCCGCCGTGTCACGAGCGACAGAAGGGTAGCGATAAGTCACGCTTCGTACTCACGTTGTCGGGACGACCCAATCGAGAAGGAGCCATAGAATGGTATTGTTACAAGCTGTTATTATGACGAGTCCCGCGAAATGCCGACGATGCACCCACCAAGCACAGTCTGACCAAGTGAGGCAACATGCGCAGCAATCAGCTAGTCCCTCGTTACTAACAAGTCATGTTTGATACAACGCCGATCTTGGAGCGGGACATGTGTGGCCGAATGATGCTCGGACATTCCCGCTAGGAGTCGATGACAGTGCTTACATGCCTGTTGAAGAGTTTGCCAGGTCTTTTCTGGTAGATCTGCGTTTTCGTGGTTGGACGAGTTTGGTGACGTTTGATCGGAGGACGAGGGAAGAACGTCTTGGACCTATGCATAGTGCCAAACGTCGACAAAAGGCCTGGGAGGCGTTGGGCAGACGCTTAGAGACGGGCCGTCCAAGGTTGTAGTTGCGCTGAGAAGCTATTGCTGTACGCGATGCTTGTTACGCGAGTCAGTTGCTCTAGAGAGGAGAAGTGTTCTCCTGCAGTGAGTATATCAAAGGACGCTCGGACTGAAGAGAAGCCGACTCCGCGACAAAAGACCTAATCTGATGAAAATCGCTGATACGCTTGTAATGACATTTATTCGTGATTGCAAAGGCGAACGCCGTGGGTATCTTTTCAAATGTTGTTTCACAGCCTCTAGACTGGCTCACTTCGCCACTCCATCATCGCCGTTGAAACAGTCGGTGAAAGACTTGTTGTGCTTGTTTGAAGCGTGCTCGCCGAGCATCTTCTGGCTGGTGGTGCTCTGGAAGTCTTGGAAGCAGGTCTTGCATTTGATGGACTTGGCAGCGAGATTCTACATCTGTCAGTAGTCTGCTACTGGCGAGGTAATACCGGAGCGATATTGAGATTGCCTACAGATTTCAGCTGGCTCTTTGCTTCCTTTGGGCCCTTTTCTTTGGCGCGATCGCGCTTCTGCTGTGCTCTGTTGGCAATGTCAGTGCCGACACTTTGATGAGGGACCCACAATTATCTACTTTGCCCCGTTTCCCATGGTGCCGCTGCTTGTTCGCTGGTGCTGTGTGTGAGTGTGGCAGAGAAGATCGTGGATTTGTGGGGGCGATGTGATACTCCTAGAGGGTCAATCACAATTTTCGATGCGGCTTATTTTGAGAAAGTCTGAACATGTATCGCTAGCGAATCCTTGCCGCGATGGATTGCCTCAGTCCCACCCGCTTTTCTCGTGATCTCGCGGGCCAATCGCGAGACTTGCGCGAAAACCTGATGACGCGAAGCCCCGCGTTGATCGCCTGCTCCAACTTCACACTCCGCAGATGCGACACATCGCATTTGACATCGCGGAGTCGCAGGGAAGCAATGGCGTCGGCGGAGACGGACAGCAGTATGGGTAGCGTGCCGCAGTCGGTGCTACTACTGGCGCAGAAGGACATGTTCGAGGTGAGTGGCGATCTTCCTACCCATTGTCAGTCTGTGCCACGACGGGAGTTGACGCAACAATCCTAGGGCATCGAACCTTATAACGCGCCCGAGTTTCAACACGTCGAGTCCGAGTCCGCACGCGAACGATGTACCACGAAACAGGCACAATGGACCATCGAAGCGATCGACAACATGCCTGAGAGTGCACCACTGCCAGCGACGGTGCCCGAATCTGCCGATGTCAATGGCGCGTCCAACGAGGCCCAGTCGATACAGATATCATATATGTCGCCCGAGTCTGTGCAGAAGAGGCGCATACCGCGGCTTTCGCCCTCGAAGAGCGCGCCCGCGGCCGAGAGAGAGGCCCTGATACAGTCTACTCCGTCGCAGCAGGCGTTCGTCCAATTGACGAAGGCGAAGTCATTCAGTGCCGGTCTAGCGCCAGACGATACGCAGCCGTTTGGTTCACAGCTGTATACTGAGTCAATGGTAGGGCAATCGATCACTGATCAGCAGACGACGCCTCTGCAGCCTGCAATGAGCATAGCTGCGACGCCGAAGACGCACGAGACGTTATTGGACACATCGCCAAACACATACAATACCCTGGGATCCGTCATGAGTAAGACGCAAAAGACGCTGCAAGAAGGTGAGACTGGCTATGTAGATCTACAATGGGATACCCAGCAGCAGTCGCCAGCCACGTCCACCCAAGGATTCGAAGAGTTGTTGGAGTCACAAAATCCGGAGACACAAATACCGGTACCTTTGAGCAATGGGATGCCTGAAACGCCATTGCTTGCAGGACGCAAGCGAAAAGCTGCAGACGAGCTGCCGACATCAGCTGTGACCAGGAAGAGGACTCCGCACTACTCGCAGGCCTTTGACTTCAGTACTACGAAGCCGCCATTGATGACCAACACTCAGCTCTTCCAGGATCAATCTTCGCCTCTACCAGATGTGCCACGTTCAGATCCAATAGCGTCGCGACCGTCGCCAACGTCGAACGACCTGAATTCAACCTCGTCACCCGCCCGACCGATATTCTCATCACCTGCCGTGCTGAGGGACGCTCGACCACGATCAGCTCCAGGAGAACCAAGAGAGACGTATATGAGCATGGAAGAGTCTCAAGAGCGGCGGAGACTTATGATGGAAGCCCGCAAGCGAGCAGAGCGGGAGGCACGAGGAGTGGAGTCAGAAGATGATGATTTTAAGGACTCTGAAGATCACAGGCTGCATGCTAGGAACATGCGTCGGGCCTTCAGCGAGCAAGCCAAACAAGATGCAGCCCGATTAGGCACATCGTATCCAGCTCTATCACGGCCCACATCTGGCAAGAAGCCGAATGCAACGATCGATCTGGTCACTCCCGGAACGATACAGCGAGGCAAGCGGATCAGTTTCGAAGACATATCCGATGACGAGGCCGTGGTCGATGAGGCCGTGCTTGAAGAAGAGCATGATGAGGGTCTACCTGAAAGTCCTAGACATGACGAGGAATTCGAGGACCATGCTGATGATGCCACCGACAACGACGAGTACGATGAGCTTGGTCAGGCTGTGCTTAAGAGTCAGAGCAACGATCACAGCGAGGATGATGATCACCAATCGATTGCTGAAAGTTTTGTTCCGCAGGAACCGGAGGGTGAAGCTGACGATGAGCTTGCGCTGGTAACCGACGATAGCAACGGTGTCCAGCCCATGACTACCACTCAAGGTACTCAGCGGTCCACTATTGCAGACTCACAGCCCACAGCCAACCATAAGCACAGCCAAGGCCCTCAAGTGTCGCAAATCGTTCAGTCATTCACATCCTCTTTCGTACCCGGATCACACTATCATCAAGGCAAGACCAGCGAGGAGCAAGCGATAGCATCCTCCCAGCGCATGGCTCCACCAACCATAGCCGCTTCTCAGGGCAACGTCGAGCGATCATCTGAGGCGGAACGGGTGCCAAGCAGTCCACCAAGGCTCACTACTCATAGCACATTGCCAGACGATGCTGATGAGGCCTCAATGCAGCGCCAGGAATTGCTTAATAAGTTCCATAATGGTCGCAGTTGCATGAACGAAGAATCGACTGAACAGGAGATCCCGGAGAGCGATCTGCCTGAAGTCGGGTCAGAGAGGCCTGAAACCGCGCAAGACCATCTAAATGATGAGACGCAAGATACTGGTAACGGCGCGCCATACTCGACCGCTCGAACTCACGTGTCAGCTTCTGCACGCTCGCCTGCTGCAAAGAGCTCCGCTGCACCGTCTCCTGCCAAAGTGTTTGCAAGCCAACAAAGCAGGCGCACTGAGGATTCGCCTCGCAAGCGTGCTGGGGTACGCCGCTTCAGCTCAATCGCCACCGACCCCACCAGTGTAGTCGCTAGTTTCGATGCAATGGCTGATGTCGATGAGGTCTTTGAGAATGTCATGACCGACGAAGACCGCGCGGTCTTGAAGGTCACCTCTGATCCGCCAGAGCAGGCTCCGCAGTACAAGAGGCGCCAGCTCGTGCGAGGGCGATCTTCCGAGAATGCGTCCTCGGAGTTGAATCTGCCGACACCGGTTATGTATGATACACTTGAGCAGGAACAGCCTGTCGAGCAGTCTGCACAACGCGACATTAACGCCATCGATATGGAGGAAGAAGACGAGCTCTCACGTCCCGAACCAACACCACAGCCACTCCGAGACAGTCCGAGCAAGGCGAACGAGAGGCCAGCGTTCCCGACCGATGGCGGGCTCAAATCACAGTCGTACAGCTCAGAGAGCATTCTCGCTCGCGAGAAAGCAGGGTCTGATGCCGTGTCCCAACTGGTGAGGACGAGATCTGCTGTCAAGCGGATCAAGAAGACAACATACGGTCGAGCGTCCAGGAGAAAGTCAAGTAGGTCTGAAGGGGATGCTCGAAAGACGAATACTAATAGCAACCAAGCTGTGCCAAAAGAAGTTGTGGAAATGAATGACCTAGCTCACGATGAGTTGGACCGCCATCAGGATTTAGTTGAAGCTGCAGTCGAAGATGCAGTCGAAGATGCAGTCGAAAATGCTGACCAGGTCAATGCATCGAACGCCGGGTCTGCGCTTAAAGGTACCCACAATGACGACAACTCTTCAGATGATCCACTGCACAGCGAACATTACGACCAAGGCGTTGTCGAAGGCAAGACTGTTGTGGCCCCGAGGCGAATTCTGGCGTTGTTCAAGGGCAGCTACAACGGTTTCTATCCTGCAACGTGGCTCGCTTCCTCGCCTGACGGTACCACTTACAGTCTGAGGTTCGACGATGGCACGGTGACGGATCTTGAAACCCAGCATGTTCGCAGTCTGGACATCCGCATCGGCGAGGTCGTCAAGGTGGACAAAGCCGGTCTTCGCAATAAGCAATGGGTAGTCACTGGCCTTGGTCCTGCCCCGACAACTCGAGAAGAACGCGGTCTCGTCACGGACATATATGGCAACATCAGGGTACAGGTCCAGGCTAGGTCGAGCCGCAGCAGCCCTCCAAAGAACGCCACTACCGCTGCTGACGAGTCTGGTGAGACACATGTGGTACTCATCAGTGAGCTATACTTCACCATGATGATGTGGGTACACTTCAGGGGTACGGGTTTCACGCCGCCGTCGAAGAAGGCCGAGGCCAAAGCGGAATCTGCTAAGGAACGTGCTAGCACACCTTCAACGCGGACTACGACTCCAAGCATCGGGACTCCAGCATCGAGATCGCGCCGCCCTACAGCACCAGGAAAGGCTAGGCTGTCGCTGGGCAGGACATCGCACCTACGCGAAGGCTCCGTAGCATCCTCAATCAGTAACAGACCGACTGCGGTCTTCAGCAACATGGCGTTCGCTGTCTCATATGTCTCGAACGAGCTGGAGAAGAGTGGCATCACGCGTATAATTCAGCGCAATGGCGGTCTTGTACTCGATGATGGTTTCGAGCAGCTGTTTGAGCTACCAGCTCTCAGTGCACCACCGTCAACCTCGCCAAAGAAGAGAACGCCCAAGAAGCAGCATGGAAACGAACATGAGCACACTGGACTCCGCCTTAAGGATGAGTACAGGGACCTTGGCTTCGTGGCTGTCATTGCCGACAAGCACAGTAGACGTGCCAAGTACATGCAAGCTCTTGCCTTGGGTCTACCAACGCTCTCTGGTCGTTGGATCTTACACTCACTGGACATCTCCAAGAACACTTCTCTTGCCGAAGGCCAGCCCGCTCCACTTCCGTGGAATCGCTACGTGCTTCCAGCAGGCGAGAGCAGCTACCTTGGAGGTGCTGTTCGCTCCCGTCTGCTGCAAAATTACAATGCCGCTGATGCACAGGCTGGCAGCATCCTTCCTCAGCGATCCCTACTGCTCGACGGAGACACTGTGCTAATCGTGGCTCCAAAGAAAGGCAAATCCGGATGGGAGAAGCGTAAGACCTACGCGTTTCTGACTGTCGCACTCGGTGCTGGCAAAGTCCAACGCGTCACTGACCTCCAAGAGGCGAAGGCAACTCTCCAGGCAGATCCTGAGGTCCCGACCTGGGTGTACGTGGACGGCGCTATTGCTGACGCTGAAAAGGCTTTTTTCGGCGGCAAAGCAGCTGCGAGTAAGAAGGGCAAGAGGGGCGAAACTTCTGCTGAGCCTGACGAAAAGAAGCATTCCGCCAGAAACGGCAATGTGCGAATTGTGGATGATGAGTTTGTCGTACAAAGTCTGATTCTAGGTGCTCTCATCGACTGAGCGCTCACTGGCGCAAGGGAAGGAGAAGGATAGTAAGAGATGTGACGATTGCTTATGACGACTGATGAATTCCTCGATACCCATACGCTGTGAGCTGAACCGCTGCTGCGCTGCATCGCTTTCACAGCGTATTTCTGTACTATAGCTGTACAATGTAATGTATACACCACCCCTACACGACTCATTGACTTCACCCGTTTCTCTTCATCTCAGACCCAATGGCTGCAAAACTCTTTCCCTCGCGACTCTAGCCGCTACCTCGCCACCCCTCTGCATGGCCAACGCCCCTATCACGCTGTAGATCGTGTGCGCCAACACCGTCTCTACCCCCGAACTCTCCAGGTCATCACTCTTCCGCGGTTTCCAACGCACCACGCGGTCAATTCCATACTGATTCGCTAAGCTGGCGAGTCGTGATGGATCGAGGACTTGGTGTTTCGCGAAGGGTGTGATATTTTCTGCACAATCCGAATCATTAGCCATCCCCATTCTCCTTATACCGCGTGTCATGTCAAATAAATAGAAATGCACTCACCAACCCCCTCCAAAGCCCTATGTTTAAACACATCCCTCCCATCTTTCTCCATTCCCTCCCCCTCTGCCGCTGGCATGGAAAGTAATCCTAAACTACACTGCAAATCCAGAATCCTCTTCCCCAGAAACGCAAGACGATCGTTGAACCCTCTACGTCCGTGATCGAAAGATTTGTGTGTGATTGCTAGCCATTTCGTCTCCTCGTCGAGTAGTTCGGAGCCGCGTTTTCGAGGGACTGTAGAGCCGATGAAGGTGTCGTAGGCGCTATCGAGGGCTTCGAGACTGCTGTTGACGGCCCAGGTGGGTTGGGAGGGTTGCGGGCGTAGGCGGATGGGCATGCGCATTTGGGGAGGGGTTTGTTGCCATCGCGGTGTGGGTTCGGAGGGTTGGGAGGAGGTTTGGGGTGATGAGGCGGACTGTTGGGCTGTTGATGTGAATTGGCGGGCGGTGGTGGGTTTGACTGCGGAGCGCATGGCACGCGCGCAGGTCGCGCAGATGTAGGGCGGGGTCGACGTTTTCATGGTGGCGTGCGTGATCTGGTGTTGTGGTGATGGTATGACATTGAGGTTGGTTGCGGTCTGGGAGAGTTTGCGGCGACGCGGACATGAAATACTTAGGCCTGATTTTATGCCTTACCGGAGTTCTTTCCGTTCCTTGTACACTTCCAACTAGCGCGTGTTTAGCGCGTCTTCCTCTGTTCACTTCGACAACTTCATCTTGATATCTTCGTTCCCACGGCATCAACACTTCGGGACCGCATTGGAAAGCGTGTCTTTGGTTTACATCGTATTACATACTCTTGGAACAGCGATATGACTCTTAAAGGCGACCTCAACGCAGCACTACCCACAGGATTCCATGCAAACGTCCGATATGTGAGGTCCAGACCGAAAGCTTGCGAGCCGTTGTTCTCTGCTCTGCCAGGTGAGAGACCGGAGAAGACGCGCGTGGCTAACCACTTCCTGGCTGTCAGCATAACCCCGGACACAGTAACATCAACCCGGCCCCGTACAAGTAGTCGACAATCACGAGATGTGATCAGCTTCGCTATTGAGGTATCAGTCTACACGACCCAAGCCCTTACCACTATCTTTGTGAGTAAGGTGGACTCTACTGCGCATACTTCGAAGGTGAAGCCGTCTCCAGTGAAGGCTACTGTTACCACGCTGCTGCAATGGCTGGCCGACAAGGAACTCCGGAGACATCCGCAACGAAAGGTTGTGATATCGCTCTTCGCGCGGGCACAAGCTCAGTACCTCTTTCCCGGATCGGCCGACAGCAAGTCCAAGCATGTACTGGACGACAGGCAGCTCATTAAATGGTGGGCGCGCGTTTTGGATCCAATCATGCCTACTTCAGGATGCTCCAGGGTTGCCACTTCCAACAGCGATGGTACAAATGATTCGGGGGATCACAGCTCGTCACAAGATGCAGCAGATTTTGAGCTGCAATACCAGGGCTATCTCACAGTGCCCGGCTTTGCCAAGAATGAGCTTCGTTCATTCATGCCTGCTCCACCCATATCCTCACCAGACACAGCTCCACGATGGAGACCAGAACATCCCCTGATGGAGCTTGCTCGAACTCGAAGTCTGCCAGAGCATGCGCCACCAAGATGCCTTCTACCGCGATTCGAAGATGACCCGAAGGCGAGGTACATGACTGATCTTGACGATGAGATTGGCGTGGCCCAGAATGCAGAGGTTACGATCAGTCCATCCAAGCGTAAGAGCGGCAGATGGAATTCAGTCCGTAGCCTTGATCAGTTCTGGGAGATGATGGCGTTTCGACAGGAATGCTCCTCTGGAAGAGCAGTGGGTTTCTTGTGGCTAGTCATCTCACCGAAAGGTGGCTACGAGCAAGGAACGAGCGGCAGCCAGAACGACTCTCAGATGACCATTTTCGACAGCCAAGAGACCACATACAGTCAAGACTCGATGCCGCCCACCAGTTACTCACAGCCGACATCTAAAGCTGCAACACAACAGGATGGAAGTCCCAAGAAGAGACGACGCAAGCCACTCACTGGCCGTATCATACCACGACAGCCTCGACTGAAGAAGGCGGAAGCCTCAAGCTTGTCGTCCTCCTCCATTCAGGACGGCGAAGGTCTGGTCGTCTCAAAAGATAGCTACGACAAAGTGATACACACTCTCCTCCAACTGGATTTTGCGAACCTCGATATTTCGGTGAAATCGACCGCCAAATGGATCAAAGAAGTCATCGGGATTGCAGGCTGTGGCGATTTCTCGTTCGCAGTAGAAGGCACTGCGACGGCTGCTCTGCCCACAACAGCTAGCCATGTGAATGGAGGTGCCGTCAATGACCTGGGTAGCACGATCCGAAAGAAGAGGAAAGCGACAGATGCTGCGGGCCCTGAGGCCAAGCAAGAGGACGTGCCTGCTGTGAACATCTTGAGTACCAGTATGGTGAGGAAGAAGCCAAAGGCGACGGCGTCGTGAGCTCTGAGTCCATGTCCAGTCTATCAAGACACATCGCATGATTACGAGGGTACTTGTGCTATTTGTGGCTGCAGTGCGGGTACAGTAAACACGTACGAGGTACTTGACTATGCCAGACCGACCATCATCAGTAGAGCTGGCCTTTTCTAGAAGGGCATTTTCCGTGCAACGGCAGCAATTCTAGCGTCCGGCCAAGCACCATTCTTGAAGGTGATACTTCAGCCCATAAGGTACATGTGCCTCTGACTCGTTGCAAATTTGTCCTACAGCTTAGCAACAGCAGCCTTGCCGGCATGGCGGAAGCAGACGATCAGAGCAAGTGCATGACCTGAGCTTGACAAGGTGCAAGCATAGCCATCCACCACCGAACGGAACACAATATGGCTCACGTTCAACTTCAGCACTTGTCAACTCAAATCAGACGACGTTCCCTTGCGCCTTCCGCTTCATCGCTGGGCTGGAGTAGTGACTGCAGGCTGCTCGGCCTGCGCTGCAAATAGCATCAAAACTCTGATTAGCCAGCGCAAGATCTTGACTGCGAGCGACTCAAGCCACTTTAGTTTCACTTGCAATCAATACGCCCTTGGACGTGGTGGTAGTCGGGAGCGAAACAGCCTGCGCGAACTGCAGCCTGTGGACACCTAGCCAACAGACTGTAGAACCATTTAACACTGCCTCAAGGAGACTTCTTGGATTCCTGCAGTGGCAACAATGATTCAGTGTTGGTTGAAGTTACGACACCATCTGTCCAGCCTCGACATCTAGAGTTGTGACTCCCTTACATGGGTGACATGTCGCCTTGTCATCCGGTGCATGATCAGGCTTTGTCTGTTGCTTGCGGTGGAGCGGCAGTATAGGCCCCATCTTTACCTGTTTGTGAAAGCAGCGATCAATGGCCGTGGTCAGTGAATTGGACAGCATCCAAAGCTTGGCCAGTTCGTGGAATTGTGTATGGTACTGGAAAGCTGGAGAAGATAGATGAAGTGAAGTTGCTGACAGGGTATGATCACCAATGAAGTCATTTCGCTAAATTGCAAGGATCGCACTCCCGAATCTGCAAACTTTATACTTGCCAAGGACTTTGTGTCACATGCACGACCCTTTGCCCAGGTGAGTGAATGCTGCAAGCTGCATGGCTCACTCCAGCTCCGAGAAACCTCACAGGTTTCCACCACCGAGATCCGGCTTTCGAAATTCCACACGCCAAACAGATTGACGCACACTCCAATTTCAACCTTGCAGAGCTAAAACTTCGGTGACAAGGTAACAGCCCACTAAAATCATGCAAGGGTGATGTACTAATCCGGCAAAAAAATGATAGCCCAAAACAAACAACACTCAAGATATCGCACTTATCCGCGACTCGGAACTCAACTCCACCAATGCCGCGAACAGTCACAGAGACCGTCACAGTTACCCGCTTCGGCATCGATGGCCCACCACCAACTTCCACACCCTCACCCGATGGCTCACCCCCCTTCTCACCACTCGCCGGCTTCGGCAATGCCCTCACCCACGTCGGCCTCCCCGCCATCGGATCAACCATAATGTTCCTCCTCACCACCATCGCCGTCTTCCTCGCCACTGCGGCCGTGTCATTCCTAGTCCTACAGCTCCGGCCCATGCTCACGAAACTCTACTCGGGGACTTCACCCGTCACTTCCGCCGCGGAGGACAAGAAAAGCGCTATTGCGGCGGCGAGGAGTGTGACGTTTTGTCATGTTGTGACGGTGCTGGCGTTGGTGTTGAGGACGAGGGAGGCGTTGGCGATGGTGGCGCCGATGGCGTATGAGGTTTGTGCGTTGATTTTGGCGATTGAGGTGGGGGGGTGTGTGGTGCTGGGGGGAGTTTGGGGGGTTGTTAAGGTGGTGGAGTATGGAGAGAGAGCGGCGAAGGCAGGGAAGACCACTTGAGGAGATGAGGATGTGGTGCATTGGGCATTGAGTTGAGCATGTGGCGGTGCGTTGGTGTGGACGGAGAGTAGAGGTCAATGACCCTTGTCAGGACGTCCTGTGGACGTGGAGGGCTCATGAATTGGACGACAAGGGCTGGGTGGAGACATTGGCTTCGTAGATGTAGGAATGGCCGTTTGTTGTTTCGCTGCATCGGGGAAGTCTCATCCTTGACAGCTATGTTACCTTCTGAGTGCAAGGTCCTTTCGATTCGCTTTGCGATTACCAGACTCTCTGCTACCTCTGTATTTCCTGCGGCGCTAGACTCGGATGCTGGCTCACGATACGATTGAGCGTCGAAATGGAGCTCTATGATCACTTGACGAACAGCTAAAAAGATTGCCTCGATCCCCTACAATGTACTCTTCAGCTTGTCCCATACCATGCATCCTTCAGCTTATCCCATGCCTCGCCAAGCGTAGTCTGATCGACATCCACGCGACGATGACGCTCGCTCCGGTGCGGGAAGATGATGGTGACATGCCGCGGTACCTTCACAGAGCGCCACGAGCTGTTGAGGGTTCGCTCCATGGAAAGCATTGTAGAATAGGGTTGCGAAAAATAAAATTGTGCCGGAGACTGATAGAGCTGGATCATCGCACTGATGTTTATCGTCGCGTGGTAGACAACAGCCATACGTCTCACAATCTTGAGTGCCGAAATTGCCATATCGAAGCTCGCGCAGCAGCCACGTCACAGCAAGATAATCCTTCGAGACGCTGCCGAGTTCGAGGCCGTCTTTCGATTGTTGGAGCTTCGTGGAACCCGTGATGGTGATACATGAGTCGCGGTTGACGGACTCTTGTTTGACGTTGCCGATAGAACTGTGTGTAAACGGCGCTTTCGTGTGCAAGTCGAGTGCAAGCAAGATCTGCTCGAGTAGCTAGCTCTGGCACGGCGAACACGCGCTGGGCGGCTGAATCCTTGTTTGCATCGTCTGCAGACGTGTCAGCAAGTGTCTGCCAGTGCAGTGCTGATGGGCATGCCCTGCGCTATCTCAGCGTCGCCGCCTCCATCTGTCCCTGCCTGAAGCTGCTGGAGCTCGAATTTGCGGATCTTCAGCTGCATTTCGTGTTATCCGACCTGCTTCTGCAGCGCAGTGATCACTTCGGCCCTCGGCACGACCGCGTCCGCCATGTCTGATGTTGAGCGGGAGTAGCGGGTGTTACAAGAAGATCAAAGATGGAAGCAGCTCGAGGTCGTGAGACAAGGTTCTGTCATCTGCAAACGCCGTGAGGTGCACGTGCTTGCCGAGATTCGAATTTCGAGCTGCGCCTCGATTTCCTGGTCGCATCGGACACGAACAGAACAGTCACACTGCTAGTCGGACGATTCCGTGGGTTTGAGTTGCATCGTCCGATGTCGATCGCCCGTTCCCTCGATCTTCCCTCGACCTTGCGTCCTTGCGTCCCTATAATTCATTCTAATCCCTCGCCCACGCACACCTCAGTGTCGGCTCCCAGCTCTGAATGCGACAATACGCATCATACCGATCTTTCACAGAGTATAAGCAGCGGTCTCACACCCATCAGAGTCCTCAGCCATGGATAATTGCCGAAACTTCTCGAGTCGTCAAAGCTTGATCACGTTTGCGGCGTTACGAGGTCTGAAAAGGTAGTCGGTGTGGAGGTCGAGGGCGAGAAGGATGTGTTCTAGAAGCTCAGGTATGGCGTAGACACGAGCGACTACTTTGAATGTGCTGTCTGAATCTGTGGCAAGCTTCGAGGTCTGGTGTGCTACTCGTCCGACTGGCTGGTCTGCGAGTTGGCTACTGTTTGCCTCGACTTCCGCGGAGCCTGATCAAGAGAAATCCGGCAACAAAGCGGCATTGATATGTGCCTCGAGTCATTCTTCGACCTCTGTTTCGAATCCTGGCCAAAGGTCTGCTTGGAAGTCTGCATCATACACGGCCTCGATTGCAGCTGAAAGCTGCCCTCGCATGTCTCTGGGCGATCGCATGCTGATGTGTGATGGTGCTGCGCTTGATCGTGATGCACCTGGCTGTGCTGGTTTTGAGGACTGTGCAGTATTTGCCCGGTTGCGACTGAGTCGTAAAGAAATCCTTTCGGGAACGGTAGGTACCACACACGTACCAACGACTCTCGCACAATGCTTTGCCACAGGATATTCACTCATCCACGTTCCACCCTGTTAACCATCTGCGCCGTGACAAATCATTCCTGAGGAACGCCATGTAGTACAGCACACCTTGATATTTCTCCCCTGGGAGATGGGATATTGCACCCGCCGTTGCCGAGCAAAGCGCGGCATGGTACAGTATGGCTAGATGTGGAAGTCCGTTAGCGGTATCGTTGAAGTCTGAGACTGCCACTACTGGAGGAGGTCCTAGGCGTTGAAAGCCAACGCCTCACGAGATGCCCTCGAGGTCTATCAATGGCTCCAGCAAGTCTTTGTGAACAGCAGCTCCGAGGGTGAACGCGCGGAGGGGGCAAAGTGTTGGTGCCGGGATAGGAGCAATGCCAGTAGAATCCCTCACGGCGTTCGCCTAGCATTCCCTGATCTGACCGGACAACGGCTTGCATCTTGCTCGTTCTCAGGCCCATCATGTTACACCCAGCACTTAATCGTCGGCCTCATCGTCACGGAGTCAACTGCGTGGTGACGTCTCGCGACTCGATTCCTGGGGAGATGGGAGTAAGAAAGCCCGGTTTTCGTCTTCGCGTCCAATTTGCAGTCGCCCAGAATGGTGACTGGAAGCTGCCGCTGCGACACCGAAGTTGAGGCGTTGCGTGTCAGACAGCATTGCCCTCCATCGACACAGCATGCTGTCCATCTCACAAGCGTCAAGTGTTTGGCAGTGAATGACTTAAGTATGGGTATGGTAAAGAAAGAGGGGTGTCGGAAGAAGTCGCGATGGAACACGATCGCCGCTGTCGCCCTGCACAGTAAGCAAGCAAGGATTCGACCTCTCGCAATCTTGCATTTCTTGCCATGCAACATGTTTCATGTTGACCATCTGAACATCGAGATCATGTCATGAGTCGGCATTGGTCGTAGACAACCTCACGTCCGTTATCTCGATTGTACCCATAATCGACGTCTCCTTCGTGCTGACGCCAAAACACCTCCAACATCTCTGCCTAGAGGTCTATTTAAAGCCACAACAAGACCTATCGCAATTGACTTCTGCTTGACCCATCGCCACTGTCATAAGTCTCAGTGCAGACCAGAGGCTCGCCTGCGAATGTAATATTCTGAATGCTATCGGCATCGCAGCATAGGGACGAGCCACGCTGCCAAACGCCCGGGTGCCGCACACCATCTTTGCCGACAGGTGCGAGCGATCAATATGGATGTCACTACGGATGACTGGAGTAGCATACAGGCGAATGGTGACTCCGTGAGCTCTCTGCTCGAGTATCGCTGGGCTATCGGAATCGCACTGCTATGCATCATAGTGCTGTTCACACGCATAACGAGCACCCTGAGATCCAAAACAGAGACCGTAGGCGAACATGGCGCTGCGACAACACCAGCAGTACCATACTGGTTTCCCCTCCTCGGCCACATTCCCAACATGGCCATCGACGCCGATGTCTTCCTCAAAGGACTGAGAGACGTCTACACCAATGGGATCTTCGCCCTAAACTTCGGCGGCACGAGACACAATATCATCCACCAGCCCGGCCTCGCCACAGCGATTCTGAACACCAAATCAAGCAACGCGAACAACGACTCTGTCAGCAAACGACTCATGAACCTAGTCTTCGGCTTCCCCTCAAACGAGTCCGACAAGTACGACGCAGCATTCGAGGACCTTCACGGCCTGTACAGAATCATCCAAGTCGAGCCCGGACTGGGCAGGATGGTCGATCAGACAGCCCGCAAGACGAAGGAAATAATCAACAATCTCGTGACATTCATGAAGAGTCCTGTAGATCAAATGCCATGGGAGAAAGTGAGCAACATCGGCATCGTGGAGCGACCGGACGGCGAACGTGTAGTGGAAGCAAGTCTCCTACCACTAATCCGTGATTTCTGTGCTTTCACTGCGAATCCCACAATCATGGGGTCTGACTTTCTAGAAAACAATCCTCAATTCTTTGATGATATCTGGATACTTGATCGGGGGTTTCTACTTCTGGCTACCGGCCTTCCGCGCTGGGCACCGATTCCGACGTTGACGCGAGCGCACATCGCTCGGAGGAACAATCTCCGCCGACTGGAGACGTTCCATGCTGTGATGGACAAGCACTGGGATGGTGATAATTCGGATCCCAAGTGGTCGAGTCTGGACGATGTTGGAGACCTTCTCAAGGCTCGGATGGATGTGTATCGCAAGCACAAACTCAGCTTTCGCGCGCGAGCTGCTGCCGAGCATGCGTTGATGTGGGCGGCCAATGCGAATTCTAACTCGCTGGTCTTCTGGATGATCAATCGCATCTATGCGGACAAGACGCTGCTGGCCATGATTCGCGAAGAGATCGCATCGTATGTCAAGGTCGAACGAGTCGAGACTGGCCTTCCCATCAAGGAGCCGCCGCGCATAACATCGCTTGACGTCGACGGACTTTGCGACAAGTGTCCGCTGCTGAAGAGTTGTTACGTGGAGTGTCTGCGACTTGATACCAGTTCCTGGTCGTTCAAGACTATAAAGCAAGATTTCGTGCTCCAAAGTCGCGAAAAGGAAGCTCAGGGTTGGCTGCTACGGAAGGGCGAATATGTTCACGTCGCGCACGACCTCCATAACACTGATCCCAACTACTTTGAGAACCCGATGGTCTTCAAGGCGGATCGTCATATCAAGTATGACGAGAAGCGTGTTGGCACTGCGGATATGGGTAGTATCCGCCCCTACGGTGGAGGTACCAGTATGTGCAAAGGTCGTGCTTTCGCTTTGAAGGAAGTCATGATGTTCACAGCAGCCATTGTATCGATGTGGGATATCGAGCCGGCTGGCGGTGGGAATTGGAAGATGCCAAAGCATGCCAAAGCTACCGGCGTGTACAGCACCCGTGATGATACTCGAATGTGGATTAAGGCCAGGGAAGCACCGACTGATGGGTGAAAGAGTTGTCGAGATAATCGAAGACTTGGATCAAAAGTCGGACTCTTCTTCTTCCAGGATAGTATGCGCGAGTAAACCTCGCTTCCCGCCACGGCTCCGTATCCCGTCAGACATGCTCACATATCCCGGAGATAGCGCACCAGGCGAGAGATGACGAGGGGAGAGAAGAGGTATCTCTCCTTTGATCTGCTGCTGCTGCTGCTTCTCCTCGCGATACTGCTTCGTCGATCGCAACGGTATCTCTGGTGACTTGGACTCAAGTCTCAGTACTTTGTAGAGGAACCTGTAAGTCCCAAAGACGGCCAGTCCTCCGAAAATCCCAACGATCGCAGCAATGCCGAGATAGATGTATAGATCCTGTAATCACATGATTAGCATTGATACCTTAATGCTGTAAGCCGGGATGCATTCCAACGTACCTGAAATTGAACAAGCAACCTGAATGGTGCTGCCAGTATATTAAGTATAACTCTTCCGAAGATAAACACTGGCTGTAGCAGAAAAGCGACGGGCCAGTAGAGGATTTTAATGATGAACAATACTGCTAGCAGGATGTACCACAACACCCACCCGATTGGTGCGCATATCCAGTATGAGATTGTCCAAGCCCAGTCGAGGTAGAGGTTTAGTTGATGTCGCGTGCCGTGTTCGGAGGCAGTGGTCGTGGATGCCGACATTGTGGCTTGCTGGCCCGGACCCCTGCTGTTGGAGTTGTCGAGTCACTGCTTTGGTCGTATCATCGTGGTGGTCAGATGTGGTTGTTCAAGACACTTTGTTGTGACTGAGGATGATCACCGTTGAGGATGAGACCAAAGACGAAGGCATGTATGTGTGATGGCCGATGACATGCAGGAGATGAAAGGCTAAAAAATGTACGAGGCTCGTTTGGGTCATCTTGGCGGGGTTATGCTGGTCGCGTCGGTTGGTTGGGGATGGGGGGGTCTGGTGCATGGACGCCTTTCTGCTAGGTTCTATCCGCTCTTTCACATGAAGAGCCGCCGTTTGTGTCTTTTCGTTTCTGACATGACCTGTGGATGCTGTAGCACGGCCAGAGTCCACTAAGCTTCTCGATTGTTCCATTATCCTCTGCTTGTGGTACCTACGTCATGGCCTACTCGTAGCCGTACTTTCGGAGCAGGTTTGGTGTGCGGGCCATTGGCGCGCGAGAGCAAAGATGGGAAATAGCGAGAGTAAAGACCAGCTGCCGCCGAAGAGTCCTGCTTCGGCCAGCGCGGACAGGGAGAGGAGGCCGGGTACCATCCGCAATCAAGAGGGCAAACATCTTAGTCACGGTGCCAGGAGGAACCTGCCGACGGCCACCGTCTCAACCTCCACCACCAACGCCCATGCCTCCATCACCGCGAGTCCAAGCAACAGCATCAAGTCCTATACCCGCGCTCGATCAATTACCACTGGCACGCCCACGAGAATTGCCGCGCAAGAGTTAGCGCTCAGTCACAATTCCGATCCTTCGGCCATGGGGAATAGCGATAGCAAGCCGCAGCATCGGCCGCCCTCACGATCCAACACACTCCCACCGCACACAACACCGCCTGCGAAGCGTACAGAGCCGAAAGAGACGTCATCAACATCGCCACAGCATGCTGAGCCGGTAGATGTGCCTCCGCCGGCGCAGGATGGCTCCGTTGATAAGCATGATGACTACACACAGACGGGATACGCTGAGTCGCCCTACAACCTCGGGCCTGCCAACTTCAGTCGACCGCCTAGATTGCCGTTGCCTATTGAAGAGGAAGTCCATGCACCGGGCTCACCCATCATATTGCCACAAGACCTGGAAGATGTGTCGAAATTGGAGAATATCGATGTGGACGAGGGACGCATACCTCGTAAGACGAGTGTGCTGAGCTCCACCACCATCGATGACGACGACGTGGGCGATAACGATGCCTTCGCCGCAGAGTCAACACATTGGGGTGATGTGCGAGTGCCAACCATGTTGGAATGGAATGGCCAGGGTGACAAGGTCTTCGTGACGGGCACGTTCTGTAACTGGGAGAAGAAGATGAAGTTGCATCGGGACAAGGGCAAGAAGAACTTCTCGGCCATCGTGCAACTGCCCCCCGGCACCCATCATGTCAAATTTCTGGTCGACGGCGAGATGGTGACCTCGCCCCAGCTGCCGACCACCGTCGATTGGACGAATATCTTGGTCAACTACATTGAAATCGTCGCTCCCGTGAGATCCGTCAAGATAGATCAGACGCAGCAGCCACCCGCGCCGGCAGTGCCAATGGCAATCCCGGGAGCCGCACTCACAGCAGACCAAGCAACGGCCACAGACGAAGGTACCGCAAGACCGGACCCGCACGTACCCGGAACAGAAGCGGACATCCCATCGACACTGCAAGAAGCCGAAGGCAAGGGCGTACAAGTCGGCTCGATGCCCAAACCCATCCCAGGATCTACCGCCATCCCCGCAACACCCCGAGACGAAATTCAAGAACCACAGCCGACACCTGCGCCTCCTAAGCAGAAACTTCCACGGCCGCAGTACAATAACCAGATCCCAGAGTTCCTCATAGATCTCGACAACTACACCAACCCAGAAGACGAACGTTTCCAGCGCGCGCAGAAAGTGGCGAATACGCTCCCACAGCCGCCGAGCTTGCCAATGTTTTTAAGTAAAAGTATTCTAAACGGGGCAACGCCGCATAAAGATGACGCGAGTGTGTTGATTATGCCCAATCATACGGTGCTGAATCACTTGGCTACTAGTAGTATCAAGAGTGGAGTGCTGGCGACGAGTGGTACGACGAGGTATAAGCGAAAGGTATGCCATTGAAGGACATTTGAGAGGTTTTCGAACTGATACTGATCTTGTGCTGTACAGTTCTTGACGACCATCATGTACAAACCTACCTCAGACGATGGCTGAAACCCCATCCAACAAGCGAGGACAGGACGAGTGGCACACACTCACTCACAGCTGAAAGCAAAACGAACGCCCGATGCGAATTGCTACGGAATGATACGACCATGAATAGAAGATGATCGATCGATCGATCAATCGATACCAAAAGCGTGCCAATAACAACGACAACAACGACAAACACGACCCTTCCATATTGTCACCTCCTTTTCACCTTCTCAAATCTGAAGACATTCTACATCTCCGCCCAGATCCCATTATTGGGCAATCATGGGGTCACTTCGACTCAATTTGGGGAAAGCGGGACTACATGCGCCAAGAAACCCAGAAGACGGATCAGCGCTGGGTCGGAGAGACCACAGGGGAGGATTATGGTTCATAGAGGGATGCAATTCACCACGATTTGGGATTATGAAGAAAGGTATGAGTAGAGTGGTATGGATTGATGTGAGGTGGAGATGTGAGGTGGAGATGATAGTATAGAGTGATGCAATGGAATGGAATGGAATGCCTTGAAATCAAATGATGTCCCCTGCTTGTGCGGTTCCGCTTTTGCGTCTTCTTCTTTCTTCTTCTTCTTATCTTTACCAACATAGGGAATTACGTCGATCTGGATGATTGGGGACATCTTATCAGAGTTTTGCGAGGATGGTCCTGGCCCTGGCCCTGGCCTTGGGTTTGGCCTTGGGTTTGGGTTTGATGCTTATGCTGGAACATACGTATGGGGCATGACATGGCGTGGCATGACATGGCATGGCAAGGTGTGTTCGCGACTAGGATAGAACTAGGATGTGTTCCGCAATGCTTACGTATATGCCAAGATCTAAAAACTGTAGTCTGTATCTGATCGTTCATTTTCGCAAACAAGGATTGTGGAATGTAGGTGTGTTTGGTTCCTACGATTTGGCAGCGAAGCTTTGAGATTCAAGACCATTGACGCCGGCGACTGCGTCATCTCGAGATGGGGGTGTCGTTTCGGTGAGCTTGTATTTTGTGTTGATGAGGTTGCTGTAGGGAGCTTTGTTCTTCTTTGGTTCGCCTGGTCCTTCGGCTCGGAATTGGTAGCCGCGGATTCTGCGAGTTTTTAAGTCAGTTTTTAAAGGATTTGTGGGGGTTTCATTGCCTTGAATTGTGGCGTACCTTGGTCCTTGACCTGTCTTTTCTGGTAGGCTGCTTTCGTAAACCTTGGCGAAGGTGTGGACGTCGTTGGAGAATGTGTCGGTGGTGATGCTGTGGCGTATGCCTTCGAAGAAGAGGTCCGTGGTGTGGTGGTTGTGGATTTGTAAGAGGGTCCAGCCGAGCATTTCTTTGGCGGCTAAGAGGTGTTGGAGGTAGGCTCGGTGGTGGTTTGTGCATGCATAGCATTCGCATCCCGTAGACAGTGGGGACAGGTCCGTGGCGTGCGTGGATGACCACATGTCGATACCCAGCGCTGACGGTTCCTTACCATTTGGAGCGGCTTCGTTCTTACTGGGAAAGCTGAAGTCTAGCGCGATTCCTGCGTCCGTTGCGGCTGTGATGAAAGGTACAACGAACATATCAATACCAAGTCCTACTTGCCGGAGCACATCGTGAGGACTGGCCGGTTCGGTGAATCCTAGTCGCGAGAGGTGCCAAAGTGGTTCCGGCAGATCCTCAAGCGAGCTCAAGTCGTGAAATGCCAGTCCAGAGACATCATTCGCCAATTCCTCGAGCGTGTCGACATAGTACTGTTGCTTGGCGCAGGATACAGGTAGTAGAGAAGCGAAGAGCTTTGCTCGTGCTTTCTCCTCCCCCTCTTTGCGAAGTAGAATGTGATCCTGCAGCCATACTATGTTTCGATTCGTTGCTTTCTCGATCCTCTTGTTGCCCAGCGCTCGTCCGTATGGTATATCGCCCAGGCTGACTACTATATCCGCACCCAACGCTTCCACACCATCTGCATAGTCCTCAGCTGCAAGTGTCCTGAAGCCCACGGATGTTCCAATTGCAACAGTCGTATCTGTATTCGAATTTGCAGCTGGAGCCTGTACAGGCGGCGTTCGTCTAGCTCCCAGCACAAGCAGCGTATTTTCCGGCAAGGCAATGAATCGTCTCAGTGCTGATCCTCCATCCGGTGAGCGGAATTTGTACAAAGGCGGTGTCTCTCGCGGTGCTTTCTCAATGACTATGTGCCGACTGTGAGCATGCTTGTCAGCAGGCGTGACACTCGCGCCGACGTCTCACGTACAGTCTTCGAGGCCCACGTAGACGCCATTGATGCTGGTGTCTCGGACGAAAGTGTCCTGGGTGATGTGTGGTACGACACCACGTGAGGTGTTGCCGAGATAGTGAGGCGTGTTGATCACTCGTCTACCGGGCAATGCGAGTCGTCCGAGACGAGGTCCAAGGCCTTGCCCGGTGGCTTTGATAATGCTGAACATCTCGTCCGGAAGCTGATCGAGCTTCCCGTTGGCGTGACCGTTCATCGTCGATATCGAGACACGATATCTGCCAGGGAGCAGTGTCAAGTGGGAAGTTGGTCATTCAATCAAATTGTCGTTGTCTTTCGATATCGCGTCGGCCACCAAGCTCTAAAACTCCAATATCCTTGCCGCGCCAAGCAAACAATGCGATCGGACGAGAACGCGTCTTCCCTTTCGATACATCACGGTCACCTTTACAAAGTTGCATTCATAGCTCAAAAACAGCATGTCACAGACTCGAGAATCAGCCAAAAGAGGCCACCTTGTCGTCTTCGAGGGACTGGATAGATCAGGGAAGAGCACACAATGCGAAAGGCTTGTGGCGTTCCTCCGACAGGAGGGAAGGAAGGTTGAGCATATGAGATTCCCGGACAGGACGACAGTGATCGGACAGATGATCAACAGCTATCTCCAAGGAGCATCGCAACAAGAAGATCACGCCATACATCTGCTTTTCTCGGCGAATCGATGGGAAGCTGCCGAAAAGATCAAGCAGCTCATTACTTCGGGTACGGATGTGGTCATTGATCGGTACTACTACTCTGGATGTGTCTATTCTGCTGCTAAACGAAACCCTGCAATGGACCTTGCGTGGTGTCGAAACATGGAAGTTGGTCTGCCAAGACCTGATCTCTGCCTGTTCTTGGACGTCTCTGCTGAAGATGCCGCCAGGCGGGGCGGATTTGGAACTGAGAGGTATGAAAAGCAGGACCTGCAAAATCGTGTCCGAGACCTGTTCGCCGAGATGAGGATTCATCCCGATGAGAACGAAGACATGGTTGTGATCGACGCTGGAGGCTCAATGGACGCAGTACACGATGCCATTCAGCAGATCGTGATTGAACGATGCCTCGGAGTAGGCAACAGAGAAGAACGTCAACCTCTGCGGGTGATTAAGCCATGGTGAGCAATGCAAACGCGAATGCTGAGTAGTGCATCAACCTACGTTAAGGTCGCAATCTCGTGGACGCAGACGGAAACCTCGAAACGAGAGTGCAAGGATCACACTGTGGGCTCGACAGCCTTGATCCTTCCCAGGGTGACAGTCGCTGGGTGGTTCTCTTCTCCTGCGTTCCTGGTGGAACTTGTCCTCATGCATTGATGGCACGAATCGGTAAGATGACGACGACCTACGAGGTCAGCTCTCCCAGCACTCTGCCGTATGTCTCAGCCCCAGGTAATGAGATGCATACAATCTCGAAAGCCAGCCAGACGCAATGCATTATCAGGCACTTGCAGGTGGCATGCCCAAAGCCGATCAGATCGACAAAAGTCCTGAAGAAACTAGCTGCACGATCGAAAGAACTGAAAGATGGTCATGCCGCGATTGCTGACTGTAAAAGGCAAGAGCTCAATAGGAAAGCTGCGCTATGTCCGCTACTGTCAACTTCTGGCCACGATTCCTCTGGGACTGATTATACGTCAAGGCGTTATGTTCAAAATTTTAGCACGGCAAATGCAATAACACAAAAAAAATGATAGCCCTTCCGGCCACCACGACACCTGTCGTTAGAGTTCTTTCCTGGACGATGGTCCAGCCAGACTAGCAGACCGGCAGTGAGCAGGCACAGGGCAAGTTCACTTTTCTGCAAGAGACTGCGCCATCAGTAAGGAAGCTGTGGTCGGGCTGCCCAAAGCCCGGCATTTAGTCGAACTTCGCCCTCAAGCTCGAGTCGCTGTCGCTGCCTGCGAGGAGTCGAGGTAATAGGATTTTAGTGTTTCTACCGACCACGATGAGAGAAGGCCGAGCAGCGAGACAATCAGCACACCTTTGCGCATGCTGATCGCGCATAGTAGATGGAGCCATATCTTCTTGGCTATCTGCATCTCAATCCGGTTATCGTTATCGTTTGAGCCATCTCAGCAAGCGCAAGTGGAGAACTTCGATCGTCCTTAGCATGTCACTTGACCAGGATGTCGAAGCCTCTTCTCGGCGATATTTGCTGATCAGCCCGCGAGCAGCTCTGACACGAAGCTGAAATTGTGTGTCAGCGCAGCATCACGAGATTGTACGACAAGCCTAACCAAATCAAAAGGATCTGGATCAGGATTGGCGTAGCCTGCAAGATCGAAGGCACCCTTCTAGACCAGTCCGATGGCGCCAAAGGATGTTCTCCGATGGTGATGCCTGCTACAGTGATCGCGCCAACTATATAGCCGGCGTCGAAGAGCGAGGTCAAGATGGGTCTCTTTTTGGACTACCGAGCTCTCCTAGAATTATGGCATCAGAGACGATACACGTCGGGAACCCAAACGCTGACACTCATCGAGTCGCAAGGTACACTCCGACATGCCGTGCCGTGCACTAGATCACGGCGCCAATCACCATGACCCAGCTTCCAAGGAAGAGCGACCAATGACACTCGGGATGCTGGTTGGCAATTGGAGTTATTGGCAGCACACAAACGGCGCATAGGCTGCATCTTACATCGATGATCTTGAAGAGTGCACCTTCCGGCTCGCTGAAGCAGTCCTGCCAGGGCTCAAAATTTTGCATAGCATGAATGATCCGACTGTCGAAGCCGCAGGTCGTTTCTATGCCTATGGAAGTCGGAACAGAGGAAGAGGTACAAGTGTCGCAGGCTGGACTTCTTCAACTACCATACTTTGTCCTCTGCACTGGGTCCGCCTCTTCTGCTTGGGAGAGCTTCGTGGCGACGAAGTGGACACGGACACGAAGACAAAGACGCGCAGCTTATGGCCATCGACGCCCTCTGCATACATATACCGTCGTTCGCGTATGCCATGTGCTTCAGCCTCCATGCATTCCGCGTTGTTGACTATGTGGTCGGTCCTTTTTGGCTCCAGGCGAGGCATGCAGACCGATTGGTCCCAGTGCTTGATGTATGACTCAAGCTTTGAGTACCTTCATCATTTGGCATCTTCGCTTGGGACTATGTGATCTGCAGACGGGAAATTGTCCTCCGGCAACGGCTTGTTCAGCATGATTAGCCTATTCAACAGATGTATAGTCAAGTCACAACAATGGCAATGACGTGCGGCTCAGGCGCTGGCGTTAGAGACGACAGTGTGTCTAGGGAATACTCAGAGACATACAAGATGCGATGCTTAATCTCCTACAACACCCTAAGCCTAAGGGATGCAGGAACAGTATGCCGAGGACGACTCACAAGCTGCAGCAAACGGTGTGGCCGCTTCTCGAAGCCTCATGTCTATCAACAATGGGTCGAGCTGAATATGTATAGGGCACCCTGAGGCAACTCAAGATGATCTAGCCAAGCAATCTCAAACACGAGCGCAGATTGTCAACAAAGTTCTGGTGGCACAAACGACTCTCAAGATGGAAATGAACATATGCCTACAAAAGACCCTTTACCACTATTACTGAGAGACCTGAAGGAGAATTGGGTCGTGGATCTACTGGAATTCGGCCTGTTAGCTCCTCATGTGCCACATTTTGCCCCCGAAGCTGCCTATCGTGAGTCGTTTGCGACTACGATGGAGCTGTATCGATCCGATCGAGACTTTATGAACTTACTCGATTATCATCGTCAAGAGCATGGAATTCGCGTGCAGCTACGCGGGATGATAATGCTCATTGGAATTGCTGTGTTCAGAAACAAAGGACTACTCTTACGGAAGCTGCACGGAGCGAAGTATGTAGACCTTCCGACTCACCTGCGCGACATTAGACGATAACTTGACACAACTCGAAGCAACTGGCAGCCGGGACATGCCACCTGTGAGCCGCGACTTGCTGCATCAATAGTTCTGATTGCTAGAAGAATGTTTCGCACTCAGCTCAGAGAAGGTGCCTATACCCGTAACATAGCAAACCTCGTCAAAAACGCAATGCGACTTGACACTTCGAGCGGTCCTTGGACCTCACGGACTCACGGACGCCTTCCGGTCTATAGACTTGCCTATGGCCCCTCTCCACAGAGATCGAGTCTCATCATCGACACTTCAAGATTCCCGGTCCCCTCGGTGCCACGCACAACGATACCAGCAGTTGGCGCTCAAAGTAGCAACAGAGATGCTCCCTACTCTCACGTCACTACGAAGGCACCTATAGATCATCAGGTCTCGCCGATCCAGCGAGGGACTACATCCCACGCTTCCGGCGTGGCAGACTCGGTGCACGAGACCGGAGGCAATTTGGATGGCACCTAAGTTGACGATGGCGAAGGTACTCCGGAGTAGGAACAAGCCATGAACGCAATTCCGGCGATGTCGTGGCTGGCGGAGAGGTTGCAGAGGATCAAGAAGACGCAATGATCGGAGACAATGCCAACAACATCAACCAAAGCCCTGCACGCGCTGTTACTCCGGCGAATTGGTTTCAGGTCGAACTTCATCGCTGTACCGCTATGTGAGCTGCGAGAAATCCTCCTGCAGGTAATGTGATCAGTCCGCTTCTGGCGCCGTCCCAGCCGGGCGGGACCAGAACCAGAAATCGGAACCACAAGGAAGGCCTATAGCGAGCATGATTATAGTCTTGTCAGACGAAGAAGCATCTTGCGTTGTCATGTGCCCAATTCAGACACGGCGAGTCTAGCCAGTCCTGCTGAGACATTGATCTGCGCAGATGTCTAGATCCGCAATGTTGATTCCATCCCTTGCGCAAGTCAGCCATCCTGGGACCTGGATCGTGAACAAGCAATACCAAGACTACGACTTCCCTTCAGATCACAACGTCGTAATGTCATGATTACCATTAAGTATACCTTATAGTCTATGCTCATTTCCATATATCATGCAGGATGCCCACGGCCGTGTCTCATCATAGCGAACATCTCCTATCCGCTCCATCATCCCCGATACCCCACTCCAGTCTTCGCCGTACTCGCCATCCCGGCCTTAATGTTCGCATAAGCCGCGACAGGATACTTCAGCTCATTCTCCGCCTCCTCCAACGAGCCCAGAGCATCCACCACCTGCCTGATCAAACTCGCCGTTTCATTGACGGGATGGTCACCATTCGCTTCCCACCACATCGCTCCACCAAGACCATACTGCTTGATGTAGTCGACCTTGGCAGCCGCGACTTCCGGGGAGTCATACGACACCATCGTCTGCGTACTACTGTCGTACGTCCAGCTCGCGACTGTCTCATTGTCGAAGTGGACCACCGCGCCGGTTTGCGGGAGGACTTTGTAATCCCAAACACCGTTCTCCCAGGATCCCGCGCCGACTCCTGAGAATGGTGTTCCGGGACCTGCGGTCTGTGTGAAGGCTCGGCCGTAGAGTGGCATGCCTAGGACGAGCTTTTCTGGTGGGACGCCGTGGCTGAGGTAGTATTGGACTGCTTCATCAGTGCTGAAGGCTGTGCTGTTGGGATTGGTCTCTGAGCGGTAGAGGTTTGCGTTGTGGCCTGAGACGGTGTCCCAGCTGCCGGCGTAGTCGTATGCCATGAGGTTCCAGAAGTCGAGGAGAGCGTCCATTTCGGGCATTTTGAGCTTTTCGTAGTTGTCGGGACCGGCTGGTGAGGCGACTGTGAGGAGGAAGTGTGGTCGATTCGGTAAAGTCTGGGCATATGTGTCGAGCGCATCTCTTACGGCTTGAAGTAGCTGGACGAAGTTTTCTGCTTCAGCTGCGCTTGCGGGATATTCCCAGTCGATGTCGATGCCGTCGAAGGCTAGGTCTTTCAGAAGCTGGACTGCAGACGATGCGAATTTGTCGCGACCTGCTGCTGTTGATGTTGGTACCTATTGGGGTGAGTCGAAGACCTCCAAGATCCAGATTTGTTGTTCAAGCTTACAGGGAAGTTAGTACTGTACGTCCATCCACCTATGCTAAGCAGCGTCTTCAAATTTCGATTCTGCTGCTTCAACAGGTACAGCTGCTTGACGCAACCGTATACATTGTCACCAACATCGCTCCAGGAGTCCGTTGCATAGTGCTTCTCAATATCGGCGTACGTGTCCGAAAGATACACCTCACCGGTGTCTGGTAGAACGTTGGCGAACGAGTATAGGACATGCGTCAGCTTATTCACTGGCAGATCTTGCGGTTGGTAGTTGCGACCATCTGAATTCGATACAAGTCAGCCTGGATGTCATGCGAAAGAGTATCCCTTCCAGCACTGCTTACAGATATCCCAGTTGGGAAAATACAGCACCGTCTTGGAAGTCGTCGCATCGCCAGCCGTAGGATATGTCGCATTGACGCTTCGGGTACCGACAGACCTTGGAGAAGAACGTGGTCTCAGCGTTGAATGCGACTGTAGAGTCTCTGTGTCGTGCTCAAAGAGGAAGGGAGAAGCGTTTGAAGAGAATGGCGCAACAAACAGTAGAAGAGTTATCGCCCACGCTGGGCATGAAGATCCTGTTCGAACCATCACGACCCACAAGCTCTTCCTTCCTGCTCAAGTGCAGGAATCAAAAGAAAACAAATCAATCGTCCTGACTGAACGTCGAAGCACCGCCTTTTGATGTCGTGCAAGAGGGACGGAAAAAAGCTTGGCTTGCAAGGCACGCAAGGGCAGAATGAAGCAGGTGGCCAACAGACCAGCCGTTCGTTCAGAAGTTCACATGCCTGGACCTTCTGGCCAGAATATCAGAGGCAAGACATGCACATTCCTCGCATCCCCAGACGCCACCCACCTCGCACAAGCACCTCGGATGGGCAAATATCCTGGAGTATACGCACCGGGTGTCTGGTACGGGATGGGTATACAAATGCTTTGTACCGCGGATGTCACGCCGTCTGGTGCGACGATTGTGAGCAGAGGATTGTCTCAAGAAGGTAACACCTGGCATTCTTCAGGTGTAGAGATGTTTTGCCTGGACGTCTGTTGTGGACGCGAGAACGCGTTGTTGCACCGTTTTGTGTAAGGCTTGGATGGGTGGCTGCCGAATGGATGGGCCGGGTGACGGGTTAATGCAGCGGCGACGGCATCGAGGACGATCGCAGGAGTTTGTCCACTACGGCAAACAAGTCTTGCCGAGCTCTTCCCGTCGAGCCATTCTTTTGAGCTGGAGATAGAGGGTGTGTAAAAGGGAAGAGACAAGTTCGTTGGCGAAGATCAACGACCAAGTCAGTGCGATTGAGATTTCTCAGATCTGGGTCGCGCACTTTGGGTACAAGTACACCAGTGTACGAACGGCAATGAAGACACTTGCAACCCCAAGGACTGGTTCGATTCGGCTTTGCCGCTGTGCGTGTGTCGCTCGGATACACATCAATCATCAACCGTGTTTATGGGGGCGGCCATCGAGCCAAGCCGACCACTTCCTCCATCACTGCAACAATGGCGCGGCATACTGCACGAACCCGTCGGCGAACTGGTATTGCGTCTCTTCGGTAGTCACTGGCTTGACCCAGTCCTGCCGGTGGGCGGTAAAGAGCTCAAACTCCGGTTGGGGCATCTTCGAGAACATCCCCAGGGCAACAAGCGATAGTCGAGGTTCGCCTTGAAGTGCACAGGCCGTTGGGCTGCCGCACTCCGAGCAGAACGGTCGTAGGACAGTGCGCCCGCTCAGTGAATCATTGTCGCGGAAGATCTTCAATATCCCCTTCGGGTCGGATATGTCGATGTCGGATGTGCGGACCATGAGAAGGCTCATGAACGCAGAGCTGGACATCTTGCGACAGTTCTGTTCATGTCAGATAATGTGCGAGTATTCTGCCTGGATCGAAACTACCTCACAATGGCAAGTATGTCCTGTTGGTTTCGTGAAGAAGCCTTGCTGCCTCACTGTGACAGTTATGCCACCGCAGAGGCAGGACCCAGTGACGGTGTCGTTGTCAGGTTTGATATCTTCTTGGGGCACGGAGCCGCTTTCGATTGCCATAGTGATATGATTGGAGGTGCCGATTTCGAGGTAGATGGCGAGGAGTGACAATGTACATCTGCATACGCTGCAGTCTCAACACTTGTAGTCGTCCATGTATGGGTCATAACTAGGCAGCACTCGGCACGGCGCGAAATCGAGACCCATGTCGCATTTATCAGCTGCCCCGTTTTGTGGATACAAGCGATGCAGCCAGCAGAGAAATGGCTCGGTTGGTCGGTGGAGATACCGTATAGTCTAAGGGCCATACCCGGAGCCCTCGTTGTCCATCTCAGTGACATCTTGCATGCCCTTGTCGATGGTTGCTTTCTCTTGCTGCGCTTTTTGGGCTGAATCCGTCGATGCAGCTTCCATGTCGCGCTTCTTATTGACGGTCCACATATGAGCGCACAGGATGATCACCATGACAGCCTTGATCGAGTAGCCGATCAGAGTGGCTATCTACGCTGATTCGTATCCAGGTATACCGCTTTCGACGAAGGTTTGGAACCGATGATACTACCTGAACATGATCAGTACGCTTGGAGAATTAATCCTCTGTTCCAACTTTAGACTTAACCATACGGTACCCAACAAGGATGGCAGCATCAGTAGGCTGTTTCTTCGTGCAGCCAGCCACGTTGGAGCTGACCACAGTTAAGCTGATTACAAAGACGACGGACTGACATGACGCCGATCAGAGTGTAGCAAGTCTTCAGATGCGACATCGTCTCGCCGAAATGACATAAATCTTGAGGTCACAAAGTCATGGGACATAGTGAAGGCATCAATGGCTGTGTATGTCGTATCAAGATGGGCGAACTTCTCGAGCCCACCAGCTCGCTTCAGTCGGTGGATAGTTGCAAGTGTGCTCTAGTCAAGACCTTAGATCACATTGCCCACCTCACTAACCGATTCTGCGGAACGAGAGTGGAAGACGTGTCAGTGTGAACGCGGCGACCAAGGCAAGGCGGTAATGACGCTTCAATGTCGTCCACGAGCACTGCGATACGGAGACCATGCTCGCTTTAGAGGATGTGCTACAGTATCACAATGTCAGCAGAAGATCTCAGGATCGTGATATCGAATACTTGTACCTGCAAGACGGTAGTAAGAACACTGCCGGAGACCCTGATAGCACTGTTACTAGTAGAGCTTTGGACTTGGCTGCTGAAGACTTTGGGGTTTCCCATTGTTCCTACTTAGAGATCCGTATACAACCAGTATTCCAGGGCTCAGCAGGCGTCCCGCTGCCGTTGAACTGGTTGTGTGACTGGTGAGTTCGATGCGCGACGACAATGTCGGAACTTTCATCGTCTATCTGATAGCATAGCCCAACTCGGTCAATGATCGCCCACGTAGCCAGCAGCATTACTGTGATTACCCACAAGGCCGTCATTCGTCATGCCCGCGCAGGCTGTCAGTCGAGATGCGGCCGCACGTGTGCCGACTGAGGGTAATTTCATGATTGCGACCCGCGTCCCAAATCGCTCAGGTGGCCAGCAAAGATCGTCCACCATCGCGGGCGTTGCAAAAGCTCTGCACCAATTCAGCGGATGTGTGTTCCTCGTTGAGCTTGTACTGCGTCTTGTCCATTGCCGCTGGTTGAGGGCGGTAGACCTCCACCGAGAATGCAGTCGCCACATCAAGCACTTCATGATGGCGTCGCTAAAACGATTATGCTCATGGCAATTCACGTACGCGCTCAATTCCTTCCCTTCTTGTTATTCTTCTTCCTGTTCGCATTGGCATCTCTACCCTTCGCGTCCCTGCTTGCCATCGGACCTCCCATCCTCTGCCTCTGGTATTGCCGGACAATATTCTCCACACTGCCAGCATCATGCTTCGGCTGTCTCATGTAGTACAGCTTGGCTCTTCTCGCCCTCGTCTCCTTCCTTTGCACGATTTCAATGCCATCCACATTTGGCGAGTAGACCTTATACCACATCTCCACCCCAACTCGTGTCAATTGATTCCGTAGTAAGATCGATGTGTCGATTGGAGAGTTGCGTTTGCGTACGTTGAGCACTACACCAGAGAATGGATCGCCAGACTTCATGCGTACGAGGAGGATATCGCCGGGCTGTACTCGTTCCGGATTGTCATCGCTGAAGAGGCGTGTTCGTGCGCCGGTGGGATCGAGGACTTTCAACTGGTCTTCGTAGACCTTGTTAATAGGATCTGGGCACGTCTTCGCGCTTGATCGTGGTGGTGGTATACTAGGAATTTTGCGGAGTCCTTCTTCGAAGCCTTTGATGCGTCAGACTACTTGTTTCATACCGCTTGCGTGACCTGATCTTACGATTCTGCTTGATCGCTTGGGAAGGTCTAAAGCCTAAAGTTGGTCCATTGTACTTGGGTTCCAGCGATGGGTATCTGGGCATTGAGCTTTGCTGTGCCAGAGGTGCTGTCGCGTGTGTCCGGCATCGTTCTCGTTCTGCGCGACATTGTCGCAGGGCTTGCTTCAAGCCAGCAAGAGGCCTCACTGGTGCTGTCGACGCTGACATGGTTGTGATGTGTGGTAATGTATGATGGGTGAGAGGAGAGTTGCGATGGCTGCGATGCGGCGAGTCTCGGGAGTGTCTTGCGCTTGGCGTGAGGTTGATGAATGTATTGTCGCAGGAGCACTTTCACCATCGCAACGACACCGACAACATCTGCTTGAACTTTCAACACTCCCACAATGGCCTCGCTATGTAATAGATGCGCTTTACGTCTCCGAAAAGCAGCGCAGACTGAGACATCACACCTCTCGAAACGGACTTTCTCCAGCAGCGCGAGTCGTCAACGAGGCCCATTGCCGACGTTCAACGAAGCATCCAACGAAGAGCTGAACAATGTCCTGTCCACAATGCGCGAGAAACACTTTGTTCCCGCCTATATGCACAAGCAGGAACACAAGCTTATCACCAAGAGCAAATACCGACAGCAGCTAATCGACAACCCCCAAACTGGCATTGTTGGAGGCGAGGAGATCACGCTGCGGCCGATCGATACCAGGACAGAGATTCCAGCGCGAGGGGGACTGTTGGCGCGCGCACTGAACTTGATCATCAATGGCGAGTCGAAAGATTGGCAGAATATACCAAAATTGTTACAGGGACTCAAGGAGGGCGTCAAGAAGCCAGCAACGGACGCGCAGATGGAGAAAATCGTGCGAAAAGGGTTTCAAACGAAGCAGCTGGGGGTGATTATTCAATGCCTATATCAAGCAGAGCAGACGGGCATGACGTTGAAGAGTGAGGCTGTGCTGAGGACGTTCCTGGGTGGTCTACATGATCTGGCGCAGCAGTCGGGATGGCAGAAGGGTGCAGTGAGCAAAGCGTTGAGGGAAGTCAACGTCGTCTCGCAGCTACTGGAGGCGAAGGAGCATGGTACTGGGGGTACACTCAGGCCGCATGATCCCAGAACACGGCCGGAGGTGTTGGGGGTATTCTTGGAGCTGGCGGCGGTGTATGCGTACAAGTATGATGGGCAGACGGATAGCGAGGGGTTGGTGAAGGCGTATGCAAGGCGGCTCATCAGCAACATTGAGAAGAGTCAGATGAAGGTATGCTGTGTGATCTACACATAGTTGGGAGCTTCACTGACACATTATAGCCGAGCGAGCTGCAACTTCTGGAACGAAGCAAGCAATGGCCAATGCTTCAAGCCATACCCGTCTGGCATGGTCTCAGTCTCGCCGAGAAGATGCTTGGGAAGGAAATGCCGGAGCGTCAGGCCGCAAGTAAGGCTATCGCAGAGTATGAGGTCGCTCTTCGAGGACTTGCTGCTGAGCTGGAAGCCCGCAACCCAGCGGAGGGCACTTATGATTACCAGGCACTGAATGCTTGGAGGCAGTGCATTAGAGACTAGACTGCTGCGAGCCCACACAGTCCATGGCAGAATCGCAACATCCCAGACCATGAATATAAGAATCCTCAGGGCCTCGCTGTATCCGCGACGAATGGCACAAGAGACTGATCCCGCCAAAGACTGTAAAGGCCGCAGTACGTACCTCCATAGCTTGACCATGAACAATAATTTCAATTACCAATATTCCAACCACAAGGAACTGCGAGCCCCGATCTCGGACCGACCGATCTATTCAGCCCGGAAAAGCTCTGCGCCCACCAAATCCAAAGGAGGGGACATTTTTTCAAGCTCTCCCCACCTGTTCCTTGTGATCCATCGACTCCAACCAACGACCACGTAGCAGCTCCCCTCAGGCCCGAGCAATTCCGCTGCTTCCCGCAAGGGAATACAGCTACATATACAAATGCTTTCTCGCTCCTCATATCCAATAAGCGATCACGTAGTGTAGTGGGTCCGTACAATCTGCAACTTCACATTTCTGATCATCAACTGACAGCGTCCACAGTTATCACGTCTCGTTGTGGAACGTACATCGTTGTCACAGCCTCCGAGGAGGTCCCCTGGTATGTCACCTACTCTGAAGTATTCCACTATATCTGCTAACGAGTACCGAAGTTCGATCCAGGGTGTGGTCATTCAAGTTACCTTCAATGGACTTCTTCTTTTTTGCCCTAAGGCTCGGCCTGGACAATTACACAACGTTGGACAAGTAGTGCTCTGACTGCGCGAGATCGAGAAGTTCGTGTGTATTGGAGCTTTTGAGGAAAAGATATGTGATATGATAGATGGTGGTGAGGGGTTTGGTTGAAAGCTTGGCGACCAGATTAGCTTCCATGCTTTCTGGCTCTGACCAACTTTTTGCTACCGTTCGGACTTGACATGCCCGTGAGGGTATTCCATTCTCTACGAGTATGCAGTATCGCCTTGCCATTGTCAGGTACTCTGACCATTTGCCCCATGCAGAAGTGTGACTCGCATAGAAATGCACATATCCCGTCGCCCAACAGATCTGACGACAATGTCGAATCCAGCAGGGTCAGCATCTCAGGATGTGGTGGTAGTTGACAAGTAAGAAACCCAATAGAAGGTAAATGCCATGGGCTCCCATCTTCGCGTGCAGGCAAAGCATTACGTGTCGTCATCGGACTCCAGGCTTCCAACCAGACTCCTATCTGAAGTCATACACGACTTGTCTCGATGAACATACTGCTGGAGGCTGGCATTATCCTTGCAGGCATACGTACCCAGGATTTGGGAGCAGCAGTGAGTCCACCGAAATGGAGTGGAGGGCAGAACCGAGCTTGCTGGAAACAGACTACTCCAGTCCGTACCACCGTGCTAGTGACAATACGCCGCTGTGTCGACGTATCAGGCTGCGAGTATCTGATTTTGATAGTATACCACAGTCTCGCTGGCAATCCAACGTATGTGTGGCTTGAAATGCCTCGCACTGAAGTTACGATTGTCGAGCGCACCTTTCGAACATCGACACACTATGGGTATTGCGCAAGAAGATGACAATGCTCGAAGCATATCTATCGTTTGACTCCCACTTCGTGAGTTGAAAGAGAATTGCCTTCAAGTGCTGGTTGCCGTCCATTGTGGCATCCGGACAAGTCTCTGTAGATGCCAGTGGTCTGGTTGAGCCCACTTGTTGCGTACGTAATGCCACTACTTTGATGTCGTCCACGAGATCGATACTGCTGACTGAGTGCAAGCATCCCGGTCGTGTTACTGAACAAAGATAGAGTAAGGCATGAAATGCAAAAGGAGGATCCGTATGATGTTTGGAACGTTCGAACACTATCACGGTATGGAGAATACTGGGACACGGCAGACGGGATTGAAATGCATGCATCTGTCCACGAGGATCAAGATCAGCACGGGCTGTCACATGCTTGCCGAAGGCATGCCAACACGGAAGCATTGCAGCTTCGCACATCAGGCAACCTTGCGCTGCCTATGCCCGGAAGTCGACAGCGAGTATTGTATATGTGCTTTGCTTCCTTCGTGTCCAACGCGCAACTACTCGCACGTTCTAAGTCACGAACGCTGCGGCCAAGAGGACAGGAAAGTGAGTGATGGCCTCGACCGATCTGTGCGAAAGCGCCATGACATCGAGCGGTATAGCCGGCGGAAGTGAGCGCGGCTGCTGAAGGACCAGCACCATCTTGAGGCGCCGCCTGGAGTCCTTGAAATCAGGACCTCTGCTGTGTTTTGGCATGCAGACGATGCTTCCGGCCATGGTCGATCGCAAGACTGTACTATTTTACTAGGCTACCGTGTATCACACGCTGCCGCCACGGAAAGTTCTAGAGCATTCAAAGGCGCGACACGCGGTGTTGACAGCGATGTAGGTTGCTGCTCAATCGTTGGCCTTAGATGGGACAAGGGAGCCTGAGGACATCCTGGTAAGCTCGTCCTGCAAGCCTGTTGACATCATTGTCTTATTTACGATCTTCATCGTGAAAGGAGACTTGCCCTATAGGACTATGACTCTCGGCTCGAGATCCCCATGCCATCGCAACACGATATGCAGTGGTCTGGCCAGAGATGAGCGAGGCTGCCCGTAAGCCGTGGGAGAGGTTAGGAGGGTTTATGACTTTGCAGAAGGGGCGCGATATTTGAGAGTCACGGAGCGAACAGACGTTGGAAATGAGGAGTAAGCCACGTACTGTCGGGAGCAGGAAATCAACGCGACGAATTGACCTTATCCTTACGTCGGACTCACGACGTGATTCGAATCAGTGGTAAAAGAGACCAATTCGACTTGCCCAATAAATCCTTAATAAAACTGAGCCGATCGGTCTTGAGTAGTGTCAGCGACTCGAAGTACACACCTCCAATCAGAAGAGGACGCTGATCGCACGTATGAACATATGGGAACTTCGAGGTACAGACTCTTCCACTGCAGGTGGGCTCCAGCACTGTCACCAGGAAAGCGAGTAGCCGGGAGAGAAGACTCAACCAGAAAGTCGGCAAAGACAAACTTGGCGAAAGCGCGGTGAGAAGCTGGCCGTCTCTCTCAATGGTGGCATGTCGCTGCTGCTCAAGGCTGCAGCTCACTCACCACCTGCATGGGCGTGCCTGGAAGGCGGCGTACATCGACCACGAGAGCTGATGGTAAATTCCACCAGTACCGAGTCTCCCCACCAGCAGAACCACAGCGTATGGCGTTGGAATATACCAGGCTGCCTCAGAGAATTCCAAGCCGGACATGCCTCGTGACGGCACCTCAACTCCGTGGCTCATCCATACGAGCTGTTATACTGCCCCACTGGTATTGAATCACCTATCCAGAAGCCACGGAGGGGATTCAAGATTTTGAGAAGTCTCGCAAGTCACATTGAGGCTGGTGCATGTGATGGTGAGTCGGACACTCTGAAGCAGATTTGTGCTATCTTGGAGGTCAAGATTGCCGATATGATTGAAGTGACCTTAAACTCCCTGCTCGGAGGAGGAATCTAGGAGTCGATTGACCAGAGGGATCTCAACCGAAGCTAGGCACAGGGAAAGAGCTGCAGCTGCAGTGGGTAGTGTGGTATACGATGTGGTGGCCGAGGTGTGCTTCCACAAGGTCAGTCTAGAAGCGGCTCGTGTCACGTAGAAGAAGCATACCATCTCCGCCATGTACACCATCGCCCGATCTCCCACCCAGGTTTAGACACATCAAATTCAATCGGCAAGACTTGTGACCTCCCGCCGCATCGACTAGAGGCGAAACCCAAGCTCACGTCCTTCATAGGTTCCTCAAGGCTGAGAATAGCACGACCTCCCAATTCTTCATACCTAGCAACCATCAAGAATACTCTGACACGTACTCTTCTCCGCCGAATCCATACTCAGCCCATAATAGTACTTAACCTGCACCCACGCGCGAATATACGTGCACTGGTAAGCAGAACGCGAAGGGAGCCACTCGGCCGGGTCCTGGTCACCTTTCTCTTCATTGACATTATCAGTAACAGCGAGGAGTTGTGGGCGTGTAAGGCTATCGTAGAACCCGTCAGCGATCATTCTGGTTCCCGTTTGTAGGGTTGACATACTCATTCGCGAAATCCTGCCTTCGGGAATCGTCCCAATCTTTCGCCCCGCTGACCCAAGCTTCCTTCAAGGGCACGAGATGATCGATGTCGAGATCACTCGCAGCGGTCCAGGTAGCGCCATCGTAGTCGGAGTACCATGACCCGGAGGTCGAAGCACAGGCGCTGTCAGTCTGGACGTTGCTGCCGTCACGCTTGAGGACGGTCTCGCGGGTGTTGCAAGAGCCGGAGATGGTGATCCAGTGCTTGAAGCGGTCGCGGTCGTAAGCCGGGCTGTTGGACTCGGCCTCGATGGTGATGGAGTTGAGGTATGAGCGTGCTGTAGAGGCGGATACCGGGGTTGGGAGGTTGCCTCTGCGTTGGAGTACTTCGATTGGGGCGGCGATGGCGGCGCTGGCAGAGACGGCTGCGATGAGAAAAGTCTTGAGGCCCATGGTGAGATGTTTGGTTGTCCTGCTGGTTATCAAGTCGTTTGAGAGAATCTTCTGCTTCTAATATATACTGTACACTGCTGCGAGCCTCCCTTGGTAGCGTCTGCCCTTGCAGGCTCTGCAGCAATACAGTAGCATAGCTTCCGCTAAACATGCAGATAGCACTCTCAGCCATACCAACACGTGCATCAGGCAAGCGATGTCCTTTGATAACTCATGCCACCCTATAGCAAATCAAGAAGGTCAGCAGCGCTTGTCGTTCGAAAGATGTAGTGCCAAGGCATCTGCCAAGCATGCAGTCTGTCGATCAGGAAGGTGGAAGTCCATCATGTGGGGACGTGATTCGTTGACAGAATTGCATCGGCGAAGTGCGCAATCCAAAGTTGACGATCAGCGTTTCATGCAACGCTGCTACGGCAAGAGATCGTCATTGTTCCGGTGGTGAATCTGCAACAGGACGCAGTCCGACACGTCGTGCCTTGTGAAGCTCCGTGGCCGACGGGCGAAGGCCACGATATAGTCAACGAAGCCTGCACGCCATGGCAGTACTCTAGGCCAGAGGCAATCTTCCGAGTGCACTGATAGAATGCGCATGTCAATCCTCGTCTCGTGGCCAACCACAGCCTCAGAACTTGAATTGATGTGCATACGCGCTCTCCATGGACAGGGGCTGCTGACTGGATACGACCAGCTCCGGGTTCAGGAACATGTCCCACTCGAACGGTATATCCATCGCCCAGTCCATATTCGGTGCATCCGAGAGAGTGCTGCTGGGACCAGCTGAAGGGTGGTCAGTGAATGGCGGTGTCGCCGGCACAGCGTTCAATGCCTCCAACTCCTTCTGCTTGCGTTTACGGGCCATGGCAATCAAGGCAGTGGCCTGATTGTATGCTTCCCTGCACATGTGTGTATCGTATGTCTGTGCAATGTTGTGCATGAGGTTCATGACTTCTTGGATGTGAGCTAGACTGCTTGGTGTACCAACAGCGATGACCACGCAGAGGAACTGGAACGGAGTACAGATGACGTTCCACCAAGGAGTCCTGACGGATAGAAGCTTGGCCGAAGCAGTCAATGCTGCCTTGCCGATGCTCACGACTGTTTCTGCCTTATCTTTAGCATCGGTCAAGCTCATCAACCACAATCGACGGTAGATAGCAAAGGCGAGATCCGCCTTGAGCAGCGAGATAAAGTGTGACTCAGTCTGAAGCGACTCAATCTTATCCAAAGCTCTAGCCAAGGCACCGGGCGGGTCTGGCTCACGTTCCCTGTCCACAAAGTCGTTTGGCAGCAGATCAGCCAGCTCCACGAACTGATGTGCATGACTCCCATTCTCAGACGCGAAGCGTTTCGTAGTGACAACATCAAAGTTGACCCTCGAGCGACCGTACTCAAACGACAGAATAATGTTCAGCGCTCGCGATATCCAGAAAAGTCGCCTTCTGCTCTTCGCCAGCTTATGATCTGTCACGGTCGGCGGATACACCACAGCAATCGTCTGGATCTCCTTGTGCAGCCCAGCGGCTTCAATCTGATGCATAGTAATACAACTCGAGATCCACGCCCCGTGAGGCCTCGACGTCAGGCGAAGATATATCGTCCTCAGGATCCAGCCCGCGATATGATTCGGTGTTGGCGAGTTGCTGATACTCTTCGCCACCAGCACCTTCCTCGCATCCACAAAGATCGCATCTTCCTTCGGATGCGGTTTCGGCGAGAAGAAAGACCCCAATGCAGCCACTCCGAGCGCAACGGAGTCGATGTCTCGCATCCCAACGGGATCATTGAACCGCGCAGTCACCTGCTCCATAGACTCCGCCTCCTCAAGCAGTCCAAACTCCGGCTTCACGACCTGAAAGTACACATTCGCATAATTCTGCATATCCGCCAGCGTCAAATGCGCAGTAACACCAATCGGGTCCTCCTGCGGCTCAGCACGAATCCCCAAATGCCAGGCAAAAGAGTGCAGGCGTGGAATACTATCAGACTCCAGATCCATTCCCAGAATTCTCGGAAACGCGACAGCAGAGTTGGCTCGCACGAATCGCGTCTTGACTGGATCCAGGATACCACGATGATGGAATCGCGCTCCAGGCGCGGTGAGAGGATGTTTCTGTAGCTGAATGATGCTCGGGTGGGTCCTGCCTATGGGCTGTGGCGGCGGAGGCTCCTGGGCGACGTCGACATGCTGCGCCGTTGAGGAGCGTTTGGAGCTGGTGGCGTATTCGCATTGGTATTCGTAGCGAATGCAGGTTGCGCATGGGAGGCGGCCGTCACTGTGTTGTGGTTAGGGTGGGATGATGGGAGTCATTGTGATACGAAACACAGTCTCAAGGATGGCCAGACACAATGCAACAAGATGACTTCTGATCTGTATCGCAAGTTCGCAATGATGATATCGCCTCTTCAATCATCGGTAGAATAGCTCACCATTTCCGTTTCCTCTGTCTACACGGCGTACAAGCAGCGCGCGACCGCTGTCTGCCCTGCTGCACGTGCTCGTTGCCTTCATCATCGGGACTCAATGATCGTTTGGTGCCGGCGGCGACGGTACTGTTGCTGGTGCCATTCTCGCCGGTCATGGTTCGGTCAAATTTTGGTGGTGTGAGAAGTGGATGGAGACGGGAACGAGAGACGTGCGGAAATCGCGGAGTTTTCAAGTGCTTTGAGCGGCTGGATCGGAGCTTTGACTTTGCTTGATAATACTTCTTGAGGGATGCATTTCGACTCATTTCCTTAGTGATGAACACTGATTCACGAGGATCACGTACTGATCTGTACAGTAGTGCTGATAGCAACGACATGTCACGAAGGAGAAAGGATGGAGCAGCCATAAGGAACGCACATCCGCTCAGAATGATTCGGTCATCCGTTTCATTCATGGCTATCCTTCGCTGGTTCCCATCATCTGCGCTTTGATTTGCGAGGTAGCATCTCGTCCCTCTAAAGTTACACAGCCCGTTTCCGCAGTCAATACGCCTGGGCCACCTGGCAACACAAACGCCTAGACGTCGATACCGTCCACGACCATACCCTTCTTCCAGGTGTAGCACATCCGGCGAGCGACTTCATCAGCCGCCTCCTCGGAGACCAGAGCTCCGACCAAGTACAAGGCACCATCGATGCCAGAAGTGACACCGCTGGTGGTGAGCACACGAAGACCTCCAAGACGAAGGTTGGCACGCTTGAGGACACTCTCGCGGCGGTTGTTGCTCATCTTCAAGCTGATGCTGCCCTTACGGGCAGTGGATGAACGACGACCGTTGGGGAAGCCATTGGTCGCACCACCATTTTCAGCAATCGGCGAAATGGCGCCAGCCGAGCTCTTGCGGCGCTTGTGCTCCTTCATCTGCTTCCTATCCATGATGTATGGGTTCTCATCTTCATTCTCGCCGAGGTCAAAGCGGAGGTTGTTGACGACGTAGCGTGCTTCGACCACGTCGACGCGGTCGGCCATGTCGCGCTGAGCGGCGTTGGAGCAGATGATTTCGAACTTGGTGACATAGTCTGGGTGGGTGGTGGCAGTCAGACCGCTGAGGACGCCAACTTCGCCGGCGAAGAGGGCACCGGTGCAGACGGTCATGAGAGTACGCTCTTTGGCTGGGTTCTTCTTCTGGAGCTCGGTGAAAGCCTTGATGATCTGCAGAGGCTGTCCCTTCTGCTTGATGATGGCTTCGTGGTTGCCGCCGGCGATGACGAGAACGTCAATTTCGGAGAGACGCTTCAACGCCTCTTCGTAGCTCAAATGAGCACGGAGCTGAGCACCCTGAGCAGTGACCACGTGCTCCTCTGGTCCCGCGAAGATGGTGCGGAACGCCTTGCTCTCTGTGGTAGGACGTCATTAGCCAGACGATATAGGTAGGCATGTTTGGTGAAGCATTGGCTTGAGATGTGGTATGGACATTGGCATTGGCATTGGCATACCTGGGTTCTTCGCGTCATGCTGAGCCCAGCTGAAAACCTCGAGCGGGCCGGTGACATCGAGCGTGTCACATTTGTCGTGCATGGTGATGAGGACCTTGAGAGGCTCAACATAGCCCTCAGGTTCCTCAGTGATTGCACTCATTTTGGCGGTATTGTTTGATGGAGGTTAGATTGAACTGGTGGTCTCAAGGTGAGATGAGAAGAAACAAGGAGGAGAGAAGCTGGGAAGAGCATGGAAGAGCTTTGTAGAGCTCCGCGTACCAACAGCTCGTGACCTCCCCTCGCGTGACCATAACGCAACGCTCGGAAGCTGCGACCTGAATGCCATAAAGTTAGGTTCTTGCGGGGAATCTGGGGTGCATTAGCGGACGTTTCGAAGGCCCTTTAAGTGGTATCTGGATGCTGCATAGCTTCAGCGCGCTGTGAAATGTACGGAACAGCCCTCGGCCAGGTAATGTAAATACACATATCCACTTTCAATGGCTGTCACCAAACGGAGCACGTGAGTCGTCAGCCGTGCGTACGTCGCGAGAAGCAGGCCACAAAGCAGACCATCGATCGTGCCACCCTGCCCCTAGCTCAGCGTGACTCATATCACCATCAAGTTATGAACTGGCTCACAACGCAGAAGAATGGCTTAGACTTTCTCGACTAGCACCGGCATTGACAGCGTGAAAACATCATGCCATCTATACCATCGCCCAAGCATCCACTCCAAGGCGAGATCGAAGGCACCATAGCCACTACTTGGCCTGAGTAGTCTGCCATGCCTCGTGCAGCTTCTTCTGACGCTCCCAATCTTTCTTCAGCTTCTTCGACTTCGACTTGGCCACCTCCTTGCCTTCGGCGTCCTTGAGTGGTAGACCTTCCTCGTCCCACTCACTATACTCACTGGTTCGGAACATCTCCAGATGTGACAGCTTGCCCTTCTGCAGACGTTCCTTCTCCGCTGCGTCAGCATCTGCTTTGGCCTTCTCTTTCGCGGCAGCTTTTGATGCTGCGATTGCGTCGCGGTCTTTGCGTTCTTGCCGTAGAGACGCCGATAGTGGTCGGACGAGGGCATGTCTGTTCTCGCGGTCTTCCAAGTAGATGTCAAGGTCCCACAGCACAGTGTCGCGGAGGTAATCGCAAGCGGCTAGGTAGTCTTTGGGTACAGCATTCTTGCTGTGGAGGTCGAACACTTTTCGCTGAAAGTCGGCGTACGCCTTCATGTATGGCTGGTCGTTTCCATAGGATGACTCTTTCTCGTCCTGGAGCAGCGTCAGTGATGTGAAAGCACTATGCAAGTGCTGCTGACTTACCAATCGACCAAGCGAGACAAGATCCACAGCACCAGCCTTCGACTGCTCTCGGACCTTATCTCGAAGCTCAGAGAGTGGGTAGATGAATGCCTTCGCCTTTTCCGGGATGTCAACACCAGACCAGCCCATTTGACCTTCTCGATAGCTTCCGTCCAAGCCAAATACGACGACGACCTCCGTTACCCATTTGCCGATAGCGATGGCTGTGGCATCAGGTACGTTGGCCGCAGAATTGTACGCAGTGATGAGCTCTGTGAGGATTCGCATGGCAGCAGGCGTGTCGAAGGAGTCACACATTGCGTCGTTGAAGCGCTGTTTTGAGGTGGCAAGCTGTTGATCGATCTCACTTGATGCACCGTCCGTGTCGCTCGAGTACGCGCTGGTAGGGTTGCTCTGGAGGTCGCGTACCTTGAGGAAGAAGTTGTTGATCCTCTCCTCCCATGATACGCTAGCCTTGACTAGATCAGGGGTGATCTCGAGGCCCTCCTTCCACGCTCCGAGGAGATAGACAATGCGCAGCGATCGAGGAGTCCAATCACCTTTACTGAGAGCTTCCTTAATGGTTGTGAAATTCTTCAGACTCTTGCTCATCTTGCTGCCAGATATACTGAGATGACCCATGTGAAGAAAGTAATTCACCCACTGCACGCTGTCCTTACCGCAACTTGCCCAGTATGCTTCTGATTGTGCGATCTCGTTGTCGTGATGAGGAAACGCGAGGTCGATGCCACCAGAATGTATGTCGAACTGCTTCCCCAGTATATCAGATGCCATAGCACTGCACTCGATATGCCAGCCAGGTCGTCCTTCACCCCATGGCGACTCCCAGCTTGGCTCGCCGGGTCTTGATGCCTTCCAGAGCGCGAAGTCGGCACCAGACTTCTTGAAACCAGTCTTTCTGGTCGAAAGAGAGCCCTCGCCTTCGGCCTGCAACTCCTCATCGTTCTTGTTCTCAGGCTTGAGCTTAGCATAAAAGCCACCAGACTTCTGCCAAGCATTCGTGTCATAGTAAACTGAGCCCTCGTTGTCGTAGGCAAAGCCATTGTCTTGAATCTGCTTCACGAAGTCGACGATCTGAGGGCCATACTCCGTCACTCGGGTGAGCTTGTTCGGCCTTCGAACATTCAGGGCATCCATGTCGTCGAAGAATCGCTTCTCGTATCGTTTTGTGAGTGTCGTGAAGATGTCATGGTCCTTACCTCCTACTGTGGTAGAATATAGTGAGTCAATGTAGGGTAACAGTACTCCAGACGCCTTGGCTTCGAACTCTACCAATGACGGACTAGACAGCAGCAGAGCCTGTGCGCCGGAGCTTGATGTGTTCAGATGCATCTTCACCTTGGCCTCTTTGTCGCCTGGTGCAGATCCATCATTGGCCAGACTCTTGCCCTCCAAGACATGCCCGTAGGCTTGCTGTGCTGCCTGCACGTATGACTCAGGCGTCGCTGCCCGATCCAGAGAAGGCAAGTTCTTCTTGGTGTATGCCGTGAATGCATGAAGCGTTGTCTGTCTCACCTCTTCATCGACCTCTTTGTGCTTGGCCAGAAACTGTCTCAGCAGGTGTTGCTCTCGTGCAGCCTTGATGATCTTGTCATCCACGTCGGTGATGTTCATGACAAAGTCGACCTTGAACTTGAAATAGTCGGTCATTATTCGGCGGATGATGTCTTGCGAGACATAGTTTCGCGCATGACCTAAGTGCTATCAGTTATTAGTCCAGTCTGCCAAATCCAAGTCTTTCGTCTCTTCTGCAGGAAGTCCAGCATATCGCAACAACAGTATTCAAGACCCATTCCAAAGCTATTGATCGAGACATACCGCATCATCGTACACAGTCGGCCCGCAAGCATACCATCCCACCTTCTTTCCCTCTGGATCGATCGGAACAAATGGTGTTTTGCTCCTCGTTAGGGAGTTGTATACACTTAACCTGGGCAGGCGCGCTCGTACTGACTCGATTGGTTCTGGAGGAGCGCGCCATTCAGGCTGTGCCGTCGCCATCGTGCGTCGTCCGCGATGCGCTGAAGGTGTTGATGGCGCTGCGAGGAATGGCCGAAGGATGGGACGACTAGTGGTTATTGCGAAGACGGTGACGCTGGTGACTCGAAGGGGTGACTGCGGGTTGCTCAGACATCGGGCGAAGACCGGAGTCAGCAGCATCAAAGGTGCAATGTGTACAGATCACGTTCCACCTTCCGTGTCCCAGAGAAAGAACAAGTGACTCCCAAACACATGAAACAACAAGCCATCCCTGCAGCTGGCTTAGCTTAAGCGAGAGGCTTGTTTCGAACGCCCCGCTATGTGCCTGAATGCCTGAAGTATTTCATCAGCATCAACACCTTGCGGCCGTTACACCAAATCACCACGTCACGGCATCATTCATAGTCCGATACAGCGAATGCTTCACCCGCTGGCCTCGACGCGTTTTTTTCGGCCGCAAACAATGCTTTTCACACCTCAGCTCAACGTGTTGTCGTCCAGCTGCATCGGCCGTATCCAGCTATCGCAAGCCATCACAAGCCTCATCTGCTCAAAGCAGCATGGCACAAAAGTTAGATCGTCGAGTAATGGCTGAATCAGCGCTTCAGCTGGAGGTAGGTTCGCGTCGTGCGGGAAACATATATGGCCAAGGAAAACACCACAATCCATTCCACTTCCACTGTCACCTCCTCCCTCAGCAGCCCACAACCAACCATCACAAAGTCAAGACCTCAATCCCCACTCGCCACGATTCAACAATAGCAACACCGCCGATTCCTATTGACACTCACCACATAACCACATCACCATGGACGTGCCAACAATAGTCAAATACCTCACCCTCCCCACCTCCTTCCTCTGCGGCGGCTACCAACTCGCCCACAGCCATAACATCGGCCCCCATCTCCTCACCCTCCCCGCCTCCATCTCCAGCCCCCTCTTCAGCCAAATCTACTACTCGGGCTTCCGCGTAATCCTCCCCGGCGCACTCTCCGTAGCCGCAACCTACAGTTACGCCGCTTACCAGACTCCCCCAACTGCCTCGGAGGGACTGCTCTCGAGGAGGAATCTGTACATCTTCGGAGCGCTGTGTGCGTTAGGGGTGGGCGCTTGGACGAAAGTTGTGATGGGACAGGGGATCGAGAGGTTGATTGAGATTGGGAAGAGTGGAGCTTTGCAGACGAAGGCGGAGGGGACGGGGGAGGTGGTGAAGTTGGTGAAGGCGTGGACGGGGCAGAATTGGGTCAGGACGGGGTTGTGGGTGGGAGCGGGAATGGCGGGGATTGTGGCTGTGATGGAGTGAGTGTGATGCAATTGCAGTGTTTACTTGATGGATTCGCTGCGCGCTGGTGTCAGAGTACGTATCTAAAGCCCTTATTATCGAGTTCTGTCATGTCGTGCATGCCGTTCTCGATCGCTGCTTTCTCCTCCTCTTCGCTCAACATCCCTTGATTTGCTGCTTCGCTATCTCGCTTCTTGTTAACGCTCCACATGTAAAAGTACAGCACGCAGACGGCGGTGAGCTTCACGCAATATCCGACCAACATAGCGATATACGCGGAGGTATAGCCTGGCGCTTCACTGCTTTTGAAGGTTTGCGGCCCAATGATGTTGCCAACACAATAGCCAGTGAACAAGATAGCTCCAGTGAGCTGCTTCTTCGTGTATCCGGCCACGTTGGAGCTGACGATCGTTAAAGACATACTGAATCCCAATCCTTGGAAGTAGCACAGCCAAATCGCCACCAGACGTCCCCACTTGTTGCTGTCCGGCAGACCCACCAGAAGACCCGATCCGACGATACAGATCAGATTGGCCACGATCATCGAGATGCAACGTACATTTGGAAACTTGGAGCAGATGATACCTCCACCGAGCAGAGACAGGAACTGGACCGCTCCGCCTGGGATCTGGAGGTACTGCGTCCCCAGCGTTCCAAACCCAAAAGACTTGATAATCAAGGATGTGAAGCTCGTCAAAGCCGAATTCGGCACCTGAGCACCAACAGCCATAATGAACAACATCCACGTCTTCGGGTCGTAGAGGGTCTGGATCGCCTGATGCTTCGAAAAGCTGCTATTCTTCACACCCTGTCGATTCTTCGCAACTCTCTCAATCGCTATGAATCGTTCCCGCTCATTCAGGAACTTTGCTGACTTTGGTAAATCGGGCAGCATGACCAGTGCGTAGATCCCACCTGCGATACTGAGAGATCCGAAGATGATGAAGACGTACATCCATTTCGGTAGGCCGGCGTTGATATGTCCGATCGCGTAGCCGATGAGGCCTCCGAACATGGTCGCGATGCCGTTCGTGCAGTAGTAGGATTCTAGTCGGACGGGTTGTTCGCGGTTCGTGTACCACATGCTCATGATCAGCACGAAGCCGGGGTTCACGGTCGATTCGACGAAGCCGAGCATGAATCGGTTCGTTGCGATGCCGGCGAAGTTGTAGCAGGCGGGTGTGGTAATCAGGATCACTCCCCAGCAGATTGTTGCTGCGGCGAGGAATTTGCCGATGGGTAGCTTCTGCATTAGGTATGAAGCTGGGAATTGGCCGGCCATGTCTGTATGGATGTCAGCTTTCGTCCACATATCGATTGATGTAGTCTGTTCCAATCGTACAGCCAAAATAGAAGATCGAGCCCAACCAACTATAGTCCTGTCCATGCAGCCCAGTCCCCTCCTCCAGACCATAAACACTGGCATAATTGATCCCGTTCTTATCCAGATACTGCAGCAGATATATCAAAAAGAGTACCGGTATGATCCGCACATCAATCTTCCTGACGACCTTCTTCGCCTCAGCCGGATCAATCTCTTCCCCAGCATGCTGTTTGTATGCCTCATAATTATCGTCCAGCTCCGAAGCCGCCGGCGAAGGCGAAGACAAGTGAGGCGTGCCAGGTCGAGGCTCGATATCAAAGTCCTTCTCGTTGCTGTGATCAGTCTCTTTCGACGCCATGTTGAAGTCCTGCCCTCACGAGCAAGAAAGAACGGCAAAGAGAGTCGCAAGAAGACAAATTGGGAAACAGAAACAACCAAACCCAAAAAGTCTATATCCGCTACCACGGAACTTATCATGTCATAGCCACGCGACTGCCATGCCGGCGCATGCAATGTCTTCGCACGTTGAGCACAGTTTTGCCGGAAAATCGGGACGTCGGTTGCAAGAGAAATATATCCACCGTGACAGTAGGAAGTTGTGAAGGGAGGATCATAATGAAAGAGTCAAGTGGTCATTGGCTCGTCTTGGAGCTGCTTGAGTCTGCTAGCGGATGGTGTGCGAGCACGTCAGTAGATCGTTGCTTGTATTGGAGAGCGCACTGAAGCGGGAGGAGGGTTATTCGGCACTTATACTCTTGTGGCAAGCATAAACTCGTCGGTAGCGCGGTCTATGTCGTAGAGTCGTTGACGAGGTTGATCAGGGTTTCATTCATGGAGTACATGTAATGTTGATGATGAAGAAGCACGATGATCAAGGCGTGGTTGCGGGGTGGACGAAGTTGCGACACGCTGACTCAGCCGCAAGCACAACATCCCCATAGCCCTTCTCCTTGAACCCATTCAACGATCAAGAGGGGCTCCATTCAATGTCGAACCTCTGGGCTTCACGCTTATTATCATGCTTATTCAATCAAAAGGCATAACATTAGAGTCTGAGAGAGCATCAGCCCGGATGCATTGCTCGCGCAGAATCGGCCAGATTCCGTTGAACTTGCGATGGCCCGAAGGCGACGGGAACGCAGAGACGAGGCTGTTATCAGTCGACGATCTAGATAAACAAGTCAATAGTGGAAGACTGGATTGATGAAGTGATATCGAGTTCCACTGAGACAGTTGGAACTTCAAACTCCATGCCTTTTAAATTAAGTCTTCTGTCGAATGTACACATACTACAGCTATACTACTGTACAATGCCATACAATGCCATGATGTACAATCTGTGGGATCTCATACATCCCTCGTTTCTCTGCAGCGTCTTTCAACGCCGAAACGCCATAGTCGTTTCCAACATTGCACCTATATGCCAGGGCACTGGTAGATTGGTGCTCCCATTTCGAATGGGAGCGACGTTAATACAGAATTCCGACGCTCGAACGCGCTGCATTACCTTCCCCAGTACCATCAACCTCAAATCATGAAATCCAGCACCATACTCCCTCTCTTCCCGCTCTCGCTCCCACCTCCCAGCGGCAAGGGCCAAGCAGCAGCAGCGGAACTAGCAGAATTCGGGCTCTCCACCGCTACAGACCCTCCACTGCTCCTGGAAGAGACGGAGTCGGAATTGAAATGCTTGCCAGTGGTATTCATCGTGCCCAAATCTACCATGGATACCGCGCCAATAGGAGACGTGAAGCTCCTGAGTACCGCCTCCTTCACGCCCGTTTCAGCATCCATACTCGCCCTCCTTTGTCGTCCCAGTGGGCTGATTGGCTTGTGCTTGGCACTGGGACTGCTCTTTTGGACTTTGCTCCGGAGAGCGAGTAGGCGGGTGTATTGAACATCCTTCACGAGATCAGGGTCCGATTTCGTGTTGGCGAAGAACGCGTCTATGGCGGTCCAGGCTTTTTGTGTGATGGCAGATCGAGGTCGTGCTTGATGGAGAGTTTGGAGGCAGGTGCCGGCGGCGTCAAGGTCTGTCTCGCGACGCCAGAGCCAAGTCCAGGATGACAAGGTGGCGTCGGTTCTAAGTCTCTGTGTCGCTTCGAGGACCTCTGTACAGGCTGTGATTGTCGACTCGGCGGCTGCGGAGGTGAGGTACCTTGGTCCAGGAGTACTGGCTTGTCGGATTCGGAGTTTCAGCTTCGCAACGATGATTCTGCTGGACATTATGGCAATCTTGCACGTGGCGGCGTTGCAGTTGCACCGTCGATAGTACTTTTCTTGGAGAGTCCTTTCAAGAGAGTCGATGATGGAGAGCTTCCCGTCTGCTGGTAAGGCGGGAAAGTCGTTTTCTTCGTTGAATGTATCGGAAAACAGAACGGTGCGGATGTAGTATGTGATCTCAAAACGGATGAGGCAGTAGAACATATCTGGAGAATGAGTGGCGAAGAGGGTCTCTGGGGAACCTTTGGGTACTGCCTGGTTGATAGTGCTGTCTTGTGCTGCGGCTGGAAAGCGGGTACTGCATTGTCGTTCGTAGACAACGGGATCTGTTTCGTTGGCTTCGGCTGTTGAGGCATCCAGTGAGCAAATGTGCCACCACAGCCGCCGTCTGTATTCCGCGTCTCGAAAGGCGAGGCCCGGCTGTTCGTCTGGATCGCGATGTAGCTTCAGCTTCATAGCCAGCCTTACCAGAATAGCTGTCAACGACCACACGTACATCCTATCCAAGAACTTGGCGCCACAGCTGAGATAGATAGTCAGGGCCTGGAGTGAGGTGATCGTCGGGTTTGACATGAACTGCGCCTTTGATAACGACATCTCGAAGTGGTGAGCGTAGGTCTTGGACAACGATCCCTGCGCTGGAGACGAGAAAACGTTGCTGCTGGGAGGATCCTGACTTGCTGCTGCTCCGAAGCAGACCGCGAACTTGAGAGCTCTCGCGTCCGATGGCATTGATCTGGAAGTCGGATTCTTCTCGTCAAAGAAGGGTTGAACCGATGCGAGGTGAACAATTTTCAGCAGCGGGTCCGTGTTGCGAGTGAAGACTTCCCACATTGCTGCTATGCGCTCAGGCGAAAGATGCTGCTGTTCTTCACTGTGGGCGTTGGATTGCGATGCGAAGGGTAGCGAGAGACTCTGGTCGGATGCAGGCCGTATCGATGCGGGAGAAGAAGCCACTTCCGATGGATCTACCTCGCTTGCACTTGAGCTCTGCTTGCGTACAGAAGAATTGGTGCTGTGTCTGCTGACCTCAGACTGCGTTGCTGAGCCGTTTCTCACTTGTCCTTCTACTTTCGAAAGGCGTTCGGCTAGCTCACTGATTTGGGCTTCCAGGAGGCTGACCATCGCAACGTCCGCCGGTTGGGTCGGCCTACCACGTTGTCCCGACTCCATATTTTGAAAGCTTAGTTGGAGCTACCAGACAGCCGGGCTATCGTGTCCCGAAATCTGCAGAGCCTCCAGAAGCTTGTGGATCAGGATCGCCGTAAGACCGTAGGAGGTAAGGTCAATAGCGACGGAGAAGAGTTGCGTAGAGCTTTCTACGCTACTTGAATTGCTGTGAACCACATCGCCACACATTTGTTGGAGGACGTGCTCACAATTCGGTTCTGATGCGTCGTGCTGCCCATAATTAGATCTGAAATCAGGGCGACACACTGAGCAACGTCCTCGAGTTGGCTTGGGAGCAGAGCCGTTCGTGGAAGGGTCCGGCGATCGCAGGTCCCGTGCTGGGGCTGCATTGAAGTGTTGTCAGTGCATTCAGGTTTCAAAGGCGCGATGCTGCAAGTGGAGTATGGGGACCCTGGCTCGTATGTTGCACGCCGCCACGATCCAAAGACGAGAATTGAATGTGAACTCAATCGTTCGTACATTGAGCCGCTGTCATGCTCGAGGAGTGACCTGCAGAGCCACTCGAAGCCCACCTACTGCTTAATAAGGCCGCCGCTGTGGACCATTGTTTCGAAGAGGAAATACGTAGGACCAGTACGATGGATCAGGAGCGCCGCTTCAGCGGCGACTCCGTGGCGTCCGGCAGATCGACTCATGAGCAAAACAGATAATGAGATCGCTCCATAGACCGATGCTCTAACGAAGCCCTCCACAGCTTGTGTGCTGCGATTATGAAGGTGTGGATGTGGAAGCGTGACAGAGACTTCGTCGCGCGGCTTCCCTGTGCTTCACTTGAGACGAGTTGTCCTGGAGTGTGCTGTCGCCAGATGAGGCTGTCGGCGAGGATCTACAACCCGTGAAATGGGAGGTGTCTGCCGTACAGCCAAGCTCCCATTGAACTTCTCGTGCCATAGATATTTAGTAGTGTCGACCGACAGCTTTATAGCTTCCAACATGTTGCTTTGGTGGTTCACAGGGCGTATAATTGTGGTCTAATTTTGCGTCGACACTGCCACACCGGAGGATACAATACCTCGTCCAGGAAAGTGGTGATGGTATTGCGATGCCAGTCTCCAAGGCAACCGCCATGCCAGTGGCTGCGATATCACAAGAGCCAAGGACCTCCTCGACAGCGACAGGTGTCAGAACAGACTTCCCAGAAGACTGATTCAGAGGCAGCTGATAGAAGGAACACTGCAGTAGGGGTCATGCTCGTGCGCCGTCGTGATGCTTATAGCTGGATGAAACGGCGTCATTTGGTGATGGAAGGTGTAGGCCTGATATGAAACTCTGTGTAGGCAAAGGATTGGCCTCACAAAGCGATTAACTACGGCCAATCGGTCTCGAAATCGTGTCGCACCCGATGACAGAGCATAACGCCCTGTCTTGAGTGCACGCCGCGCCTTCAGCTGAGAGATCCAGACGGTGGTGGAGATTCCTGGTGAAGAAGAGGTAGCTTGAACACGCGAAAAAATTGACGTATGTAGCAGAGCGCACGGGCCCGCGGTCATCACTCCGCCATCATTGGCTGTGGTATTCCCGAGGCGAATCTCTGGCAATGATCACAGCACTCCTTCGGCAGCATCATCTGCTTCCACACCACCAGCACCCACCCCATCCACCACGATGCTGCCCCAGAGAGTAGCCCAGCAATCGCTGCGGCGGTGTACGTGTCTCCAACATCGCCCATGTACCCCGCTGACACCTCGCAGTGGCCGTCCAGCCCAATGTCTACCGATTCGCAGCACCCGCCGCAATCGCAATGGGCGCCTTCAACACTCCCCAGCGCAGACTCGTCGCCGCCTCCTCCGTGACCGAGAACCATGTTCGAAACGAGATCCTTGCCAAGCAACGTCTCAACCGCCCCGTCGCGCCCCATCTTGCTATCTACAAGCCGCAGATCACCTGGTACCTCTCCGCCCTCAACCGTATCACCGGATGCACCGTGAGTGGACTCTTCTACGTCTACGGAGCGCTATACTTGGTAGCGCCATATCTGGGATGGCACGTGGAGACACAGGTTCTGGCGGCAAGTTTTGCGGCGTGGCCGGTGGTGCTGCAGGTGTTGACCAAGGTGGCTGTCGCGCTGCCGTTTACTTTCCACAGGTGAGATGAGCACGGTCGGTCTGTGTATGTGGACAGCACTGACACACGACAGCTTCAATGGCATCCGCCATCTGGTTTGGGATACCGCGTCGATGATCACAAACAAGCAGGTCGCTCAGACTGGTTGGTTCGTTGTGGGAGCATCGGTTGTGTCTGCTCTAGCACTTGCATTCATATAGAAAGAGCAGAATGGAATCAGTACAAACCGAATATCTTGAGATGAATTTATTCCCCTCGGGCCATCGTCCCACCTGAAGATGGTCATGATAGGTAAGATGGATCAATCACTACTGAATGTGACTTTTACAGTACCTCGAAGCCGGCTCTATAATTCTCTCTGATAGCACTTTCTTCGCGCACGAGTACATACGTCTCTTCCGCGAAGTCCTAGGAAAGACCAGGTTACCGGCATCTCCAACCAGCGATCACGCCTTCCGACTATCGAAGAACATCTCCCCATTGGCTATCTCCTTCAGACCTTCCATCAGGCTCTGAACCACGAACAATCCCTTCTTGAGGGCAAGTTGCAAGCAGAAGGCCGATAACGCAGCTCGCCAGCCATCAAGATGCGGACGCTCACGCGGCTTCTGGAGTATGTCGATAGCCCCTATCACATGCTTTGACTGACATCACAGAGTACTGCAGTCTCATCTCGGTGTATGCCGCAAGTCTGGGTACATACACTCCAGGAAGAGGGTGCGTTGCTGGCTTCGTCGATTAGTTGAGCTGCTCTTTTCGACAAAATGCTAGACGGTCACAGGCTGTGGCAAACAGCACTTTGGCATCGCATTGAACGCACGAGCACCACAAGTTGACATTGTTACAGTCAGTACAGCTTCCTTGCTTGGTTCCTTATGCCAACACTGGAAGAGCTACACAAGGGAGGTCCTGCCATCGATCTCGGACTATCGATGTCGAACCACAAGAGTCTACGACACGGAACTCAGCGAGTAGGCGCGGAGTACCTTCCCCTCGATGACCATGCTCGGAGTCTCACCACTCGTATCCCAACTACGCTATGCTATCCCTATTTAATCACAACCGCCAAACTCCTTCACCATGCATTCCATCCATTCCCTTCCCTACCCATGGCGTCACTCACAACCCCAACGGATTCTCGCCATTCTGCTCCTTCCCACCGATCCTCTCCCCACCGGGCAACTCCTTATCCGGCTTGCCATTGTCCTCATCTGTAAATCCATCATCTCGTTTGGCTTGCTTCTCCACCTCGAGGAGAGCTTCACCATTCGGGTTGCCGATTGCTCCGGTTACATGGCCGAGGGGTTTGAGACCGACACCGAGGACTTTGCCTAGAGGGTCGCCGATGAAGGAGAGAGGACCTAAGGGGGGAGGGTCAGTTGTGGAAGGTGAGGCACGACGAGTGAGAAAGTTGTAAGAGGAGGAAGCCAGTGGAGCGTAGAACGGGGAAGGATCCATTTCATACCTTTCTGATCATCTTCTTCGATGTAGGTCGGCATGTTCTCCTTGTATATAGTGTATGATTTGGATCTACTCTTTCAAGGTAGTGGTCGAAGGATGTTGCTTGTTTATGGTCTTGCCTTGGAAGAACTACAAGTTGCTCGCACACTTGTACTGACTGAGGTGAAGAGTGCAGTAGCAAAAACTTGGAATATGCATAGTTCAGGTACCACGCAGACGTACGTGCGATGACATAGTTTGTGGAGGTGATCGCCACGTTGTCTGGGCATGGGACGGGTACGCGTGATGCGTTTCGATGTAGCTATGGCGATGACTCTTGAGATTATTTTCGGCTCTTGACATGATGTTCCCGTGCACGCCGTGCATCGTTGTAAGTAATGTTGCATGTCATTTGGAAGGAAGGACTCTATTGTTAGAGGCGTCAATCTCGGATGTCGGCATCGGCACGTTTTGAGACCTTGTCGGGACGCGATTTATCTTTTCTTGTCGTGACAACAACATCATCTTTCTTGGAGCTCTGCTGCTTCACGTCGTTACTTTACAGATACAGGCTTCCCTGCATCATCTATCTAGGATGTCGTCGTGTCACTGGGGCTCATGGGCAAAGACATCAGCACGCACTTTCCGCACCATCAGAGAGCAGAGCCTTGCTGTTGAACGCCTGTGTTACCCTTAAGGCGTGACACGCATGACCATGCGGCTGTACAGACGACACTCCAGGCCTGCTTTAAACACTGCCTAGGATCCCGTCCACATGACCAAGTTCAACCACGGACTCTTCTGAAGTACTGGAGCTCGAAATCGATCTATGAACTTCGAATGCCCCAGGAAATGTCCCATAAACAACGCTCTTCAATCTCTATTGGGCGGATTACTCAGAGTATTCCATTTGGTGGAGTTGCGTGACCTTGAAACCTTGACAGGACACCATAAGGTCCAGCTGGTCCTGCACAGACCAAGATCATGAGTGGCGTGGCAACACTTCCGTTGCCTTTGGCCCGACTCGTACGCGTACGACGTCCACTGAGAGACTTTTGGACGTCTGCGACGCTGTTCACGCGCCCTGGTCTTCCTGTACGCCTCCTGCTCGGAATGGGACATGGGAGCTGCTCGTATCAAAGTCGATTTGGAGCTCTCGTGACTTGTGCGTTGCGACCAGCTATCGACGCTCCGTTACGTCGTGTTGCCCGACGTCTTCTGCAATCAGTCCCGACCCGCCGAGAAGCCCGCCTTGCAGTGCCAGATGTGGCGCAACTGGCTCCCGGTTCATCCGCAGCAGCCATAACCTGGGCTTCAAATTGCTTGCCGGAAAGCCGCGATTGCCGAATGCGGACGTGCAGTGCCACGAGGGACAATGCCGATTGACGTACATGGCACGGTCATCTTCCGCGATGGCAATGCCATGAGGAGACCACGAAGACTGTGACATGTCTATCAAAGTTGTATGACGACGCGGTCTTTGCAGACATCTAGTGGTTCGCAAAGTCGGGCGGGCTGCACTGGGTGATTCATTCCTCGCTGAAGCCCGCTGAGCATCGGCCTGTTTCGAAGACTATAGCGCTTTGCAAGGAGACTCTGGGCAGGGAACAACAAGGCTGTGGACGTTGATCTAGTAGACGTCGATCTATTCCCCGCTGTCACGTCGCTGATCCTCTCCGCCTCGTCGACTGTGACGAACGCAAGCAAACAACTTTCCCACGATATCGCACTTCCCCGCAATATCGCAAATAGGGTTTGACCTTTCGGCTTTGGCTTTGCCTGAACAGATCGGCAAGCCCACGGTAAAGCAACAGAAAGGCGTAAAGCCGATTCTGTAGCTCAAGACAATGCGGGGCCTGGACCTTGCCTGGTGGGGCAACATGATGGTCCTCACACAGTATAGAAGTCCAGCGACTGTCTAGACGGAGACAAGGTCGCTTTCCTGCCTTTGTGATACCTTCCCCTCTCACCATGGCTGCGCCAAACATATCGGTAGCAACCGCTAGTCTTACCGCGTTTGCGGTGGGCACTGCTGCTTTCTGGGGCTACTTCCATCGCGCTGAGACTCACATGTACGCCTTCACATACCTGAACAGCTTCTTGGCAGCATATGTTGCTTTCGCAGTCTACCTTTGTCAAGTCAGCCTGCTGGACATCCCGTCGGCCGCTGCACTGTCAACATCGGCAGCTGCTGCTTTCCTCGCTGGAGCGTATGGCAACTGCATACTCTTCCGCCTTTTCCTCAACCCGCTGAACAAATTCCCTGGTCCCTACAATGCAAGAATCTCCGATTTCTGGCTATCAGCCCAGCTAGGGAATTCTGATGGGTACTACTGGCTCCAGAAAATGCACAAGAAGCATGGAAAGTTTCTTCGCATCGGCTCGAACAGCTTGTCTATCATTGATCCAGATGCGATGGAGCTATCTTACGGAGCCAAATCCAAGGTCACCAAGGCGATCTGGTATGACAACGACAAGCCATTGACTAGCATGCATACATCCCGCGATCGAGGTCTCCATGATCGGCGCAGACGTGTCTGGGCACCAGCTTTCTCCGAGAAAGCTCTCCGAGACTACGAGATCGAGATCCAGAAGTTCAACACCAAGCTGATTGACCAGATCGGCAAGCACAACGGCAAGCCGGTAAATGTCACCAAGTGGTTCAACTTGTTCTCCTTCGACGCTATGGGTCTCCTTGCTTTTGGCCGCGACTATGGCATGCTCGATACGGGAGAGAAGCCACATGCGCTGGAGATGTTGGATGAAGGCATGCAGCCGCTGGCGTATCGACTTCCAAGCTGGTTCTTCCGCATGCTCACGCAGATTCCTGGTCTTTCCGCAGGTTACCAGAAGTTCGTCAACTTCTGTATCAGCGAGTTGACGTGGCGGGTCAAGCACGCAGGAGAGAAGAAGAGGGATTCAGATATCATGGGCTGGTTGCTCAAGGCATACAAGGATGTGCCGAACCCGGAAGCCGACACTATGTTGCAGGCTGATGCACGCTTGATCATTGTGGCGGGCAGTGACACTACAGCCGCAACCTTTACATATCTTTTTTACCATCTGGCGAGTGACCCTGCTCAAGTCAAGAAGCTTCGAGAAGAGGTCGACGCAAAGACGCAAGGAGATTGGCAAGAGAGTGACATTCGAGGCTGCAATCACCTCAATGGCTGCATCAACGAGGCTTTGCGTTTACATCCTCCGGTGCCGTCCGGCCTGAACCGCCTCACGCCACCAGAGGGCATGAAGGTTGGTGACACTTGGGTCCCAGGCAACGTCACTTTCATCACACCCCAATACGTCATGGGACGAGGTAAGTCTATCCTGATTATACCACTTCAATTCGCTGGACTGACACTCTTCCTCCCAGACGAAAACATCTACACCGACGCCGACTCCTTCATCCCCGAACGCTGGTACTCCGAAGCAGAGAAAATCAAGCACAAAGACGCCTTCGCACCTTTCAGTATGGGTCCTTACGGCTGCATCGGCAAGAATCTGGCGTTGATGGAGCTACGAACTCTTACGACAAGATTGGTTCAGACGTACGATATCAAGCTAGCGCCGGGTGAGGATGGATTCAAGTTGATGAACAAGACGAAGGATCATTTCACGGTCGATCTGGGTGATGTTGAGATTGTGTTCACGACGAGGAAGTGATTCTTCTCGAAAGTTGAAAGTCACGATTGTGTTGAATGTGTCAATCTGTTCCAAAGCAGCCGCAGCGGCCTGGAGCTTGCTATGTACTCTTTAACGAACGAGAAGACGACCCCACGCGTGTGCATCACAAGTCTTGGGTACTTCTACCATTGCTATACTCGGATTCGTCCCAGTGAGATAGCATAGCAGGTCCCTGGTTGCATGATGGATAATAAACCGCTGCAATCCCCAAGCAATACAAAACACATTACACAGCACAGATCTACCAGCAAGCTAGCACAAATCTCACCACCGCTCTCACAGAAATCTCTCTCTATTCCTGCTCAAGATCGCCGTATCTTTCCTTCCTCACAACAACCACCCCTCTCGACCTCCTCATACCTCTCCACGCGGTCCTCATCCTTCTCGTCTGCTGACACCGCTTTCTATAGCTACTTCCCGAACGCGTCTATCCAATTACGACTCTTTGCATGGGGCAGAGCCGTTCGTCAATACTTTACTCGTGATAACAGTTCCCATCTGGCGCAACATAGTGCACGATGTTTAGTTCGGTTCGTGCTATAGGATCGTTGCTGGACTCGCGCGTGTCCGGTGAATGCATTTGCTGCATGGCGGCGGGCTTCAGAAGCGGGATGGTCGATTAAGATCGTTCGGGAGAACAAGGCAGATTGGAAAGATTGAGCGATGGTAATGTCAGTGCGGAAAGCTGCCTGCCTGCCAGCTCGAGCACTCGCTGCAGCAGAAGAGATCATCGGCAGGAAAGGGTACGAGTCCGATGTGGGTATTCCAAGCCGTTGACTCAATCAATGCAGACAAAATCCTATTTCGCAATAATGGACCGTTCCTCCACCTCCAACCTCCTTGCAAGTTCAATCCTCACAGCCGCGTCGTCACCTCTCAGATACGTTCTTCTCCCCGTGATGAACCAGAACCCCACCGCCACGACAACCATGACCCCAAACACTGCAATGGCATAGTTCATATCCCCCGCCGGAGGATTCGGCTCACTCGGGAAGAAGAAGAAAACAGTCGTGATGCTACAGTAGATGATACTGACCCAATTGAGGAATGGCCCCAATTTGCCAAGATGGAACTCGCCCGGTGGTAGCTTGTCGCGGCCAACCATCACCAATGTGAAGATTGGCATTCCGTAGGAGATTGTAAGGGCAATGGTGCTGACGGAGAGAATAGCCTGTAGCACGGTGCTGGCGAAAAGGTACAGGATCCCGACGAGGGCGATGAGGAAACCTTGCAGCCACAGCGCACGCGCGGGGACACGCCAGGTTGTGTCGACGTGGGAGAAGTACTGGCTGAAAGGGATTCCGTTATCGCGGGCGAAACCCCACGTCAAGCGACTTCCGGTTGTAGCGATCGATACGCCTTGACCTAGACCGTTGATAATGAAGAGGGCGAGGAGGGCTGCTCCGCCGTCTAGACCGATGGTTTGCTCGACGAGTTCCATGAATGGAAGACCGGTCGGGCCGTTTAGTACTTGATCGAGATTTTGGATGCAGAAAAGACACACGAGCATGAAGATGAATCCAGTGATGGCGCCGCAGACTACGGCAAGCCAGATGACTTTGGGCCCATTTTTGCGGGGTGCTGGGATTTCTTCAATGAGGTGGATCACGGAGTCGAAAGCCGTGAGGCCGTACGCGGCTTGCAAAAGGCCGGTGAACCAGACTACACCGTCAGGCCAGCCGGTTTGGTTGATCCAGTGGCCGAATGCGAATGACGCGGGCTGGTAATGTAGGCCGCGTTTGATGCCGACGGAGATGAGGAGTGCGAGAATGAAGACGAAGAACAGACCAACGAACCAGATTCCGACGATATTGTTAAAAATGGGCAGGATCTTGTCTCTTCGGCATGCCGTGAGGTTGACGACCGTGAACAGCAGAGTGATGCCAAGGTAAACCAGAAATTGCACCCAGCCTTTGGATGCACCGCTCCATTCGTTGTCAAACAGGACCTTCATGCCCAGAATGAAATTTGTCATGAAAGCGATCTGACTAGCCGTCAAAGTCCACCATCCAAACGTATTGATCCAGGCACACATATAACTCGCGAATCGTCCGGTGGAGGTCTCGTACAATCGATGCACCCAATACGCCTGTCCCAGCGCTGTCGGCATGCTACTGCAGAGCTCTCCCAACGACAGCGCAACGCAGACGTTACATGCGAACACGAGGCATAGTCCCCATAGGATACTGATAGACCCGCCATTATTGAGTCCAGATGCCAGTCCTTGTGCGAAAGTCGACCAGGTCCCAAGTACACAAAAGGCCAGTGCCAGCATTGACCAGAGACCAAACTTCCGCGACAGTTCTTCCACATGGCCAAGCTCCGCAAGCGCGTGGGCATCGTCAATGCTTTGCGCGAGCGAGCCTTTACGCTTCGATATCGATCCTGTCTCGGCGTCCATGTTGGCGGGAATGCAGTTGACAAGGCGTCAAGACACCCGTCTAGCAACTCGTTGTAGGCCTTATAGTGATGTGTGAAGTCTCTGCATGTCAGGTCGAGATCAGGACATGCAGCAGAGATAAAAGGTGAAAAGCGTCAGCGGCGGCCGAAAAACAACTGGTCCGGCCAAGCTCCCGTCTGTCTCTCTCCGCACGGGGTAGATCCGTAAGCTCGGATGCAGCTGCCCAACAGAGAAGGTACGATAGGTTATCGATCCAATGGTGCTGACTGTTCCTGTAGGCTAATGAATGGCCATGAACTCCGCGCGTCCTTGGTGCAGTCGGATGGTGCTCTGTCGCGACGAAGTCCATTCAACCATTTGAGGAAGTGCTGCGACAGTTCTTCCGATGTGGTATATCGCACGTTCGGCCATTGAAGGCATCTGGCGGCTGTTCTTCGCTGTTCTCCTTGGGTGTGGTGCCACGCGAAAGTTGCCGCGTATCTTGCGGGCGACAGTATTGCACTGCTTGCGATAGACTGGCTTTCCCTCCTGCTTCACAAGCGCCAACGACAGAGTGCCTGTCCAAAGCAGACCATCACATCGATCCCCAATTCACGCATCTTCCATATACAGCCCTTTATAGCTTCGCTGTACTCCTCGGCTCAATGAACAACGACTCCCCAGTAGCACAAACGACAACCTCCCCATCATCATCCTCCCCATGTCCCACCTGCTGCCTCACCTCCGCAACAAGCCACTCCTTCCTCCCCTCCTTCCTCTCCCTCCTCGCGACCACCGCAATCGCCCCCGGCGTCCTCACCGGCCTCAAATACCTCACCTTCAACTCCGCCGTAAACGCCGCGCCCCCAGGCGGTGGCAGCTCCCCCTCCGCCTGCCCCAATTTCACTTGCCTCATATGCGCCCTCTCCAGATTCACACTCTGCAATATCCCCATACTCTCATCGATGATTGTCGCCACGATCCCGCCGTGGATAATCTCGGGGTGTCCGTTCATGCCGTCGCCGATGGTCATGACGGTTGTGACTTGTTCGATTTCGTCGGTCTCGTGAGTGGGACGGGAGTAGAAGGAGATGGCGCTGCGGATTGTGCGTGGAGTCTTGAGAGTCTCGGCGAGGAGGGAGTCTTCCGTGGAGGATTTGAACGATCTGCTGCCGGGGACGCGGTAGATGGTGCCGGGTTTGGAGACCATGCGGCGGATCCAGGGGATGCGGAGGGAGGGTGCTTTGGTGTCTTCGGGAGCCATTTCGGGAGGTGTGTGAGAAGAGGTGAGACGTGTTGTATTGTTTGAGGAGCTTGTTGAGCCGTTTGGTGTGAGAGGAGGGTCTGCTGGACCAAAGGGCGCGCGAGGGGTATTGGAGTTCTTATGAGAAGACATTGTGATGTCTTGGTCTGTGTCAGGAGATTTTCACTGCAGCCGATTCAGCGGTGAAGCACGCGAGCCTGTCGCAGAGCTGGACGGTCAATATGTATATGCAGCCCGGTCCATGGATATGGAAATGGAAATGCGAGTGATTGCGGAGATATGTTGGGATCGTGCCGAATGCCTGCCTCGGCGTGTATGCAATTGTGTGTGCATGTAATTATATCCTTGCAAGTTCACGCTCAATGCTGTCTCGTGAGCAAAGCAGTTTTGGGGGGACAACGTGAAGTCAATGTCGTTGTCTGAGAAAGTTCATTGCGACAGAAACATCATTCAGCTTGCCTGAGTCCGGTCCCAAAGTTTCCCTATCGAAATCTACTCGATGCCGTCACCTCTCTCTGTAATTTACAATCATCTTGTCCTGAAGAAAGCAATAAAACAAGCATAAGACCAAGACGAAGGACACAGTATTCATATGCTCATCGATGATCGCTATCCTTTCATCCCACCACATCCTCCTCATCACACTCCCCACCCAGTTCCCCATCGTCAACCGACACCCATTAGCTCCATCGCCCCACGAACCAATTATAGAAAATCAATCATCAGCAGAGACAGGCTCACAAACCACAGCCGCTACTGGAAGTTCGCATTAGGCAAACGCCATCAGCAGACCGTTACCACTTGGACGGGAATAGATCTAAGCCTCACTGCAAGAAAGGCGAAGAGGAACGGACACTACGCTGGGCTAGTGTTGTGGCACAGCATTAGCAGTTCGCGCGGGATACTGTAGCGTCTTGGGGGATTTGAGGGTTGGATTTTGGCATGCGTTGCAGACATGTCATTCAGAGTAATGGTGCTTTCATCCAGTCATGAAGCTGATCATTGTATCTACATCCAAAGTGCTTCCATCCAGCGTCCAACAAGCAGTATAGGCATACACAAGAGCAAGACTTATCTCAATCCTTCTTACTGCTCTTGGCACCATACGCATTCGCTTCGGCAGCTGCTGCAGCAACGCCAGCGCCGAGATAATCTTCATGCCCTGTGAATTCTTCGCCTGGACTGGGTGATAAGCTCTTCTCCCATTCGGATAGGAGGTGGCTTGCCGTGCGTCGCAACGAGCCGATTCCGGACTTTTTGAGTACCGGCCAGGGCAAGGCTTCTTTCTTCGCGGAGAGGTCTCTAGACTCGCGGTTCGATGTGCTTCCCGACGCCCGCGGACTTCCGCTGCCGGAGACTGTCGATGGGAGTGTCATGGCGTCTGACGCAACGCTGGACGATGATCGAGATTGTTCCGGGCTGTCCCACGTATCCCAACCATCGTTTGAGGCTCCGGAAAGACGTTTCGTGGAGTCGGTCGATCGCTTGTGTTGTCTCGATGCGGCCTGCTTCTTCGTAGTCGTCTGCTCCTTTGGCTCGATTGTAATGCCGTGATCACCCCAGAACGATGGATTCGCTAGATCTGGAAGTGGTGCTGACTTTTTTCTTGCCGCTAGGGGTCTCGTACCATCTGTGCGTTCCGCACCTTTGCCCATGATCGATGAGCTGCGTGAGGAGCCTTGCAGACTGCCATTACTACCCTGCTTCCTCGCAGCCTTCAGCGTTTGTGCAGAGCCTCTCCTTGAGGGTGGCGGGTGTATTGGTCCAGACTCTTCCCCAACTGTAGCCTGCCGTAGATCTTCCCAGAATGTCCAAAGCCCATCCTTGAAGTCTGTTGCTACTTTCTTCCCAGCTCGCAAAAGCATCTCCTGATCTATCACCGTCTGAGCTGCGAGCTTCGCGTCTTGTGTCTCAGCATCTGTCTCGGTTTGAGGTGCGTTCGGTGCTTTTGAGCTCGGTCTCGGAAGATCAGTACTTGGCCTACTTGCGTTCTTGAGACTGTCCTTTCGAGGCGGCCGCGGTGGAGGTTGTATTATCGGTATTGACTGGCTTGCACTGTGTCTGACCGACTCTCGTGCCGGCGATAGAAGAGACAGAGCCCTTACATGACGCTGACCGGAAAAGACGGTGCGACTGCTGGGTTTACTCACGGACAGCAGAGCCTTGCGTCGTTCCATCTCTTGCTGTAGCCACGCGCTGGAACCATCCTCATCATCTCGGTCAGTGGCCAAGGTCGGTGAAGTCTGTAGTGTCTGCAGGCGTGTCACGCGTTTGGCGTCGTCCCGTTTCTTGTTCGCTTCATGTTTCGCCCATTCCCTCTTGAATCTGGCGAGGTCTGCTTCAGCCCGTTGCAGCTCTTCTTTCAGCTCAAGCACTCTGCGCTCTTGAGCCGCGACGAGGTGCAAGAAGTTGCCATCTGAGGGTCCAGTAGTAGCATCCTCTACCTCTGGGTTACCAGTGACGGGCTCCCGAGTAGGCGAGACTGCTCGTATGGGACTGAACGTTCCTGCGGGTTGTACGGGAAACTGGATACTGAAGCGGTTGGACCGAGTAGTGGGCTCTGACGCCATAGACAACGTCTTTCCATGACTCTGGAAGCCAGGTCTGCCCGTTGACATTGACGTTGACACCGTGGAGTGGGTTGGGCTCGCCAGCGATGCCGCATCATCTGTGGTGTTCGTTTCGTCAGGCATTGCAGCCATGTCGCTAAATCCGTATCTCAATAGGGAGTGTGATAATTCACGCCATCATGACGCATTAAAGGTTGTATCTACACAGGTAGCAAATAGCAAGTAAACAAAGACTCGCGTAGCGAATAACAATGAAAGTCCTTACCCGGACGAGCACATGATGGGACACCAAGCACACAAGGGCCACGAATAACAGAGTTCGCGGCCTCGAGAGGGATTGGTGGTCATGACGCTAGCGACGGCTCGAACGCCAACCTGAAACTCTGGTTCCTGCATCACGTGGCACAGTCAGAGCGTGGCTGCGACCTTTCAAATCTCTAGCCGACGTGCATCCCACACCCTCTGCCGATCACCCGCAGATGGCCTAAAGATGAAGAAGATGGACATTTGCGACACATATCGCCAGCTCAAGCACTACCGTAACGATGCGCTGAAGTCATAACCTCACTGGTAGTCGCCTATCATGATCGCCATACGCGACCGTAGAAAAAGGGAACCCTCTCGGGGACAACATACTGGAGATGGCGGTCGACGAGGGAGAACAAAGTGAACTCCCCGGGTCGGTTCAGTATCAGCTGGTCAGCCTGCCTTCGCCATCGAGGCGGGAGACTCGACATCGTGTCGTGATGGCAAGGCGGCCTGTAATCAGATCAGGAGTATCAGGCACATCTTATCCTGTGGTTGGCGTGTGGGCAAGGGCACACCCAGCTGATTGACACCTACTTGGACTTGAGGTACACGATCAAGGTAGCCAATACCTGAGGCTGGTTCTTGATAAGAGTGAAGGGCTGCGGCCAATTATCGGAGGTTTAGCTTCTCAAGGTAAGCACTCAAGGAATTGGTATTCTGAAGCGAAAGCGTGAGATAATGGATACCTCGTATTGATCAGAGCTTTTTAGGCAATGTTGTCAACTATCTTGGTGGCAGTGCTCGTTTCTGCAGAGAGAAGGCCGTCACTTGGTGAAACCAAAAGACGTCCCTGGTCTGCCTCGACCCGCCACCTACTGTTCTATTCTCTCCAATCCGCCATCCCTCTCCTGCCTCATACCCTTCGCCCTTTCCCTTTCAAGGTACTTCAGCTCCTCCCAGTGCTTCTCGACAAACTCATCCACCTCTTCTTCATCCCTCAATCGACTGTTATCGTCATTCAAGAAATAATGCAATTCGGAATTTTCATCACTGTGTGCCTCCTTCTTCACACACGGCTTCCCACTCTCGTCAAAGCCTACCCACCTCCCAAATGCCCGATTGATCTCGCTAAGCTTGAGATCCTTACTCCCACTATGCTTCGCAACGATGGGACGGATGAGGTGCTTCGCGATTTGATTATTGATAGACAGGACGAGGGCGTCGCGCATTGTGATGAACTCGGCCCGTTGGCCAAATGTGTCGAGGGCTTCGTCGCGGTATCGCTCTCTTTTGATCCGGAGGTCGGCTTTCTCCTGGGCGTATTCCTCGTCTGTAGGGTCCGGTCGCTCTGCGGGAAGGGCTAGGTGATTTGGGAGCCAAGTGTCGATGAACGTGCCGTAGATGGTGCGTTTGTTTTGTTTTTGCCTGTCGACGGAGATGTTACGCTTGATTCGGAGAACGTTCGGGGCGGCGAGGCGGCTTTGGCCGAGCCAGGCGTACATTTCCTCGACGTTGCTGAAGCCGGTGAAGAACCTGGTCGGTGACAGATCTAGAAACTCCATGACCTTCACGGGGTCTTCGGAAAGCCAGAGGAGTCCGTTCTTGTCCGCGACTTGAAGGTTATAGTCTGTTTTCTTTGCATCGTCGAGCTCCTGCAGCCGCAGCAGGAGGCCGGAGTCTGCGATTATGAGGCCAAGGTTTCGAGCCATGCGTCCGAGAATACCTCCTAGATCGCCGTATGAGGCGTACCATGAGAACCATGGCATGTGCTCCGGATGTATGAGCTCAATGTCCAGCTGGACGTAAGCTTCATCAGTGAACGTTTGGGGCGGCTGCTGCTACAATATCAGTGTCAGTAATGCTTTGAATGCTCAGTAGCAAGTACTGCCACTCGAGCGCAGGGTATGCATTGTACCTGTTCACTTGGTCTGTCACTACGTCCACCAATATGCTTGTACCATACGACATCGCTCGCCTTGCTTCCGTCTAAGGGGACTGCGAGGTGGCATCGCCGGGCCCCACCTCCGCTCGAATGTATCACGCCTACCACGTGAAGCCATATCAGCAAATCTCGCGGATTCCGCTCCAGCGTCTCAAACGGTCTCTTCCAGTCTAGATAGATGTGCACGCAGCCGGCTGGTACACACCTTTGGCCCCAAGTCTGATTGCAAGGTCCAGACTTTCCAACTCTATATCAGCACGCGCCGTGACGACGAAGTCGATGTCGCCAAAGTCCGTCTTTCCGGGCGCTTCTTTCAGGGCTTGAACAGTGCTGTCTGCAACACGTAAGTACCACACTGCCATCATTCGCGGCGTTCTGATCGCGATGCAACACTACACACCTGGATAGTACTTCTGCAGCTCCTTGGTGTACTGTTTCTTCAGTCGTGCGTATTCGTCGGGTGTCATTCGTGGTGTACGCAGCGTCGGTTGGCCAGCTGCTGCAGCTTGTGTGAAGGCGGTTCCGCCCATGATGTTACTGTATGGTCAGTGTGTATGCAAGTCTCGCCGTAGTGAAGAAGTAGAAGAAGACGTATAGGCGATGGCAACTGTAGTCATTCTCCCACGATATGAATCACTGTTTCTTCTGGCGCTGAAACTTGCACATGCACTTACAGTCACCGCAGATGGGTCACTGCACCAGCTAATTCCAGCATAGGAATCGAGCTACAACGAAATGCACGCTTCATACGCCAGACATGCGTTGCTCGAGATGTTTCGCGCAATGCCTTGTTCCTGGTTTGTTCGTTGTAGTGATAACTTTGTCGAAACTGACTTGAGATGCGAGGGAACGTGGTAGATTTTCGGAGCACTACACATCATGTTCCTAAATGTCATACTCCTCACGGTCAGTCATGTTTCTATACCGCCGAATACGACTCCACCGGCTTCACCTGAAAAACGTGGCTGGCATCAAAACATGCACGTGCGTCCTGCCATTGGCAGAGCAGCACCTTCTGCATCCGAGTCGAACAACTTCGTCATTGCCGCAGTAGCAAGGAACCACGTCCTACTCAAACATAATGTAGACCTACGCTCTCAGGTAAGGCCCTTCACCTCCTCTTGCTCTTCTCCCAGCTCCTATGATGCGCTCCTCTATCCTGACAGCCCTCGTGGCAACCCTCACACTGACAACAGCACAATCTGACATCCCACTTTCGCACCCACTACAACAAATCCTCTCCAACGCCCAATCCGGCGCCCAATACACTTACCCAACCGACCTCACACAAGGCATCGTTCCTAAAGGCCTGCACTCTCACAACGACTACTGGCGCCCAATCCCCTTCTACTCGGCACTGTCCGTAGGCGCCATCTCCGTCGAAGCAGATGTATGGCTCTACAACGGAACACTCTACATCGGCCACGAGGAATCCGCCCTGAAGAAAGAGAGAACGTTTGATAGTCTATACATTCAGCCGATTCTGAGTGTTTTGAGAGCACAGAATCCGAATAGTACTTTTGTCACGGGGAAGACGAGGAATGGAGTCTATGATACGAACAATGCACAGACGCTGTATCTTTTCGTTGATGTGAAGACGGATGGACCGACGACGTGGCCAGCGGTCGTGAAGGCTTTGCAGCCATTGAGGGATGCAGGATATCTGACGACGTTCAATGGGTCTGCTAGTGGTGTTACGGCTGGACCTGTGACGGTTGTGGGAACGGGCAACACGCCGTTGAATCAGGTTCAGGGAGTCTCGCCAAGGGATTACTTCTACGATGCACCTTTGCAGTCTTTGAACAGCACAGCGAGCAACATCACTTCCGATGTCTCGAGGATTGCGAGCGTCAGCTTCTCCAGCCAGTTCGGCACACTAAGGAATGCGACTCTCAACGTCACGCAGACGGCGCTGCTGAACAGCCAGATTGCAGTTGCGCATGGGAAGGGAATTGGCGTCAGGTACTGGGACCAGCCGCTATGGCCTGTCGGTACACGTAATGGAATCTGGAGGTTGTTGTGGGATGCGGGTGCGGATCTCTTGAACTGTGATGATCTAGAAGGTGCGGCGAATGCTTGGGATGGGTACTAGAAGAAGCCTAATCCGACATTGAGTCTGTTGCCTTGGTACAGGCGGTGGTTGTGCTAGAATTGTTCAATGGGATATAACTGTATAGAAGGCATATGTGCAAGTTCATGCTTCGATCCGTGCAGAACGTCTTGAAGACTGGAGACATGCTGCAACCTGCTCAGGAGAAATACTGTAACCTGCTTGCTTTCGTTTACTTCGCTGAGGCATTGGTCACCGCTTTGCCGCGGAAAAGATGAAGGACATCTGTCTCGGCGCATACGAATATATCAACGGCGTCACATCCCCTTGTTCTCTGATGGAGATGATGCCGCCGTGGGGCACAACAGGATAGTCGCTACTGGTTGCCCTAATTATGAGCCGGTCGTTGCATAGGAGCTATGTTCACCTCCAAACGAAATGACATAATAGTACTTCGTCTGTAATGCCGCACTGCCACACAACTCCACAGGAGAGAACGATGGCAGTGAACAAGTAGCTCTGAACGGTCTGAGCCGGCACCGGAGATGGTCTCTTGTGCGGGCGTCTTGATGACCGGGACGATGTCGATTTCCGAAGTTTGGAAGAGACATGGTGGTGCGACGTGGTCATGGCCGGTTGGCGGTGATGGAAGGACTGGCCGCTTATCACTTCCTTGAAGATCCCGCCGTGCGGTCAGTGGAGCGTTTATACTTTCAGAGCTGTTTAAATAGGGGAATCAGGAGTCGCTGAGTGGATTGCTTTCAAGTATAGTGCTGCACTCAACGCATCGGATCCGCGCATCGGTAGCGTGAGCGGCGATGTCTGTGGCTAGGGCGCTGACCCGTGAACCATCTTGTCCAAGTGCTACAGCCACGACGTGCTTGAAGCGTTCTGTATGCCGCTCAAGAGATCGTGTAGACATCGATTGAACATTGAGACCAATCGTCTTTGTCGTCCGAAAGCGGAAGGAAGTCTTGACTTCACCTCATGTCTGGCGTAGTCGTGATTCCATCGGTACGATTTTACACATCAGAGTTGATGCTTGCTCGCAAATGTTGCATCATGTATTGTATGTATTGCTGAGCACAATGTCGAACATGCGGTTGAAAGTCCTGCTACCACGCTGAAGAGATTGATCGTCAGTCATGGCAGTGTAATTGGAGTCTGAATCTTTGCGTCGCTCCATACTCACTCACCATCTGTCGCATAGGGGGGAGACACAAGTGCCTCAGAGTCCACAAGCCTTCCTTCAGCCCGACTCGTGACCAACTATGGCTACATTACGGTACCAGAGGACGTCCGATGCAATTACACAGTCTGCAACAGTGGGCAGGAGGATTCCGATGGATCAACTGAAGCCGGAAAGGGAGCGTACAATGGACCTGCAGCCGATGTACGTAGCGAGAGCAGCAACGAGAACACAGCCTCGTTAAAAAATTGCCGCCGGTGTACCTCCTCTGCAGGCTGGCGACAGTCGTACCCGGCGTGTTCATGCTTGAGTCCCGAATGAAGCGATCAATGGGCATGGTCGAAAGCTGGGCCGTCCTATTACATGAGAACGCTTCAGAAATTGCACCTCTTCTGTAGAATTTGAACAGCCTTATGGTTGCTGAACCCCCCAAACGTGTCTTGACTCTCCGTGTCGTGTTGCTTAGACCTTACGTTGCGCGGATTGCTGGACGCAAGGCTTTTTGTGAGTTTGATCGTGTTGTCGAATGTATAGAAAATTGTATAATGTCGAGGTCGCGAAGAGTGAGAACGTTGTTGAAAGGTCAGTCTCAATTGCATGCCAGGACTCCCCCACCTGCACGTGCGAATCCTCTCCACTTGACCTCCGCAAACCTTCAGATCCAGGGCTCCTATTTGTCTCGTAGTCTCGTATATCCATGTAATCGCAGCAGGACCGTGTCGATCTCGATGGCAACATACACCGTATATATCAGCACCACAGCAGTCCGGACATTTAGCGATATCCAGCCTCATCTAATCTCCATTCATCGCCAGTTCGACCCGTCATTGCACCCGTCAGCGATCAAGATTATCACACACTGGTTGCAAAAGGGTCAAGTCAATAGGCTACTCACTGGTGACGGCCGAGATGCTTCCACGGCTCGCTACATTCGAATCATTGTTGACATACCTGTCGACCGACACACAGACGGAGCGAAGCAAGAGCTCATGCAGCAGATAACTCAGGCGTGTCTAGATTACCAGGGCAAGCATGCGAAAGAGTGTGAGATTGAAGTGAGGATAACGGAGTATGATGAGAAGAGTCTCATGAGGACGAGTGCGAGTGCTTGATGGCTATCGTTGCTTAAGGTCAACAATTGGTTTGGCAACAGCACGCAAGCAGCGGAAGCAGCCGTTGGGCTCAGATGGCAGAACAGAACCTGATTGTTCGCTGACGGACGATTGCAGGACCGAGAAGCTTTCACATACGGTATGACCTGATGCAGAACCAGAACTCTTCTCCACAGCCCTTCTACACATCGCATACTCTAGTCGTTGCATGACTCAGCATATTCGCCCGCCTCGCTCGAGCCAGTTCACTACTCAAGATTGGAACCCACTTCTCGAACTCTGTCACAACCCTAGGCTGCAGTATAAGCCTGTCGCCACGTTGCTGAAACACCTCAAGCAGAAACGAAGCTAGTCCTTTCTATTTCGTCATCAGCTCGCCATGGCTGTTCCTCATACGATTTCCCTCTTCTGGCCAGTCAGCAAATCATCTCCCCACAGACATGCCAATGTCATCTGCAGTTTATTTGGTACTTTACGAAGTACTGGTCAAATTCACCTGCTCGCTCGTCCTGCAATTAGATGCCTGCCTCTTCCTCCACGCAAAAGAACTGTGGTAGTACGGGAGTGCGTTGTCGATAGGGCTGAATGGTTGCTTGAAAGCGAGTCCTTTAAAGACCGAGGCGCTGAAATCTGCTAGAGTCAGAGAAGCTACTCCCGTGGCCGTCTAACGGAGATGATCCCAAGTGTCTATGAGACGTGTGGTTCGAGCGCTGGTCTGTCTTGTATGGGTGGATCGTCTACTGGCGAGTGCTATAGCTCTTGGGAGTGTTGCGGTACTATGGGTGGCTGCTGTGGTGCTGGATCGTGAGTGTCTTCGGCAGATGACGTTGTGGTGAAAGTTTGCTGACCTCGTCTTAGCCAACAAAGATATGAGCATCGTACTTGAAACGACGCCGACCGTTCCCTGTGGATGTTGAGGTAAGCTTGATGGTATGTCTCACGTCCATATGCGTTCCGTACATACCGTCAACCCTGCAACGCTCTTCTCAGAGACTGGCTCTCATTCGAGTTCACGCTTTCGCATAGCTCGACATCCTGTCTCCCAGCACATCTCCCATTTGTGACAGCCGTAATCATATCATGATCCAGCTCTTTCATAGTAGGACTCTGATGATTCGTATACGCACCACCACACGCCGGAGTCTCCACCGACTTTGCGAAAGTCCACGGGTGTGCCTTCCAGCACTCATCAGGGAAGCCATGTAAGTCGTCATCAATGCCAAACAATTTCTTCCTCTTGGATACCGCAGATTCAGGCAATTGAGTTGTGGGAGTCAGTTCGGAGAAGGTCGTGGTATGCGAAGCGTGGGAGCAAGAGTAGGTTGAGCCGCCATGGGTGCTGCCGGCACTGTCGAAGGTCGTGACCCAGTGGAGGACTAGGACGCAGAAGAGGACTGTTGGGTGGGATTAGCAAAGTGACTTTGACGGGCAGTGCTCTGGTATGTAGCTCACTGTCCAGATTGCACAACAACAGACAGATCCAGCCTGGTTCGCCATTGCTCATCATCAGAACCGTCAGATTTGCAACGCTCGAGACTCGAGTCGCGCAACTTCCGATGAAGGTCCTGAGTGCCAGTGTTCGCATCTTGCCATTGCCGTGACGATATGAATAGAATTCTATCATCAAGATCAGCTGGTGTTCTCTTGTCCTCGGCAGGTGATGTACTTCGCAGTGGTATGATGAATAGAGTGTTCAAGTACAGGTTGACCACAACCTCGAAGATGATCAATGGCATCATGGCGCGCAACTCCATGCCAATATGACAAACCCCTTTGGTATCGAGGAAGGATATGCGCCTGGTAAATCAGTTGAGTCGGGAAGACAAGACCGGACGACGTACCATAGGAAGTTGAGCACGACAGCAACGCCATATGGCAGTAGCATGCCAAAACAGTTAAAGAGGTACAACTTCGACTCAAATCGTCGATGGAGACATCCTCTCACGACCCACTGTGACAGTGTTAGAACATCATCTTGGATCTATCGTATTTCCCTTACGGCTTTCTCAACCAAAAAGATGTATATCAAGATCTTTGTGCTCATGTAGCAGATGAGACCTGGAAAACAATCAGTCCTGGCTGTCCCCGCGGACATGTCTTTTCACTCACACAGCAATATCGCCCCATCGCATAGACCGGGCGACGTGTTCAAGCCTATATCTTTCAGCACTGCGGTCACGAAGATGAACAGGAACGAGTCAATATAGATCAAAAGTAGCAGCAAGCCTGAGACTGGGAGTCTTGACCATTTCTGTATTCGCTCGATTCGTCTTGTGAGACATGCTCCGAGGACGGGCATGGTAAGGAGTGATACACATATCTGCGAGCAGTATCAGTCGGATTGCTTTGCTTTCTGCCGGAGCGGTAGTCTATACTGAGACCACTTGCGCGGCCAAAGGCACATTGGCCGCAGGCACAGCATATTGATCAATCGCACGCTGAGGATTACCGAAAATGCTTCGAAGGATCAGATTCCGTAAGGCGGAATGCCCATTGCATAGAATGGCTGTTCCGCTTTGATGCGCGCTATAGGTGCCTCGGTCCTCTCGTTCCCACCGTAGTCAGTGTGTCGTAGCGTGAAGTACGGCAGAAGTCGTCGCTCATGGAGACACCAATGACCTGAACAAGAATTGCTCTTACATTATTGTACGATTTGCAGGAAAAATCAGTTGAGTTGGGCATCGCGATAGCATCATGTGGTGTGAGGTTTCAGGGACGAATAACTACCGAGGTCATTGCAAGGTTGTTGGTTGCAGGCTCATACCCCTCAAGCAATGGTTGCACGAACGTCCTGATAGTCGTTCGGACAAAACTTCCAGCTGAAAGGATGTTCCATCACTTCGTCGCTGTCATCTCGGTATGAGCTATGAGAGTATCAACACCGAGCCGTACAGCGTGTTGTTTCCGTTTGTACCGCGGAGCAACGAAACGGTGGTTGCGAACATACCCCAAGGATCTGCGACAGGCGTGAGGCTGCGTTTGCTGCGTTCCTGAGGCATGGATCCGGTCGTCTCACCCACGCTTCCGAAGAAACACCAGCGGAGTGGATTTGGCTCCTGCAATCTCTCCAAAGTGAAAGCCCAATGTGTTCACGTATTCCAGCTCGACTTCGCCAGGAGTTACATCGGGCGCGTCAGTGATGATGAAGAGTGAAGGGAATATTGGGGTGTGTTGTCGTGCTAGAAGGCTTTGGCAACGTCTCGAAAAGCTTTTCGTCGCTGTAATCGGTCCACCGATTGGCAATTGCTCCCTTGGACCGATTCGGCAGATGGCGTTCCTAAGCTCAGTGGTCAAATCGAGGAATCGGCATGGTCTGTAATGTCGTCGGTTGTGTCGATGTTCGTAAGTAACGAGCGATCGGAACTTGTCATTTCTTGCTTTTGGAGGCCTTGCCCTCCCCTACGCCGCTACCATATTGTCGATGAGGGTCACGACTTTGGCGATGCGCCGCTTTCGTTGAGAGACGATCGCATCAAGCGAGAGCCGCTCGTTCCCTCGGAGATGTAAGCTAGTGATTGTCGTGCGCATCGTGTGGTCGGTAGAAGAGCAGCTGCACATGCTCCAATATCGTGTCGTGCTCCTGTTTGAGGAGCTCGAGGAGTGGCGTGTGCATGCCGATGGCGAAGTTGAGTGTGTTCGGAGCTGCTTCTCCTACATTCGGCAAACATCTTAAACCGGTGGTCTAATTTCGCTAGGCACGCGCAGTCAGTTGTCCGCGGCTGACTGCTTGCCGTGTTCTGTTGTTCGTGCGACAAGAGAAGCATTTGCAAGAGTGGTCCGGCTGTCTCGAATACCAACCTGCCTTCAAGCGCACAAAGGTCTTGCAACAGCGATTTTGGTGTAATCGGGCGGGGAAATAGTCCATGAGTTGTCTAAGGGGAGCGCTCATCGTCACCCATGGACAGTGAAACATGATTGCACGGTGTGCGATCAGCTCGTTTGGCCCATGGCATCTCGTTTGGAAAGCACGGCGTTGAAGCCACCATAGCACCCTCTTTGCCATCGCATCTGTACCCTGCCGTATACGTCACCGTACTGTGCTCGACTTGCTACGAGACGTCGCATGTGCCGATTGCGTTTGAGTGGAAGCTCTCTGCGGTACCGGGTTGTCCGTTGTACGATCGTACCGCTGCATCCGGTCAGGCAGGACCGGCATCAAGGCTGCAGGGAACAAATCTCCCGGCATCCCGTACATTGGAACGTCATCACTGACATCGGTGTCGTGTGTGACAGCCGAGAAATTTGTTGGCGCAGGCATGTGCTGATCAGAAGAGTATGCGAGTTGTTGACGCTGCCTTCGCCAACATGTCGGCCACGTGTCGATCGCTCAGCGTTTCACACCCGGCTCACGTGCTGGAAATGAGCTAGCGTTGCTTTTCTGACCGTCTTCATCATCGGCTCAGAGGTTCGACACCGACACCGACGATCTGGAACCTGATCCTTCACAGTTTCCACCTCTCCACGCTACTGCACATTACCGTCGAGGGACTTCGAAGCTCTTCACCTCACTCCCATTACCTCTCCACCACCTCACTCCCCCAACGAGCCGCTCCCAACAGTCAGCCTCGGAATAACCCCTTGGAGCAGCGCGACTTCGACCAGCGCTGTCCCCGCTGCAGTGCGACCGACGACGACACGGCAGTAGAGCGAGCATCGTTGCGTGCAGGCTGAATGATTGCGATTGCGACCGACGACATGTTGCTGCCGAGCAGCCCATAACCATGCCGTTCCTTCCATCCTCATCCACGGGCAGTCCTACCACGACCACAGCCACAGTCGGCGGCATCGGCACATGCGTTTCTGACATCTGATCGCCGGAAAGTCCTCAGGAAGTGAATAGCTTTGCCATCTCCAACATCTGAGCAAAGTCCAGAGTGCTGGTGCATCACTGGTCGCGTTTGAACGAGCGCGAAGTGAGCGACTGTTCCGACGCTTCGGCATGTCTACCACCATGGAGCGACCGACGACTGCAAATTCTCACGAAAGCCAAGGAGATCAGCGGGAACCCTGGTATCACGATGCCTTTGCGCCGATCATAGGTGAGTGCGCGCCGCATATTTCCAGCTGAGCACCGGCTGCTGAGACACTGCTACGTGCTTCCGGACAAGAGCTGACACCTTTCTTCCCGAATAGAGGTTGGGCTGTGGCTCAAGTCTATCGTACCCTCTCAACTCAAGCTCAAGTGGCCAAAGTTCAACTTCATCGCAGTTCACTACGGCTACATGATTGGCATGACTATCCTTTTCTCGGTTATGATCTACGGCAACCACCCGCACGGCATTGGATTACAGTACATCGATGCGCTCTTCTTCGCCGCTGGGACGGCTACACAGTCTGGTCTCAACACGCTCAATTTCAACCAACTTAACACATACAATCAAGTGACGATGATGCTTGGATGCTGCTTGTGTACTCCCGTCTTCATCAACACCATTGTCGTGCTGGTGCGACTTTACTGGTTCGAGAAGAGATTCGAGCACATCGTCAAAGAGGCGCGGGCAGTGAAGAAGGCGGGTACCATTAGTCGAACCAAGAGCCAAATGCGAGGCGACAAAGAGAAGGACCCGGGTGCGTTGGAAGTTGGCTCCGTCCGACAGAAGCCTATTCAGATATTGAACAACACTCTCCAGTTGAGTGCGGATGCATCGAAGGATCCGAAGAAGCAAGAAGAAGCTAGGAAATTCAGGGAGAAGATGGGTCTACAGGTATCTGACGGCAGTACAGACGCAACACCAGCCGGCAGTCAAAGTGGCGGCAGCAATACGTATCCGAGCGAGCCAAGCGATTCCGATGACACAATTGGCGTCCCGGACATACAAGTGAGGAAGGCATCAAGAGGTCTGTCCTTCGATACGCCCACTCCGAAGGATCACGATCGACCAGAGACGCCTCAATCACCACAGTCGCCATTCATGGGACTCAACCCTCGCCTCAACCGCGATCGCGAGATAACGTTTGCAGACGAAGTAAAGACAGGTCGGCAGTCTCCCGAACTGGCACGGATTCCCGAGCATCGCGACATTTCGCGACACATTGAGTTTCTGGAAAGACAAAACCAAAAGCGAAACGAAGCTGGCGCATTGCGTATTCCCGGGCCGCGTGAACGAGATGCTGGTGAAGATGTCAAACAGCTGGAAGCAGATCGCGAACTGCACCGGATTCAGACAAATATGTCCAATGCAGGAAGTATGAGAAGTCGAAGTGTGGATGCACGAAGCGAGGTATCTCATGATGACCGACCTATCAGACGTGGTATTACTATTGATGAGCCTGACCACCCAGCTCATCGTGATCGGAATGACGACGATGCGACCTTCACCAAGGACGATAAGAGGAGCAGTGGCGTGTCGAAACGTCGAAGTCACCGGGGTTTCAACCTCAGCGATGGACCTCGTACTTTGTCCAAGACTCTCACCCAGTTCACGAACAGCCGCTCTCGTGCAAAGGACGAGGATCCTATGCCGTATCTCAGCTGGACGGCGACCACCGGCCGCAACAGTGCCTTTCTTGGTTTGACTCAAGAGCAGCGAGAAGAGCTTGGTGGCATCGAGTATCGGTCTCTCAAGACTCTAGCCATGATTCTGGTCTGCTACTACGTCGGGTTTCACACCCTTGGCATGCTGGTGTTCTTACCATGGATGGCTGCAGGATATCACAACGCTCCAGTCATCCGAGACGGACAGAATCCGCTTTGGTGGGGAATCTTCACACCGGCGTCGATGTTCAACGATCTCGGCTTCACACTCACCGTGGATTCCATGATCTCGTTCAACGACTCGGTTCTCGCCTTGTTGTTCGGATCTTTCCTCATCATCATTGGCAACACTGGCTTTCCTTGCATGCTGCGTTTCATTATCTGGTTCCTGTCCAAGTTCATCGCAAGCTACGGTAGTCCATGGTGGGAAGAGCTTCGCTTTCTGCTCGATCACCCTCGTCGGTGTTTCACACTGCTGTTCCCATCCAAGGCTACCTGGTGGCTCTTCTGGGTACTTGTCGGCCTGAATGTGATCGATTTGATCTTCTTCATAATACTGGACTTGAACGATCCCACTGTCACGATACTCCCGGTCGGATTTAGAGTACTCAACGGCTGGTTTCAAGCTGTATCTACCAGGACAGCAGGCTTTGCCTCGGTCAATCTGGCCAATCTCCATGCCGCCATCCAGGTCAGCTATCTGGTCATGATGTACATTTCCGTCTTTCCTATCGCTATATCAGTGCGCAGGACAAACGTTTACGAAGAGAAGTCGCTCGGGATCTTTGGCGGCGAGGAAGATGCTGGCGACGGTGATCAAAGCTACGTTAGCCAGCATTTGCGTCGACAACTCTCCTTCGATTTGTGGTACATCTTCTTGGGACTCTTCATCATCGCAATTGTCGAAGGTGATCGGATCACCAACAGCAGCGAACCTGCTTTTACTACCTTCAGCGTGCTATTCGAGATTGTCTCAGCATACGGCACTGTCGGCCTCTCGCTCGGCTATCCAAATGTTGACTTTTCATTCTCAGGCGAGTTCAGGACGTTGAGCAAGCTCATCATTGTGGCGATGATGCTTCGCGGTCGTCATCGTGGCCTGCCATATGCCCTCGACCGCGCCATTCTGCTACCTAGTGAGAAGCTACAACAGAAGGAAGCCGCAGAAGCCGAGAGACAAATGCTGCGGCGCGCCAGTACATTCGCTGAGGGACAGCCTGAATTGTTCAACAGAAGTAAGACGTGGGAAGATGGCGAGCTTGACAAGTACGGTCTTCCTGCTCAACACTCTATCGATCACACCAACGGTGCAGGGCACGGACACGACCCTGAGTACGTCGGTATCCGCCAGACCAACACCGGTCGTACCAATGGAAGTCAGCAGGGTGGCGGTAAATCTCATCAAAGGGTGAGAAGTCTCAGCAAGGCCATCTTGAGTGGCTTGAACCCGGCGCCGACTTTCAACAACAAGTGGGATTAGGCGTCCTGGTTGCACAGTGGGAAGGAGGAAAGTGGGATTGAGTTGCTGAGGAAGTCGTCTCCGGCACAATGACAATCGCTGAGGCACCATGTTTGCTTTCGAGCGTTTGAGCGAGATAAGACCATCAGAGATGGCCGGGCATTGGGTACGGAGTTCAGGTCGGATGATGCGATGTGTATCAGATGGAAACTGGGCGCGAATGATGTTAGACATACTCGCCCGTGGGGCGCGACATATTATTTTGTCGAGTAGTGAGGGTATCTTGCGACCGGGAATGAGAACGTCTTCATATTTCAGCCATATTCCAGCGGCAGTGACTTCGCTAACGTGACTTGTAACGTGTTCGAGCGCCATGACGGCAACGTTCCCTGCAAGCGATCGGTCTATGACAGCAAGAGTCCTCCGGAACATGATAGACATGTGTAGATCGCGAATGATGGATATAACAGACACTAGGCTAGATGCCTGATGCGGTCGAGAGTGTGGCCTCTGCTGCGTCTGGCGGAAGACTTCGATGCAATTCGAACGGTAGTCATGCTACCTCGCGGGGCGCTCGCGAAGATGATGTTGAGATCCGCCGCATTGTCCCTGAATTAGCACAAGCATGAGATCAAGCTTCGCTGCCTTTGAGGCGGCTTCGTTGGAATGGGGAAACTGCTACTACTCGCGTCTTATTGCTGTCCCATAGCGTCTTCGGCTGTCTGTCGAGTATGTTGACGGGATTAGGAGCGCATTCGACGAGAGAGCTCGGGCTGTATGGGCGATCGTTGCCCGATCAAGGCTAGTAAGAGATGCCTTGAAGGAGGAAGGGCGAGACGTGGCGGCACGGCTACCACTTTACCCCTCGGCAATGAAGCATTGTGCTTCTCGTCATGGTTTGTCACATCAATGATGATGCTGCGACCTTGTGACCTTCAGATTTGGAGGTAGACATGGGCACGCAAACCTTGACCGTCGACGCTCCCGCCCTCGAGCTTGACGACTTGCAGAGCAGATCTCAGAATGACTTGAACATCGAGCTGGCGCCGAAAGCGAACGAAGAAGAGAAAACATTAGCATCTACTGGACCAAGCGTCGTTACAGTCGAGCCCCCAAAGCTATCGACGCGGAAAGCCTGGATCACTATCCTGCAGCTTTGTGGAAATGCGTTCATCAACTCCTTCGGCGCCGGGGTCCTGATCGTATGTCTCCCGGTCATCTCAACGGATCTTGATCTGCCGCGAAACTTGCTCCTCTGGCCCACGTCAGTGACATCACTCGCGAGTGCAAGTTGCCAGCTAATAGCAGGCTCAGTAGCTGATGTCCTGGGACCGAAGACACCTAACTCCGTCGGTTCATTCCTTCAGTCAGTCCTTATCATCGCTACTGGCTTCGCAGCCGATGCTTACCAGCTCATCATTTTTCGAGCACTACTGGGAGTCGCGAGCAGCATTTTCACGACTTCTGCTAGGGCGATTTTGTCGAGGAACATTGAACGAGGAAGGCTGAGGAACTTTGCATTTGCGGCTATCGTGCTAAGCTTTCCGCTGGGCGCTGGTCTCGGTCTGGTCCTCGGGGGGATATACGCTGAGAAATCGAGCTGGAGAATTGCATATTGGTCTAGTGGCGCTGTCGGGCTGCTGCTATCCATCTCTGGCGTCTTCACGTTACCTTCGGGTCCAGGGAAGCATGTATCATGGAGTGAAGTACGCAGACGTCTCGCCACGGAGATCGACTGGGTAGGCGCTATAATTGCGAGCACGGCTCTGGCGTTGCTGTCGTATGTGTTCGCGCTGCTTTCCGCGAGCACCGAGTACATCCATCGCCCGGTCAATGCTGTGCTGCTGGCGACCAGTTTGGCTCTTATCCCGGCTTTCGCTATGTGGATGCAGCGGCGAGAGAAGAAGGGTCTGCCGGCGCTAATACCGAACTCTCTGTAGAAGAGTCGAACCTTTAGCAGCGTCTGTATTATGATCGCGTTGAGTAATGCCGCTTAGCAAAGCTTGGCGTTGTTCGTGAGCCTGTTATATGTTGATTAGTCAATTCGATGTTTCTGTCTTACTAATAGCACGTGGTATAGCTTCCAAAAGGTACAGTCTCTTTTAGTATACTAAGCTTTAATCCGACTCTTGCTACAAGCTATAAGTTTTATGCTCTCTAGTACTAATAGCAGAATGCTAATCCAGTCTGCAATTAGGCTATTACTACTCTAATATATCTTCTAGTAGGAATATTCGTTAATAAAGTTAGCCTATTTCTCGGAATTATCTCTACTATAATGCTAGCCTCTATTATACTACTACTTATAGCTCTTACTAATCCTATATAGCTATATTAGTACTCTGCCTTTTGGGCTTAGATTATAGCTCTGCTCTCGATTAATATATAATATACTTCGAAATATTAGATAGTCTACTAATAATACCTTAGGTTATATTTGTTGTAGGCTCTTTAGTTATTACTAATATATTCTCGGGCTAGTTATAGGCAAGGGGTATAGTAGTCTTTAAGGCGTTTTTGTAGCTTAGAAGCTTATTAGGTCTTTGTATTATATCTATAATCTCGAATAGTATAATAGATATAAGAGATTTAATATAGACTAAGAAGTTGTAGGCTTTGCTATAAGGCTATAGGTAAGCTTATAGGCAAGGTAATCGTCTAGTAGTACTAATAATAGTAGAGCTTTGTTCTAGACCCAATTTGCCTAGATCTTAATATTAGCTTTTGTAGGTACCTTTAGCTTAAGGCAAATGGGAATAGTTAGCTTAAAGAGGAACTAAGTATACTTTGTAGTAGATTGTTCTCGGATATAGAACCTTATAAGTATATATTAATATAGTACTCGAGAACTAGGGCCTACTTATAGAGTAGGCTAGAGAAACTAGGTTTCTCTAGTAGATACTTTAAGAGGTTTTATTTCCTTTAATACTAGATAGATTTCGAAGTTTAGACTAGTATTCTTAATGAAATATAGTCTAGTTTAAGCGAAAACTATAGATAATAGTAGATTATATAGTATAAGACTATCTCTCTAGTAAATTTTAATT